>CM028380.1:140420676-140512078 GCA_013146195.2 Codonopsis lanceolata
AATGCCGCCCCAAATCACAATTATGGCTCCCGCAGGCCTCACCGGCCTCCGTGCCTTGTGTATCACAAACAATTTATTTTTCATGTCTCCGTATTATCTCCGCTACTTCACTTTTTCTTTCTTAATGACTGCTTATATTTTTTATACAAGTTTTTTCAAAAGTATCCCGAAAAACGATCCTTTACTTCTGACAAAAGCGACCACTATTAGCCATTTTCCCCGAACACCAACTCCTTTCCCGAGCATAAAGCCCCTATGCTCGTAAAAGAGAATAATCGAGAATCGAAAACCTCTTCAAACCTTTCGAACATAAAGCCCTTTATGCTCGAAAAGACAAAATTGAGGAGACATTTAACTGAACACCAACTCTTTAAACGAGCAAGAAAAACTCATGCTCGATAAAGAGAATAATCGAGAAAACAAAAACCAACTCGAAGACCAACTTTCCAAACATAAAGTTGAAAAGACAATCGAAGTTTCACCATTATTAATTGCCATAAGAAAAGGATCAAAGAATTACATATTGCAAATCAATTACCAATAGTATTTCTTCAAATGATCCGCATGCCATGGATGTTTTAACTCGCCACCAACCTCTGCTCGAACATGTAAGTTGCCTTCCTTAATGATCCTTGAAATCTGAAAAGGACCTTCCCCATTTGGTGACGTTTTCCCCACTCAAACGATGACCCGTTGCCTCAATTTTACGAAGGACCCAATCCCCCACAAACGATCGACCACCTAACCCTTTTATCGTGGTGAGCTTTTGCTCGCCGCTTATAATTTGCCATTCTCATCTTGGCTTCTAACCGTTTTTCCTCCAATGCGATCCAAATCGGCCGCCGAGTTGTGTTATTAGACTCAACATTATAGTTTAAAACCCCATGAGTGGGCAAGTACATCTCTACCGGAGCCATAGCATCGCACCCATAAGCTAAAGAGAAGGTTGTTTCACCTGTTGACCCCTTCGTCGCTCTAACCGCCCACAAGGCAAGGCAACCGCTTACCCATCTTCCCCGTTTTTCTTCCGATTCCTCTTCAAGACATGCAAGATTTGTTTATTTGTCCGCCTCGGCCGCCCATTGCCTTGTGGATACGCCTACGATGATTGCCAATGCTTCACCCTCATTTGCTCACATGCCTTAGTAAACTTTTCCGAAAACCGAGTCCCATGATCGAAACAATTGCTCATGGACTCCAAACCGACACCATATGTGCTCATGAACAAAGTCGATAACATTTACCTCACTTATGGTTGCCAAAGGTTTCGCCTTCCACCCATTTAGTAAAATAATCGACACCTACCACCGCATACTTGAATTTCGAGCGAGCTACTGAAAAGGACCAATCAAGTCTATTCCCCACATATCAAACGGCCACGAGGCTATAACAGGGTTTGCTCTAGATGGTAAGCGCAGGTATATCGGATAACGATAACGACACTTGTCACATCGACGAACATACATCTCAAGCATCCCGTCGCAGTTGTTATCCAATAGAATCCACCGCTAACACTTTCTCGCTAATGATCCGCTGACCAGATGACCTCCACACTTGCTTGCGCACTTCGCCCAAAATTCCTTCCGTCATCTCTGGTCGCACACACCTCAACAGAGGTCGGGTGTAAGATCTCCTGCATGTATGTTGTCCAAAACAAGATAACGACATGACCGCTTTTGGATGGTTCTAGCTTCCTTTTGTCTTCGTAACACCCCCGCCGCCGATGTAGGCCCGAAGGTCATCTATCCAACATTTTGTAGCCGGCTCAATATCCATAACCACCTCCTTCTCAATGACAGAACCTCCAAATGCTCGATCATGACTCCGTGGATGTAAAGATTGAATTTCATCCTCACCATCTTCGATGTAACTGCAAGATGTTCTCTTCCCTGCAATTCTCACTAATTCCCAAGAATCAAAGTCCTTTAAAATTTCCTTTACCATTGCACAATAACGAACCAAGATCGGATGATGTACTGCATAATCGCCCTTGACTTGATTCACCACCAATTGGGAGTCACAATATACAACCACTGCACGCACTCCAATATCTTGTGCGAGCTCGAGCCCAGCAATTAAAGCTTCATACTCGGCCTGATTGTTTGAAAGCTGGAAATTTGAAGCGCAGTGCCTTCTCAAATTCTACATCTTGTTCTGGTGGGACTAACACCAAACCAGCACCACTCCCAAATCGGCTAGCTGAACCATCAACATGAAGTTCCCAACAATATTCTGGCCTCGGCTTTGGACTTGCATTGCTCGTCGTTGTTGTTTTACCCGCTACTTCTTCCTCGCCAGACTCCTTGAAGCTTGTTTCAGCCACAAAATCTGCCAAAGCTTGAGCCTTGATTGCTCGCCGAGGTCGATAGTCAATATCAAATTCGGTTAGCTCAATCGACCAAGTGAGTAAACCACCGTAAGTGTCCTGCTTGTGCAAAATCTTTCTCAAAGGCAAATCAGTGTACACAACAATCGAGTGTGCAGAAAAATAAGCTCGAAGTTTCCGAGCAGCAACAACAAGCGAGTAAGCCAACTTCTCTGCATTAAAATATCTTCCCTCTACATCAGTGAGGGCTTTTGAAACATAATAGACAGGCTTTTGTACATTGCATTCCTCCCTAACCAAAACAAGGCTACCGCCGCTCGGTCTAGCGCTAGATAAACAAACAACTTTTCACCAAAAACCCGCAAAGAAAGGCGGACTTCCCAAATACTTCACCAAGTCTTCGAAAGCTTTCTGGCACTCGTGAGTCCATTCAAACCCTTTGTTACCCCGAAGAACTTTGAAGAAAGGCAAGCATCGCTCTGCCGACCTTGAGATGAACCTTCCTAGAGCAATCACCCTGCCGTTAAGCCTCTGCACATCCTTAACGCAACGAGGAAGTTTCATAGTGACCAATGCCTTTATTTTCTCAGGATTGGCCTCGATTCCCCTCTCAGTCACCATGAACCCGAGGAACTTGCCAGCCTTTACCCCGAACACACATTTGCTCGGGTTCAACTTCATACTGTTTTTCCTGAGATTAGCAAAGGTCTCGCCCAAGTCTTCTGTATGCTCGCGCCCTTTAGTCTTGACTACCATGTCATCAATATAGGCTTCAACATTTCTCCCGAGCTGCGAACTGAACACCTTATTCACCATCCTCTGGTAGGTAGCTCCAACATTTTTCAAGCCAAAAGGCATCATCTTGTAACAGTACAACCCCCCTGCTGCTCGGAAAGTTGTTAGAGCCTTGTCCTTCTCATTCATCTTCACCTGGTGATACCCAGAGTAGGCATCTATAAAACTAAGAAGCTCGAACCCTGCAATGGCATCCACCAGCTTGTCAATTCTCGGCAGAGGATAGCAATCCTTCGGGCAAGCTTTATTCAAATCCGTGAAATCAACACACATCCGCCACTTTCCATTTGACTTCTTCACCATAACCACATTAGCCAACCAGGTTGGATAATGTATCTCCTCAATAATATCCGCCTTAAGCAGCTTCTCGACCTCTTCCTTAATGGCTTGATCCTTTTCAACCGAATAAACTCGAGGTCGTTGCTGGATTGGTCGAAAAGCGGGATCAACATTTAAATGATGCAAGGCCACAGTCTCGCTTACCCCTTGCATATCCTCTGGTCGCCAGGCAAAAACATCAAGGTTGTCTTGTAATTGCTTGATCAAGCTTGCTCTCGCCTCTGCTGTCAAAGCCCTACCAATCTTTATCTTCTGCTCGGGATAAGCAGAATTAATGATAACCTCTTCAAGCTCGTCTTGAGCCGTAAATTCTGGCTCGTCTCGCATTTGGAGCGTGTCACACTCCACCTTCTCATCCTTCTCAGCTCGATCTTCAACTTTGTCAAGCTGATCTACCTCCATAACATCGCTTGACTCTCTCCCGATATCAATGCTGGCAAAGGTTCATCCACAAGCTCAACGTCCTCATTCGGTTTCTTTGACCCCCCCAACGTCAATGTCGGCAAAGGATCACTAATGGCTTGCTCGGCCACCTTTCCTTGTTCAACTCGCTTCACTGACTGCAATGTCGGCAAAGATGGACTAGTCTCAAAACTAGCCTGGCTCACAATCACTGCCGTATCTGCTTCAGCTTGACTCTGCTCCCCCGACTTCAATGTCGGCATAGAGCTTGTAACCATCTCCAAATCCTCTTGTACCATCGCCACCACTGATGGTCCTACAGTCACATGCGAAGTTTCCTTTGTGCTGACGGTAATCTTCTGCTCGCCATCCTCCAAGGTCAACTTCTGCTTCTTCCTTTGAGTATCTCGCACATATTCGAAAGATCGCTTGGCTTCAAAGACCCCAACTCCTTGGTCGGTATAGAACTTAGCTCGCTGATGCGGGATTGATGCCACCATTTGAAATTTGGCCATACTTGGTACTCCCAAAATTATGTTGTAAGGAGATTTCAAGTCTATTACCATAAAGGTAATCTTCTCAGCTCGGGTCTTGCTTCCCTCACCGATGAACACTTCTAGCTCGACGGTGCCTTTGACCGGGACCTTATGATTTGTAAAACCTTCTAATGCCCCAGCATACGGCTTCAAACGATCATCACTCAATTCCAGCCCCTGAAGCAAGAATAGTACATCACGCCCCAAGATGCTCCTCAGATCTACCAAAATTACGTGCACAACCCACCATCAACTAACGCCGAGACAATCAATGATTGCTCTCGCCACATTACTCGCCACGAGTAAACCGAATAGTCTGTTCACCATCCCGCAAAGTCGCAGGTCGATCCACCACTTTGGACAAGGAATAAATCTGCTTCCTAAGCCGCGTGCCTGAGTGAGCTCCTCATCCATTACAACATTTATTACCCCCCGATCGGTGGGCTTCGCTTCGCTAGGAGCATTCCTCTATTGCCTCCATCTCGCTTGAAGCGATCTAGCCGCCCCTCATTAATCAACTTCTGGATGGCCTTCTTCAACGGCCAACATTCCTCTGTAGTATGCCCATAGTCATCATGATAAGCACACCTCTTAGTCTGATCCCTCTCGCCGGCAGTCGCTGGATTCATACGAGGTGGGTTAGGAAGCTCGTTCCTTATCTCATACATAATGTCTTCACGCAGCGTGTTGAGCGGGGTCAAATTTGATTCACGGAGAAAATCCTTCGGCCGATCATAACGAGACTTGCTTTTATTGTAGCCTCCACTTCCTGCCTGACCATTTCCCTTGGCATTTCCCACAGCTTCGCTACTCTCCTTTTTCTTCTCCTTTTTCGCCGTCTCCCCAGCACACCATTTTTGTGCTCGCATGAGCATCTCGGCTTGTGTCTTCGGTTCACGCATGCTCAACTCTGATCGCAAACCACCTTCACCCTCAAGCAACCCAGTTTCAAAACATAGGGTCACCTCCTGCTCGGTCAACCCAGGAACTTGCTCTAACACCTTCGTGAACCTCTCAAGGTAACTCGCTGTTGACTCATGCGCCCCTTGCTTAACTTTTGACAGGTCGGCCCTTGTCTTCGCCAATGTTCCTGCCGTTCCAAAATCAGCCAAGAACTTTGCTCGCAAGTCTGCCCAATTGTTGATCGAACGTCGTGGCAATGCCCCCATCCAAGCTAGAGCTTTGCCTTGCAGCGCGCCCACAAAAGCCCTAATCTTCAACGCCTCATCTGAGGTCACCAAACCGATTTGCGACTCGAAAGACATTAGCCAATCCCTGGCCTTAGTCTTGCCCGTATACTCCTTAATATTTGGAAATATCAGCCCCTGTGCTGGTGGAGCATTCTCGATCCATGGAGCTAACGGGCTGGCAGATGTACCCAAGAAATTGCCATCTAAAGCCTTGCCTTGCTCCCAGGCTTCCATCCGGCGCTTCAATTCCTCAAAATCATGCATGTTTATGGTTGTAGGCAAACCACCCCCGAGCTGAGGCTGTACCACAGGCATAGGAGGGGCCTGTGGGGGTCCCATAACCGCAGCGGCTTGAGGAACCCCGACGGCCTGCGCCACCTGAGCCTGAGGCGCCCCAGCGAGCTGTGCAACTTGTGCAACTGATTGATGCACGTCCCTTTTCCCTTGAGAGCAATGAGAATGATGAGTTCGCTTAGGTGAGGGAGTTCTACTGCGACGAACATAGAGCCCTCGTGATCGCGAATCCATCCTACTATGAGCACGAGATCGCCGCGGTGAAGGTGAACGAAATCGGCGAACATTTGATCTGAGCGGTGAAGGCGAACGTCGTCGACGGCGAGACTGAGCCGAATCTTCTCCTACTCGTGGTCCCAGCCTTGAATGAACACTGGGAACAACCTTGTGACTGGCCTTGCTACCCTCTGGTTGCTCGTGACGCTTAGAACCCTGTGCGCGTGGTTGAGAATGAACAACCAGGGGATTCATCTGATTACCCCCAGTGCGAGAAATGCCGGCGGCCTGGCTTGGAGCAGACAGGGCGGGCAAAGGGTCCAACTCAATGGGCAATGGTGGCTTGCCCATTGCGATCAACTGCAAATTAAGCTGATGCATTTGGCCCAAGTAAATAGCTCGCTGTCGTAAAGCCTCCTCACGAAACTCATGTGCTAAACCAACTGCTGCTTCAGCACTTCTAGCCAACGAATCAACCCCACGCCGTTGATTAAGCTGATGGCGTGCATCATGGGGCGGAGGGACATTGTTTCCAACTACTTGATTGAGGCTGAGATTCGGGTGCACCTCCTCTCTACGACTACCACTGCCACCATTAACACCATTCTCCGCCATTGTTAAAGCTCAAAACAGAACAGTATCCAATGTTACAATCTTAATGCCGCAAAAACTCTTTTCCCGGCAATGGAACCAACTGATGCGTCCAAGAAATTTGGATGCACTGAATAAGCCCAATCTGAACACCTGGCTTTCAACGTGTCCGTAGATCCTCAAAGCCCAACTCTGCAATGCAAATGAACAAACGTGAATCGGGCAGGCACTCCTCGCAGTGTAAATCAGTATAAAAGAGTAAGCAATTTGGCAGGGTTTTGGCTAGAGAATTAGATTGCGCATACCTCTCTCCATCATTTTGCCAAGCTTTTATATGCGCCGGAAGGCATAACCGCCAATAACCATAAATAACCGCCCATCATTGACATTAACTGCCCATGATCTCCATTAACCGCCCATAAATGCCATTAACTACACTACAAACGATCATGGTCTTTAATGGAAACGCATTAACTAGCCCACTAATGACAACGGATTAGTTAGAGAACTTCCCGGTCATTGTCACTGGCTAGAATTATTGCTCGGATGTGACCACCCTCGGTTAACACCTTGATCTTTCCCGGACATGAATGTCCTCAACTGATGTCGGTTCTCGTTCACGAGTACGAGTAACCATGCTCATGTATCGGTTTTGCTCGCCAGCTGAGCCCCCATCTCGCGAGTAACTTACCTGATAGAAACTATAGTTTTGCCCACTTGCTCGCATAAAGCCTTTGCTCGCTTGCTCGGAGGAGACACATGCTTGACACGTGGCTCATGACTTGGGCCTATTGGGCCAAGCAGCTCAGAAGACTTCTGCTATTATTATCAATAGAAGATGTATATCTCACATTAGTTAGAAAATGATGTTGATTTTAATTTTAGATAAAAGATTTTTACTATTATTACTAATAGCAGAGATATCCTATATTAGTTAAAAAAATGATGTTAGTTTTAATGTTTTTAGATAAAAAGATTTTTACTTTTATCATCAATATAATAGAAGAGATGTATCTCACATTATTTAGGAAGAGATGTTGGTAATAAATTTTTTAAGATAAAAGACTTTTACTATTATTACCAAATGAGGATATGTACTTCATATTGGTTAGAGAGTGATGCTGATTTTAAAAGTTTATAATTATTAACAATAAAAGAGAAGTATTTCACATTGGTTAGAAAAGTGATATTTGTTTAAAAAGTTTTTAGATGATGTATCTCATATTGGTTATAAAAAAATGTATCTCACATTATTTAGAAATAATTGGTTATAAAAGTTATTAGATAAAGACATTTTTATGTTATTACCAATAGAAAATATGTATCCACATTATTTAGAAATAGATGTCAGTTAAAAAGTTTTTTATCTACTACTATTATTACTAATAGAAAATATGTATACCACATGGTTAGAATGTGATGTTGGTTTTAAAAGTCTTTACATAAAAGATTACTTAAAAACTTTCATTACCAATAAAAATAGAAAATAAGTATCCCACATTGTTTTAAAATGAATTATGATTTTAAAAGTTTTTTTACAAAAAGACTTCTAATATTATTATCAAGTTAGATATTAATTTTAAAAGTCTTTTGATCAAAGATTTTTACTATTATTACTAATACAAAATATATATCTCACGTTAGTTAGAAACTTATGTTAATTTTAAAAGTATTTATTTAAAATATTCGTTTAATATTGGTAACAATAAAATAAAAATATTATAACCATGGAAGAGATTAACAATCTAATTATAATGTCCAAAAGTTATATTATTATTACATACATATATATATATATATATATATATAGTCTTCTACAAATCAAAGACAAATCTCTCTCCAATGGTGTATGTGTATCAAAACAAATAAAATTGAAATCTAATAAGGATTTGGTGATTTGAGTATCACTGATTGAACTCATATCAAACCAAAATCATCCACCACTTTTCAATTTTTATCTCTTTTTTGGCATTTTTGCAATTCAAAAAATATTTTATTTTTTATAAAATAGAGCACACATTTTATCTATAAATAGAAACTTAGTTGTTTTATTTGGACATCAAACCAATTTTGAAGATAAAGATGGTGAGATATGTAAAAGGGTTAAAGTTTGTACCACCGTTGGAAAGATTTTTTTGTTATGAATCAAATGAGTATCAAATAGATTATTTTATTGATTTTTAATGATTTGTGTTTGATTTGACATAACCATTGGCCTTGCTGTAACGCCAACAGAAAAATAAAGGAGAAATTGTGGGTCAATCAACTTTTTGAAGTTTTTAATCGTCAAAGTACTTTTTTTTCAACGGGAAAAAAAAAATTTGTGGGTAAAATGACTATGATATCCTTAATGAACCGAAGGAACGCTCGGATGTCACTTATTCAGTGAACCACGATTCATTAATTTTATTGCATTAATTTTTGCATCGCGGTATAATAATATAATTGTCTAGTCTAATTGTACCGCGATACATCAATGTTTGCGCCACGATTCATCAATTTTATTTCATTAATTGTTGCACCACGGTTCAATAGTATAATTTCCTAGTATAATTACACCGCGATTCATCAATTTTATTGCATACACTTTTGCACTGCGATTCAACATTTCCTAGTCTAACTGCACTGCGGTTCATCAATTTAATCCGATATTTTTGCACCGCAATACAAAAACGTAATGAACCAAACCATATCCTCCACCTTCTTCTATTTCCTCTGTCGTAAAGCTTTTTTCTCCTCCTCCGCCTTCGTCTCGTTTCATTGCCCAACAATGGTGATTTTCGAATTCAATATGTTTATCGAAACTGTTAAAGAAATAGATCCAACATGTAAGCTCAATTGGATCCATTTACTTTAGATATAAATATCTCATGTAATTGTTTTAGAAATCAATTCAATTCAATAACAAATTAGTTTTTCTTCTTTCTCTTCTTTGTGTATTCTGCACATGCTCTTCTTCTCTCACTCACCCCCGGCCACCACCATCAATGGTGGTGGTCCGACAGCCTTCTTCAACCCTCATCCTTCACCAAATTTATCATGGTATCATAGCACCAAATTGTTGGGGCTCTAAACTAGTGATCTTTCACTCTTGTCCTACTCTTAATTTTCCCCTTTTCTTTTGTATCTCACAAACCCTAGATCTTGATAGAAGAAACCACCAAAATCAACACACAATTAGAAGAAAACACATAATTAAAGACAATATCGAAGCAAACAATCGAGAACGATCAATCATCTTTCTGGCAATTCAGTGATCAACTCCAAATCCATAAAGACCATCAAGTTTCCTCTACAGCTACGACGGCAGAATCGTACCTCGTCCCGCCGACGACAAGCTTCGGTATGTTGGTGGTACGACCAGAATTCTCGCCGTCGGCCGCTCAATCTCCTACACGGAGCTAGTCGTCAAATTCTAGAATCTTGTGGTTCATCCATGAATTTGAGGTGCAAGTTGCCGACAGAAGACCTAGATGTGTTAGTCTCCGTCACCTGCGACGAAGATCTCGCCAATGTCATTGAAGAGTATGGGCGAACCAATCAAGACTTGAAGATTATGGCCTAGCAACAAGATCCTCAACAACCGCATACGCCTACGTGCAGATTTTGTAACAAGGTCAAGCACACAAAGAATTAAAAAATCAAGGACAAGAACATAATCAACAAGCAACACGAGTGGGCTAGGAACTTGTGCTATTTGAGATAGTCACACAACTAACCCAACAATACATGGTTTCATCACTTTCTCATTAACGAGCACAAATTCAATTCATCGCTCTCTCATCAGCGAGCACAAATTACAACACTGATTACGCCATCGCGTATTAGCCTCAGCATATACCCAACAATACAGCAATCGATTTCGGAATTGAAAGCTGGAAGGTGCAAAGATCTGATGTTTATAATGGAAGATTCAGGTCTGTTTATGATCGACGAAGATTACGAGTTTTTCAGCGGCCTTTCTCTCTTATTCACGCGCGACTAACATGCAACATGGCTTTTAAGATGACTATGGCGAGAAACACCAGTCACATTAAAGATTACACTAGATTACTCCAAAGAAGAACCTAGCTGTGAAGATAATTCTACAGGGAGTCAAAGAATCGCATTATCAAAGGCCATTGTGGGGGCCATTCAACCATTAGTATCATGGTTACAGTCCAACGTAATTCAGCCCAAAAGGCACATTTAATTCAACCCAAAGTGACACAACATTCAGACCCTAAGTGGTGCAAAAACTTATTCAGGCTTAAAGTGGCACATTTGCCGATAGGCTCATTCGTTTGTATCTCTCCAACTCGCACACTAAATTAGCATGTTCAAGTTGAGGGGGGGTGTTAAAGAAATAGATCCAACATGTAAGCTCAATCGGGCCCATTCACATTGTTAACCCATTAAAACCTTTTACTTTAGATATAAATATCTCATGTAATTGTCTTTAGAATTCAATTCAATTCAATAACAAATTAGTTTCTCTTCTTTCTCTTCTTTGTGTATTCTGCGCATTCTCTTCTCTCCGTCACCTCCAACCACCACCATCAATGGTGGTGGTCCAACAACCTTCTTCAACCCTCATCCTTCACCAAATTTGTCAAAAACTATTGGAGACATGACAATTTTTTAACAATATTTCGTAAAATGGTTTTTTGCAGTTGAAAAAAAAAGGGGATACTTGAGGGGTTACAAACTTTGAAAAAGAGACCGGCCAGAATTTTACCCACAAATAAAACACCATACCATATTAGTGTTATGCAATAACATAATGGATTAATTGTACTTTACCACCCTCTCGTTTTTGTAGTTTCAATTTTTGCACATTGGGGGTCTAGAGAAGAGTCCAATTACACAAATACCTATATCGAAATGAAACGATTGCAGTACATCTACTATAACGTTTTTCGGGGCCCAAATATATTTGACTGACCGTCTTAGTGTCCCATATTCTTGGACCACATCACTTCATGCACAAGCTAGCCCAACAGCTATTTCAATTGAACAACAACCAGTAAGGACCACATCTTTTCTACCAGGAGGCATAGCAAAATAATTTACTCCCACTTCACAAAGTAATGAACTTCTATTAACTGCTTGCTCGTAAGCCAAAAAGAGAACCACCCAGTTTTTGCTTAGCGATGTTTGCTTAGAAAACAGCTGTAATAGATATGAACCGCATTAAAGGCAAGAGATACCAAGCAATATCATCAGAAAATATGCTCTCAATTCATCTTTGAATTCTATCTTCCCTTGTGTTGATGACCCCTAAAATGTGATATGCTTTTAGTAACAAGATATGTGAATTTATAAAGTTTCCAAAAAACAGAATGACCTTTATGCAGTCATCACTCGCTGCTCCATCTGACAAAAATATCTTCATCAGTCCTCATAATGCTGACCAGCTTAGTAGGTAGAACAAGGCTGTCCCAATATCACGTATACTGTTCAAACGTTAAAACGGAACAGCATAACGTCCCCTTCTTGTACAACATAATCTTTTCCCTCTGATCTTAACTGCATATTACCAGACGCGTCATGTAAATAAAATAAATATAGGATAGGACAAGTAAAAAACAGTATACACGTAAAGATAACACGTGGGTAAAAACCATTTTCCAAAAGATGGATCTAAGCAGGGAATGAACTTACATGTCCTTTCTCCCTTGCGGCTGAAAATGATCCAGCAGCAACGAAATGGTCATAGGCAACCTGATGAAAGAGGCACATCACATAATCATGGCAAGAGTAATAAGCTCTATTCCGATACTTAATCATGAAAACTAAAGACAACTGCTTCTTTTTTCCTTATTTATAGATAAGAGGGAGCATTTTCAGGGAGGTCAAAGCGCTCACTGTCTCTGCTCGAATGAAACCCTTCTCGAAGTCAGAATGGATAACTCCAGCAGCTTGAGGAGCTGTCATTCCTAACACATTAAAAAGTAACATTAGACCAGCACTTTATCCTCAATGGAATTGATGTATAGATTGCCACAATCATTGCCATCTCAGGGTCCTAATCTTGGTCGACCTTTTACTCTACAGCTACTAAATATCAATATATTTGCTGAACAGAAAAATTATTCAGAACACATGTTTCGAGTCAAAATATTCAACTTTGATTAGTGGTTTGCTAGAACAGAACACCAATGTTAATATATACATCTTGCTAGCACAATGTTTATCTCTAAGCAAAGAAATGCTAACCTGCACGTATAGTCCATGCTTTACTTTCCTGTAAGACATATCCAAGAACTCCTTCAGAACTTGAAATGCATATAATACCAACTTATTACAAAGCATTTCCATTTAACTTTACCTTCTCTCCAGAAGTGAAGTATGTTCGCAACCCTAGGAGGCTATATGTTGCCCTAATAAGATTTCCAAGACCACTCTCATCCACACCAAGAGACGCCAAAAATTCTAATCTTTCCTCAGAAGGAAGTTCAGTTAGCTCTGACTCGACCTACAACGAAAAGCTGCTTATTGAGTTTCCTGCCCCAAATTCAAAAAATGAACATAGATGTCTGCAATGAAAAATAGAATGAAAAAGAGAAACGGCTTAATGTAAAAAAGTAAGACAATATCAAATAAACACCCTCCTTAGTCACCCCCTCCCCCCAAAAAAAAGATTAAATTAAATTAACTACACAAGCTTGCTAAAAAGAAGTGCGGATGTGTTTTATTCCCTCCATTCCGGTACCACCCAAAGAGTCCATATTTGAAAAGTCTTAAGGAATATATAACTAACATTAAATTTGGTCATAATTACAAAAATGGTTAAGCATAATCAATATGTCAATATCAAATGCGGTTAAAGTTGAAATGTTATGGAGATTGTAGTCATAATTTTTAAAAGTGGACTCTTTAAGTGAAACATCCCAAAATAGTATAGTGGACACTTTGCCTGGAAGGGAGAGAGTATAATTTAAGTGTTTTTCTCCCGTATATCACCATGCCTGTGCCGATATAGTCACCAATCCAGATTGTAAGGCAGAAGCAAGGCCCATCACTTCTTTGACATAAGGATTATTTTCAGGTGCAGCTAGATCAGATTCAGCAACATTCGCAACATATATAATGGGCTTCATTGTAAGTAAACAGAGATGATCTATAGAATCCTTCTCTAACTCGGTTAAAGACACTGATCTTGCTGGTTTTCCATCCAGTAGTGCCTGCTGGATTTTTTCCAGGGCTAATTTCTCTGCTTCCTCCTGCAATATTATTCCAGACATGTTTACCATATCACAACCATCATTATTCATCAACACAAATGATGAGACCAATTGAAGCAATGAGAAATATATTTACCTTGAGTTTAGACTGTGAATCTTTAGATTTGCCTTTCTTTAATTTATCCACTCTTTTCTCAATCTGCATTTCTTGTAAAAGGACCAGTTCAGTTCTATCAGTTCACTCTTATTTTAGAATGCTACAGCTATATGTACAGACACAAGAAAATCTAAGAAGAAACAGGACAAACTAATTCTCTTTCTTCCTCTATTAGAGCTATAAGGTCCAATAATATGTTTTTAGATTTACCGCATAAAGTTTCAATATGTGCCGATATTTGGATATTTGGATATTTGGAGTGATCATTGTCAATGACATAATTATATATGAATTACATCATTGCATTGATAATTCATCAACATTACAAAAACGATTAATTGCATTTAGAAAGAGTACATACCGCTTGTAATATTTCAGCAAAAAATATTGGTGTTTACAAGAATATGGTTTAGCTCAAAAAATATTTTCAATTGGATTTGATAATGCTGCAAATAATATTGTTAGTTTGCCATCACTCATTGCAATTTGTCAGCCATCATTTGGTAGTAAATTTTTCATGTTAGATGCATGTCATATTTTAAATTGTGTGTGCAAGATGGTTTAACCGCTTTCCATGATGATGTACATCCAATTAGGAAGTTGTTACTTATTTGATGAGACATCCAATTTTTTTTTTTTTAAAAGGCTAAATTTTGTAGAGGAGCTAATGTTGATCCTAAATAATTTCCAATAGATGTTCCAAACCGATTGAATACCACTTATAAAATGTTAAATGAATCTTATCAATGGCGGGAACGATTGTGTACGTTTTTTCAACAAATAGGTTATCCTCTTACTATATTTCATAATCAATGATTCAATGGGATGTTTGTAAAAAATTAAAGTTTTTAACGATGCTACTGAACACGGGGTCACACTTACCTATCAAAAAAAAGAATTTTTTTGAAAGTTTTTAACGATGCTACCGAACAATTATCCGGTTCTTATTATCCTACTTCCATAGTTTTAGAAAATTGTGTTAAAATTAGTTATATATTCAAAATCGCCCGGCAGGATGGAAGAAGCAATGTTTATCAAAGGCAGGTCGGCTTACTCTTATAAAGAGCACCCTATCCTCCTTACCTTTATATTTCATGTGATCAATGGGGGATAGGAAGTATCATTTTGTTAAGTGGGAAACTGTTTGCAAGAGTTGGGGGAGGGGGGGAGATAGGTTTAGGGATAACGAAGCTTAGGAAAATAAACAATGCGCTGATGGGTAGATGGTTATGGAAGTTCATGACATAGAGAAACACTCTTTGGCGTAAAGTGGTGAAGAGAAAATATGGGGAAGGGGAACACTTTTGGTATCCTAATGAGATTTCTTCATCATATGGGGTAGGTGTTTGGAAAGGGATAATAAAAGGGTGGGAATCGTTTGTGAGAAATACTTCCTTTGTAGTGGGCAGTGGTTATAATATCAGATTTTGGAAGGATAAGTGGTGCGGGGATTTGGAGTTGCAGATGGGCCTTTCCAAATCTATTCAACATCGTGGTTGATAAAGACGCAAAGGTCAGCACATACTTGCAGTTCAACATCGCAGTTGATAAAGACACAAAGGACAGGTGTTACATGTGCAAAGGAGAAGGCGAAAGTGTGAACCATCTTCTATTGCATTGCACGGTGGCGAGGGAGTTATGGAGTTTTATTCTGAGCCGTTTCAATTTGTCTTGGGTGATGCCTGGTACTGTAATAGATTTTCTTATGTGCTGGTCATTATACAACAATGGGAAAAGGAATCCCAATTGGCGTTCTAACTTTTTTCATTTTATAATCTTTTGAGTATACTCCAGGTGTACATAGGACGCGACACCTGTTTTGTCGCTATCTATCCAAAAATACATTTTACTTGTAAAAAAAGAATTTGTTAGTTATGTATTCAAATGTTTTAAAGATTATCCAATTTTAGGTGAATGTATTGTTAGTATATGAATAAAATGGCTAAAGCATTTTTTACTAGCTAAACTATTAGATCCTAGGCTAGGACAAGAAGGTTTAGAAAAAATGATTACATATTATTATGTAAATCTATTCCCCGATAACATTGACTTAATGTTAAGTGAAACTTCCCAAAGCCAAAAGGCGTTGTAAATGAAACTAAACAAAGTTTATATGATCTTTTAAAAGAATAAAACACACTTTATGGTAATGCTAGAGATAATTTAGGTAGTAGTACGAGTCAAGTTAATGATGACCCAATTCTGTGGGTAGAATTTTTTTTCAATTCAAGAACTCAAAAACGTGCACGAGGCGATTCTAGTTCTATTGAACTTAATTTATATTTAACAACTCATTTTGGGCCAACAGAAAATTTGGATATTTTAAAGTGGTGGACACGAATGGCCCAAAATTATCCGATTCTAGCGTTGTTTGCAAAGAAGGTCCTAGCTTCTCTCGCCTCAATCATCATCCTACAACAAGCATTTAGAGTGGGAGGCTATGTCTTGGATGAAAGAATATTTAAACGTTGTTAATTTAGAAAATCAACTTTAAACGGTGGGTTTATGGCCCGAAATAGAACACAAGATAAGGTAATTACTTCCGAGGAGGGCTTTGATGAGAATACAACGACTGGGAGCGATTAATCTACGCCACATGAGGTAAGTTAATTGTAATTTTTGGATTAGAATTTTTTATTTATAGATTAAAAAAATAAGAATTTTTAGATTAGATTTTTTATTTATTGAACAAATTGTAATTTAGATGTCAAGCTCATTTGTCTTTGGTTCATTGGTTTTCCCCCTCCTTGTAATTTTTTATTATGATTAATAAAATTGGTTCGAGTACCATCCCAGCGTCCCTATTTAAAAAAAAATACTTTTGGCTATTTTTAACAAAGTTTAAAATATTTAAAAAATTACTTTGGTTACTTTTTGAAAAATTCAAAATATAGTTTATACAAAGTTTACAAAGGTTTAAAGATGGTTTTAAAAAAAATTAAAAAATTAACCCTAAATGTTTATTTTTATTTTGATAAAGGTACAAGTAATATTAACAAGCGTCAAATGAGGTGGCGTGTCCTTGTACACTTGGAGTATACAGGATCAAAGCTATACTAAACAAAAGATTAGCCCAATACTATCTACAAAAAGGATCCTCTGAATTAGGATCAACAATTAAGCACCAGAAATGCAAAGACTTGAAAGTTTTTTTTAATTCCTTCGATATCAGATTCAACATTCTCAAATGCCCTCTTGTTCCTCTCTTTCCAAATGGTCCACCAAATTGTTGTAGGAGCGTAATCCCAGAAGTCATTTCTCCTTCTTTTAAATAATGACCATCCGCGAAGCAACTCAATAAAAGTCCTGGGCATAGCCCAAGAAACACCAATAGAGAGGAAAAGCAAATTCCATAACTCCCTCACAATATGGCAATGCAATTGAAGGTGGTTCACATCCTCCTCATTTTTGCACATGTAGCACCGATTGATGTAAATCATGCCACGAGATCTCAAATTCTCCGCCGTCAAAATGGCACCCCTAACTGCCTCCCAAACAAAAAAAGCCACCCTGCTAGGAATTTTAGCTTTCCATATTTCCTTCCATGGGAACGAGACTCTGTCCCTCTCAACCAGCTTTGAATAGAAAGATTTAACCGAGAACGATCTGTCTTTAGAGCCCTCCCAGATGACTTTATCTTTTCTCGAGCTTTGTCTCTTACAAAAGTGAAGAAAATCCATGAACTGCACAGCATCCTCGATCCCAATCATGCAGATTTCTGTGAAAGACAGGGCTCCAAAGATCTGTCACCACTTGATTTACTACCAGCAAACTGACCAGTTCCTCCTTATTAACCGTGATATTATATAACCTGGGAAACAAATATTGCAAAGTAGTAACCCCACACCACAAATCCTTCCATAACCTGACTTGATTTCCAAGGCCTATCTCGAACTTAATGAAACTGCTGAAAGCAGTCCAAACTCCCATAGTACCTTTCCAGACACAAGAACCTTGAGAGGACAAAACTTCCTTGGGGAACCATAGGTGATCACCCACTCCATATTTACTCACCACTAACCTCCTCCACAGCGACTCTTTATCAACTAAATACTTCCATAACCACTTACCCAACAACGCCTTATTAAAGAATCTGAGATTTTTGACTCCTAAGCCCCCAACCTCCTTGTTGGAACAGACTGAATCCCACCCAACTAAGTGATATTTCCTCTTTCTCTTTACCCCCCTTGCCAAAGGAAATCTCTTTCCAGCTTCTCAATTCTCTTTAACACCGAGGCAGGGGCTACGGACAAGGATAAAAAAGAAGTGGGAAGGTTAGAAAGAGTGCTCTTAATCAGGGTATGTCTTCCACCCTTTGACAAGTACTGCCTCTTCCACCCCGCTAGTCTCCTCTCAAACTTTTCCAAACCGAATTCCACACATTGATATTCTTGAAGGACGACCCAAGAGGCAGACCCAGATATGTCATGGGAAGACTAGAGGATCTGCAACCAAAGAACGTAGCCAAACTCTCCACATTATCCACTCTACCTATAGGAAGTATCTCACACTTCAAAACATTTGTCTTCAAGCCCGACAAAGCTTGAAAAAACAGCAAGATTAAACGGAGATAACCCAGCTGATTACAATTCGCATCACAGCAAACCAAGGTGTCATCGGCAAAGAGTAAATGGGAAATTGATACACCCCGACCTGGATCATTTCCCACCTCAAAGCCCCTTATAAAACCTCCTGCCTTATCAATGAGCCGACTGAGAGCCTCCATGATCACAATGAAAAGAAAGGGAGAGAGAGGGTCCCCTTGGCGCAACCCTCTCGAGCTCGAGAAAAAACCTTCGGGCTGACCATTAATTAAAATAGAATACCTAACTGAAGATATGCAGAAAAAACCCACTTTTTCCACTTCTCACCGAATCCCATTCTATCTAAAAGATAAATCAAGAAATCCCACCATAGATGATCATAGGTCTTCTCCACATCCAACTTGCACAAAACCCCTGGAACCCACTTCTCACCCTCGCATCCACCACTTCATTAGCTATCAACGCTGCTTCCATAATCAGGCGATCACCCACGAAGGCATGTTGCGAATCAGATACCACTTGACTGATCACCTGCCTCATTCTACACGACAAAACCTTCGAGATCAGCTTATAAATACTGCCAATAAGGCTAATAGGTCTGAAGTTTTTAACTCCTCTGCCCCTTTTCTTTTAGGAATAAGAGAGATAAACAAAATATTCAGGCTTTTCTCGAAAGCCTCCTCCTCAAAAAAAGATTAGAAAACCTCCATAATATCCACTTTTACCACTTCCCAGCAATGCTTGAAGAAATCTAAAGTAAAACCATCAGGACCCGGGGCCTTATCCCCTGTCATACTCCCCAAAGCATCCACCACTTCCTTTCTATAAATGGTTGTTTTAGACGCCTCCTGTCCTCCTCGTGAAGGGACTTGAAGGTAATCCCATCTATATCCATGTCTCCTCCTCTGTCTTCCGAGAACAAATTTTGATAGAAATCTACTATACCTCTTCTGATTTGTGTCGCGTCTTCTGTCACATTACTTTCGATCTTCAATCTATTAATTTGATTGAAACTCTTGTGCGCACTAGCCATCCTATGGAAGAATCTCGAGTTCTTATCACTTTCTCGCAGCCACAAGGTGGAATTTTTGCCTCCAACAGATTTCTTCACAAATGAGCAGTCTTTTGATTTCCGCCTTAATTTCCTCTTGATGGGCCGCTTCAGATTCCCCCAGGACTCCCCTACCCTCCTTTTCATCCAGATTAAAAAACAAAAAAAGAAAAGAAAAAAAGGGTTGAAAATAACAGTTTTGAACCGTGAACCTTCATGCACGGTTAGGCAGTTGGGTTCAGGTTCAATTTGCAATTATTATTTTTAGAATCGGAAACATCCGTTCAAACCGTATGTGCATGACTACTCCACCCCCACTTACATAACTCTTACCCTACTTTTCCTCACAAAACTACCTCTAAAACTAACACACACGTAACTACCCTCAATTTCATTCATTTGTATTTCAGAAAAGCTATTACTTATTCATAAATTTAAAAGTTAATAAAATGATATTATAGATGATAAATCAAAAGAATAATAAGAGTAACACACTGTGCACCACTTCGGCTTGACTAAAAAATGTCCATAGCCTACATATGCGTTCCAAGATGTTTCATCAATTATTGAATGACAAGCTTTTCCTCTCTTTAGCCATAAGGCAAGTAGAGGGGTACGTGTTTTAAGAATACAATCCCAATCACTTCTAATGCAGAAGGATACATAAAGATGAAAACATAATGTTGTTCCCGTTGACAAGAATTTACCCTTTTATTGAAGTTTATAATTTGCCACCCCACTATGCTAGTGTAAACACCACACCCTCCACAATAAAACCACAGTAAAAATTTCACTGCCTTCTAATTTATACAATTTAAATCCCTCCTCTCAGATCATAAGACATGGCAAGAATCCATGTCTAATGAAAAAGTAAAATAAAATTGAATAGTCATCCATGCCTAATAAATTCATCTGCCAGTTTCGAACTCTTATTGCCCCACTTGAATCACTTGATAAGCAAGTCATATTTGACTGACCTTTGATTCTCACTCGTTCAGTACCCTGTTTAAAGTCCCCCACTAATTCTGAATAGGAGGAGATTAAATGAATTCATCATACTATCATACAATATGAATCCATTCGCCGATAGGTATAACAATGGGACCTGAAAGGTCAAACTGTAATCAACTTTCAAAAGTACCATTTATTTTGAACTGCTACTCTACATACTTGCTTCAGTTTAAATATAAAACAAAACGAAGTTGGGGGCATTATATAAATGAGTTGCATTTTGAATCCATCAAACTGTCAGCACCCTATCTTTAATCTTTTAACTGGTACCACTTCTTTTGATCTCAAGTTAGACAACTAAGTTTATACAATTCTACGGCATACCTGGTCCAAATCTGAGAAGGCTAGCTCTAAGTTGATCACATCAATATCAGACTTTGGATCAACTTTACCATTCACGTGAATAATATCATCATCCTCAAAACAGCGTACAACCTGTAACATCATAATTAAGTCTTCTCAAAGAGACACGATAGTATGAGGGCAGAGTGGAGTCTTTTACACGGATAGGGTTCAAAAACATTCGATTAAACTCGCAAACATCACCAACTATAAACGAGTGTAAAACTGAAACCAGAAAATTAGATAATGAAAATGAAGCACAGGTTTATTTTTCATGGACCGAGGATCCAATAAAAATATGTACATTCTAGAAGATATACGTATAAGGTTGATCATCTTTACCAACACTTATAAGGCTGAACATAGTTGTCAAAGTCGAAAGGCGAAAAGCGAGAGGCAGGCGAGAGGTCCATATTTAAGGCGAGAGGGGGGGCGCTAATAAGGCGCTCACGGAAACAATACTAAGGAAAAATATATAAAACTTAACAAAGCTCAACAAAACGAGCATAATACATGAAACTAAGTACTAACAAATTATCAATAAGACAAGTTTCATCATTCATAGTTGAAATTCCAATGCATTAGATAACTTAACTAAAAAATCAAACAAGAAACAGAACAAACAAGTAAACAACTGAACAAGCAGTTCACTGTAAACAGAGTATATAAACAGAAACAGAACAAACTCTATGTACTCTGTAGTTTACTGTAAACTACAGAGTATATAGACAGAATAAATAAATAAAAATTGAAGTTAAAAAAAATACAGAAATAGCCGAAAACTACAGAAGATTTAATTACAAAAAATTGAAGTCAACTTTAAAAAAAAAAATAGAACGAGTAGAAAAAAGCTCAAGGGCGGAGGAGTGCTGGGAAGATGGCCAGAGTTCCAGTATTTAATTTTTAAAAAAAGAGTACTGAAATCGATTGAGGGTTTTTGAAATCAAAGGGTTTCAAAGATTGAGTGCTTACTTGCGAAGAAGGAAGCCTCGGTTGCAGTCAACTTCGAAACCCTAGCCTTTGAAATCAAAGTCGACTGTCGAAGTCGACTCCCAGTCTTCAGTCAATAATTTTAGGCCTCGTTTGTCTGATTTGGGAAAAGGTCTTCATTCTTTTGTTTATACCCAGACCAAACTGCATCGTTTGGTACTACCGAAATTTAAAAAAAAAAATAATAAGTGGGGAGCGACTTTCAAGCCTTTTCAGTGCCTCTTATCTTTCAAAAAAGCACCAAAGGCCCGAGGCACTGCAGCGTCGCCTGTCCTCGCCTCTCTCCTGAGGCGCTTGCCTTTAACAACTATGAGGCTGAATTATCGTTATCTGCACTCTTAAGTTTGATCGGACATTTTTTTTTGATAAGTAATCGTAATATTAACACTGCGTCAAATGATGTGACGCGTACTTGTACACAGGGAGTATACAAGACCAAAAGAATTAAATCTACAATCTATCCACTATATTAACATTAGAGTCCCCTAAACTTGAAGTCACATCAGAATGCCGACATCTACCTCCTCACTGTCAAACACCCTATGGTTCCTCTCCTTCCAAACACTCCACCAAATTGCCAAAGGAATAGACTTCCATCTTCTTTTGTTGCATATACTGCTGGAAGAGTCCCAACCATGAAGAAGATGGAGAGAAGTCCTTGGCATCACCCAAGAAATACGTGCTGCACACAAAAAGGAATCCCATAAAACTCCAGCAACAGGCAGTGCATGAGCAAGTGATTTACTATTTCCTCCTCCTTTTTACACATGAAACACCTATTAACATAAACCTTTCCTCGAGCTCTCAGATTGTCCCTAGTCAAAATGGCCTCCCTCGAAACTTCCCATGCAAAGAACATCACTTTACCGACCTCATTTTTTAAGAAAGAGTAGAAGCACTATACCGAGAATATATTCCTTTTCAAACCGTCCCAGATTACACTATCCTCCCCCGAAACCCTTCGGACATCATACAGCATTCCCCCGATATCACTTGTAAGTATTTCATGTGTAGCCAAACAAACATTAATTATTCCCCCGATATGTTTCTCTACCTACATAGATCTTCACCTACTTCTGTTCTATATTAAGAAGCCCTATGTTCCACATACTTGCCCAAAAACTTATTAATTTAAGTTAAAACACCATTGAAGCTTATTGAGAGTCAGGTCCACGTGAATGCTCTAATTTTGAAAGGCCCTTTAGCTTTCCAAGTGAGTGAGGAAAGCAAAAAGGGACTCGGGTTATGGGATAGAGTCAGATGGGATAAAAAAAGGGCCTATAAAAAAACCCCAAACCCTCAAAACATCAAATAACAAGAATTTGGCACCATTGTGAGAACCATCAACCATAAATTCATTAAGCTATAATAATCAAATATTTAATCAACTCCAATGGCCACGAGGGCCATAACCTTTGTTTTCTCACAAATACCATTTACAGCCAGTTCCATAATCTTATATTAGCTGTAGCACTGACATAAGCAAGCAATTTTCCTAAACAATGTGATAATTCTGCCTTCAACCATAGCTACTGCATGTTAAAACCAAACCAAAATGTTATGAAACCCCAACATGTTGTGATAGACTCATCATTTTTATATTATTACTATCGTTATTCCTAGATAGAGCATGCTACAACAACCATCTATCATCCTTTGCTATCAAATTAATTCCCCAACAAATCAACATGCATAAACATAAAGTTGTTGCAGCTGTAGATATGCTACTAACAATCCTACCCAAAAGCAAAGTTGAAAACAAACTTTTTTGAAAAGAGTAAAGCGTTTGATTTGAGTAGCATGTTCCATTTTCACCACTATACGTTATGCTGTACACCAATTTGTTACCCTATCTAATAGCTTAAGCTTTTAAATGAGTTGGTTACTTACATGGTATCAGCTCTGGTTTGGCAAGGTCGTGGGTTCTAGTCATCCCGCTTGCATTTGTTACCCGGAATATTGTGAGTGCATGTTGTCACTCTGTTTGCTTTGTGATGCTGATGCCCTTGGTGAGGCATGTTTGTGTATCTCTCACGTGTGGACGGGTCACATGTGAGGGGGAGTGTTAAACTTGATATACATTGTTGAGCCCCTATCTAATAGCTTAAGCTTTTAGATGAGTTGGTTACTTAACAAATAGTATGAAGATATGAATAATATCCATATCTGCTGTGACTACAAAAAATGAATCAATTTGTCGCTTAACCATGTTTAAAGACCATGTTACCTCAACAACTCATCTCAACTATATCTAAGTCTTGCCACCAAAGCCAAATCATTCAAATTTAGTCCCAAAATGACAAAGTAGGAGTGATGAGCATATTCTAATGTACAAAGAATGCAACAAAAAGTGAGGATTGAAAACAATATATAGCAATGAAGATAAACAAACCTGAAGTATCGAATCCACTTGACGAATATGCGACAAGAATTTATTACCCAAACCCTGCAACCAAGAAAAAAGGGGAGAGTACATACGGTTAACATGAAAAACACCAGATCTCAGAAGAATCTAGAAGACAATTTGGTTGATGCCAAGAAACAACTACGGAACTTAAATAGAACAATAAATCTCACCTCCCCTTGACTGGCTCCCTTCACAAGCCCAGCAATATCTACAAACTCTATAGACGCTGGGACCGCTCGCTGAGATTTGCTGAGATCAGAGAGCACATGAAGACGTGGATCTGGAACACCAACAATTCCTACATTTGGCTCAATCGTACAGAAAGGAAAATTAGCAGCCTGAGCCTTTCCATTCTCAACCTACAAAAAGTCATACAAGTGTAAGTGAATACAAGAAACCCTTATCAGGAAAATCATCCTTGAATGCACTTATGGTGATCATCCACTAAATTTTTTCACTGAACTCCTTGATTAGGATATTTCCACACGACACCCCCCACCCCCAAAAAAAAAAAAAAAAAAGAAAGGAAATTCATCAAAACAACTACCATGTTCAAGCTGATAAACTGACAGCATAATAGCATGGTCCAAGTTGGCACTTCACCAAATTCACAAAAACAGATTGGATTATAGTTCTAGAAGTTACTTTTATTTTGATAGGTAAAGTATAAGAAAAGTTCTAGAAGTTACTTACAAGACAATGACGCAGACATCAGTTCATCAAGGCAGTCCCACAAAAGTCTCAGGTTTTACTCTTTTGACAATAGAAAGCATAGCCAAATATATGTATCGAGATTAAAGGAAAAATTAGAGATAATCAAACCAAACAGAAAAAATTGAGTTTCCCATTTGCAATAGACCTACTGTAGGAACAACCAAAAATTAGACCGCGTGATCAAGGAATTATCATATAGCAGTCCGCAAGTCCATGATACCCGGAGGTTGATCCAAGTGTACAAAATGTGAAAAATAATTACTGCAATAAATTGACTTCTTCTGCAGTTATTAGCTGCAGAAGATGTTAGCGCTGTTTGGAATGTTTCTCATAAAACGTTTCACCATCCTACACTAATAACCTTTACCTTGTTTCAACTTCTGTACAGTCACAATGCATTTTGTTATTTTGAGTTCAATATGAAAGATGAACTATGTCATGAAAAAAAGTTTAACTACTTTAATACAAAAATTGAGGTTGGTTTTGCTTACAAATGTGAATCACTTATTCATGGACTCTTATCCTCTTTAACCAATTTTCAGAAGGACATCCAATCTTATCAGGGTTTCCTCAATTTTATTCTTTTGCTCATACAAAATCAGCTGAAGCTACTTCTTTCACAGGATAATTCTACTTCCAACAAAGTCCTATAGATTGACATGGTCAAAAACAAATTTAAAGAAATCCTATTACTACTTCCATGGCTCCGTCTGAAATATGAAAGTAAATTTGGTGTTTGGAGTGCAACTTTTTGGCTAAATTTGTACATATAATCATTCACAAGCCAAACTATCGAGCCCCTTGATTTCTATCGTCAAACAGGAAGTGTGGCTATCATCTAAGGAGCTATTATGTAAAACCAACGGCTAAGTTGGAGTCTATTTAACGTCTACTTTTAGCAAGTAATGTACTGAAATAGTCCAAAAAGTGCTCAGGAGCACAAAATTCGAGTCTTACAATCATAATCTGAGCCTTAGTCCATATTCAAACCAATTCATTCCGAGATCCAATTCGCTTCCAAACATGGCATTAACGAAATACTAATGCAACACAATAACATTTTCATTCGAATTCAATAGTCTTCTTCGGGACGGAGGGAGTGTGTGTGTGTGTGTGTGTGTGAGAGAGAGAGAGGACTTACGACAGCGTTGAATAGAGTTGACTTGCCGACATTGGGAAGACCGACTATTCCGGCTCTCAAACTCATGCTTACCTTTGAAGAGGAGAATGGCCGGCGGGAGCCAATCAAATAGGAGGTTTCTCTGAGGTTTGGCCAATGAACAAACGAATTCCTAAGCAGCGAAGCCTTCAGCGGAAGGCACGCTATTCTCGCCATTTTCACTTTTTAAAATGTGTCTGTTGTGTTGTGTGAAGAGAGAGGAAGGTTTATCTATGGAGGGAAGGCGGGTACGCCCTCGCTGCATAACATATAGCCTGATATCATCGAGTGATAAGTCTTATTTTCCCAAACACCCCCCGGATTTAGGAATTTTGTATCAACAACCCACCATTTTACAACTTCCGTCACAAATATCCCCTAATCTACTAGTACGATTCTACCCGTGGTTTCTTCTTCTGACCCTAGTGAAAATAAACACCGTTTTATTCTATTTTAAGGTCTCGTTTGGTACAGTATTTTGAAAACACAACTTTTTCAAAACGCAATATTTTTAAAACGCAATATTTTCAAAACACAGTTTTATTTTTGTAAACACGTTTGGAAAACTTTTCAAAACATATTTTTCATAAACAGAGTAATTGTAAACGTAGCATATTTTTAAAACGATACAAATTGGAGCGTTTTAAAACGCTCCACATTTTTAAAACATTGCATTGAAACACTTTTAAAAAAAAAACACTGCATTTTTTACCAAAGTTTTGACCAAAACGCTCCACCAAACAAACACTAAGTTTTTGTGAGAAAATAAATTTAGAGCAGGTCCTTGTAAGACTTCTTAAGGATCCTAATCTCAACCCACCAAAAAAATAGAATAGGTCTCATTTGAGACTTCTTACAAATCCTAACCTCAACCCTCCACACACACACAATGGGCCGGATAGGAATGATTCATCTTAAAGAAAACACTCGCAACACAATCTTTCCTAAATCTTAGCAAAAAAATTTGGAGGGAAACGATATCATTTATAAGCATCCTTCAAACAGTCCCACCGCACTACTCAGGGAGAAGTAATCGAATTTAAACTTTTTGAGAGAAAGTAAGATCTCTTAACCAGCTCAATATGTTTTATCCCATGATGGTTTGATAAATTATACTCCACTTTTAAAGTAGGATGTCTAAATTTTTCTTTAATGTGTATAATCATTATTAAATCCTGAAAAGTAGGTTTGACAATGTTAGTCATGATTTGATGAATTTGAGTCTCTTTCATCATTGCTGGCTTGCTGAATAAACACAGAAGGTGGCAGTTATATGCATCATGATTCATGGCATTGCTGCAAATATATGTAACTCTCAAAATTTATGTTTCGAAGTAAAATTGTACAATAGGGGATCCCTAGACAAAGGAAAAATAATAAAGGACCAAACAGAGCACGGGAGAGCACCCCCCAAACCCCCATAGGTTCTATTAATTTGGAGTACAGTTTCCTTCTTCCAGAGTAAGTTAATTCTATCCAGACAGGAGGGCTAATGCCTTCTTACACGATTATGATCGTGTCTACTATCTCGTCTATTATCATCAGATACTTTACGTGTAGCATCATCACCACTCCTCTTCTTAAAATCTCTCTCATCTCGCCTGTCGCCACCGATATCATTATCTGCACTCTTCTTCTTAGAATCTCTCTCATCTCTCCTGTCTCCACCGGTATCACTACCTGCGCTCTTCTTATAATCTCTCTCATCTCTCCGGTGGATATCATTATCTGCACTCCCAATCTTATAGTCTCTCTCCGATCTCCGATCTCCACGGATGTCATTATCTGCATCCCTCTTCTTAGAATCTCTCTCATATCTCCGCTCTCCATGCATATCATTATCCCCACTCCTCTTCTTATAATCTCTATCCTCTCTCCGGTCTCCACGAATATCATCATCTGCACTTCGTTTCTTAGAATCTCTCTCACCTCTCCGGTCTCCATGGATATCATAATCCGCACTCCATCTCTTAGAATCTCTCTCACCTCTCCGGTCTCCAAGGATATCATGATCTGCACTTCGTTTTTTAGAATCTCTCTCTTCTCTCCGGTCTCCACAGATATTATCATCCGCACTTCGTCTCTTGGAATCTCTCTCACCTCTTTGGTCTCCACCGATGTCATTATCCATAGTCCTCTTGATATAATCCCTCTCAGTCCTCCCACCTCTGTAGGCATCGCCATCTGCACTTCTATTATGCGAGTCATCTCTATTTCTATAATCTTTATCTCTTGTCCCTGACGGACTCGTTCGACTTCTGGGGTACCTCTCCTCTTCCTTGGGGTCTTTACTCCAATCACTCTGCATGTGCCTATCACTTGAGTCTCTCTTTCTATAATCCCTTTCTTTTCGTTCATCATTTCGTCTCTGAAGATACTCCTCAGCTTCATGGTGGTTCTGTCTCTTATCCCGCCTTGGTCTTTGGGCACTGTCCTCATCAAATACCATTTCATACCTGCAACAAATGTTCCATGGTGTGAGATGAAGGAAAACGAGAGAGGGGGGTGATGTTAACAAACAGTCACTAACTTTGAGCTGCCATCTCCTCCATGCTGGGTGCTATCATCTTTTAATATGTATTTTGCTGGTTGGTGTTTGTCAGTGGGGCTTCCTGTGCAGTCCTTTGCAATGTGATCTTCAGAACCACATTTGAAGCATCCTTTACCTGTAATTATTGCATTAAAATAAAGAGACCGGTATACAATATAAATATTGACTGAAAAACAAATTTAACAACTTATTATAGTTTTCAACCTTTGTAATTTGTAACTAGAGTTCGGAGTCCCTACATTTTTATTTATTTTTTTGATAGGTAAGTGTGACCCCATGTTGGTACGGGGATTGGAACCCAAGAAGTCCCTACATTTTAAAATTCATCAAACTTGAAAATCCTGGCTTCAATAAATAACTTTGCCTGGGTAAATGCCTATATCAGGAGGGCAATATAGCTAGGACCCTGGATATGTGTCTCCCACTTAGGGCATCTCCAATGATAAAGTTTATCGCGGTTTTTTAGGAATATGATCTGGTTCATAAAAAGTTTTACTATTGTAGAAGGTTCATAAAGGAGTGGTTCATGGAAAAAAAAGGAAAAAAAATATTAAATGAAGTGAGATAATTAATGATTTTGTGATGGTGGGACCCTTAAAAAGTTGTACAATGAGATTCATCACTGTGGAGAAAGGTTGTGAAGAGAAAGGTTTCTTGCTTTTGTGATGTGGCACATAAAAAACTGTGCAAATACTTTTACCATTGGAGATGCCCTTGCCTCAATAATGATCAATGAAGGCACAATCATTGCCAACAAAGCAAAGGCCAAAGCTATCAGATCTCAGCATACATCCTCCAAAGGCATTCTAACAGAAACATAGGAATGCATCCTCAAATTTTGTGTAACTTTAAATGGTAGTACCACTCCCTGCATCCCAAAATGAATGTCCCTATTAAAAAATTTCTTCTCCCAAAATCCATGACTTTTTCTATAAGAATTTACTACTCTTGGCCAACTATCATGAACTGGTGTGCATTTGCAAAGCTATCATGTGGGTGCTAAGGACATTCAAGAATATGTGCTAGTAAAATTGCTAAAAAGTTCAGTTCCTTAATCTCCTTGAACAACGAAAAATATGGTTGCTTAGTTTGGGACGAAAAAAGTAATTACTAATGCTATATTTTGACCACCTGTTTTGATTTATCCTATACCAAGTTAACCACCTTATTCATAGTTCCTACAACTAAGGAACAATTTGGGGGGTAGCCTATTATGCCTTCTTTTTTTCGATAAGTAAAGATAAAAAAAATTGGTAAGTATATATTAGAAACAAAAGTGGCTAATCAGGTGCCGCATCCTATGTACACAATCCAAAAAATTAAAGGTTACATATGTTCGCAACAAAGACAGCAAAAGAGTTGACCTCAGGCCTAACCCCGTCTATACACCAAAAATACAGCAGCTGAAGATTCATTCTTCAGCACCGACAGAGGCCTTTCCTCATTATCCAACGCTCTCCTATTTCTCTCTTTCCAAATCACCCGGCACACTCCCTAGGGAATAGCTTGCCAAATAAAATATTTTCGTTTCCTTTTGTGCAAAGACCAACAGAGGAAATTCCTCCTTCAGCTTAACCGACAATCTCTCCATTTCCAACCTCAAAAGCAAGGAACCTCTCAAGGGAACTCCACCCTTTCTTATGCCCTTCCACACCCCCACCCCAAAAGGAGAAACAACCTCCAAACGAAACCACGCATGACCACCCATAATTTGTAAGTCACTATATATGAATGTGTGTCACATTTGCCATTAAATGTGTCACTTTTAGTCCCTTAATGTGAAAGTCATTATATATAAAAGTCACTTTTTAGCCTAAAATGGGTAGTTTTAGACCATCAATGTGCAAGTCATCCAAGTCTGTTAAGTGTTGCAAGGTAAATTGAGCTACCGGAAATTAACAGAGACTAACATAGGACCACGTTGCATACTCGTATCCCCGGCCAACGTCCGCCCGTTTTATACATGGGTCCGAGCTCAGGCGATCCGTACAGCCGGTTTCAGCCCACTTGCAACTCTTATTTTGACACATTTTCTTGATAGGTAACCCATGATTTCTGCAAATTGATTGCTCATGCTCAAACCAAACTCAACTCCATTTTCGTTCCTATTTGGGCACCGTCTTACGGATTAAGACAGTCTTACACAAGTTTTTGCTTTTTATATGACACATTGGATAAATATAATATAACAAAAAAATTGAAAAAATATGAAGATTTGAAGCTTAGATTTTAGGAACATCACTCTTTTTTGGGGGGAACAAAACCAAAATGGAAAGTATGACTCTTTACCTTTACCCATTTGGCCACCTTTACGCCTGTACTGAGACCACAGTTTAGAAACACTTTGACTGAAATCAACATGTATCCTTCGATCATCTATTAACGCATTATCCATCTGCCACAGAAGATTGATGAAATTAATTAAGCGAAATGCAACTGGCAAACTATTAATAAATATTAACCTTAGAGACTCCCATAACTCCACAATCATAACCCGTTAAGCAGTTTAGAAAATTTCAATCAAGTAATGTGTCTATGTTAGAGTTCTCTTTTTGTTAGCCAAAAGCACGGAGAGCTACGGAAAGCATTATTGTTATACTAGTTGTGCTAAGTGTCTCCAATGAAACATCAATTAGACAACATAGAGAAGGGACACCAAGTTCAGTTTCTAGGTTACGTACACCCATCTTTTATAAATGTAGCACTTTTTTGGGTTCTATGACTATATTTCCCCTGCTCAATTTAGAGAAAACATCTGTATAATTCCATGTGTACATTATTGTAGAGCTTTATAAGGGTTTAAGGCACACATGTATTTTATGGTAATCTTCATTTCTAATCATTAAATATGACATTTTTATTTTATTTTTAAAAAATGCTACATTTCATAGGGGGTTGGCCACCACGGTTGCCCCTGTTGCATAATTGCCAGACTATATGGCCACCCCCGTTGCAAAAATAATGGGAAAGTAAAAGTTTGTCAAGGAATGAATGGATGAGTTTTGTTAAGTCTTTGTCAGACTTTTTTTAGGAGTAAACGTTAAACTTTACAAAGGCTAGGACTGAATCGCAAGAAGAAAAAAAGGTTAACAGACCTAACATAACCTAACAAACTTTTTTTGGATAGGCAAGTGAAGTGTGACCCCTTGTTGGTACGGGGATTGGAACCAAAGACCTTAAGCTCTTTGCCTAAGTGCCCTTGACGTCTCTCCCACCCCTTGGGATCATAACCTAATAAACTTAACATAATCTAACAGAAAAATGAAAAAAAAAAAAAAATGTGGTCGTCTATGGCCAGCTAACAATCAGCTCCTCCTTTAAAAATGCAAGTTTTTTTTTTTGATAAGTAGAAGTAATATTAACACAGCGCCAAATCAAGTGACGAGTCCTTTTACAAAGGAAGTATACAAAATCAAAAGAATTAAATCTACAAACTAACTAAGATATTAACAATTGGATCCCTTAACCCTTACGCCGCTTCCGAGTGCCAAAAATCAAGAAGCTGATGCACTTCCATCTTAATCCGATCGACGTCTAACTCCACATTATCAAACACCCTATGATTCCTTTCCTTCCAGACACTCCACCAAATCGCCAAAGGAATAGACTTCCATCTCCTGTTTTTTACTAATACCGCTTAATGAAGCCCAACCCTAAAGAAGTTGTAGAGAAGTCCTTGGCATCACCCAAAAAATACCCGTTGCACCCAAAAAGGAGTCCCATAATTCCCTAACAACTGGACAGTGCAGTAGCAAATGATTTACTGTCTCCTCCTTTTTACACATGAAACACCGATTAACATAAACCCTTCCTCGGGCCCTCAGATTGTCCCCGATCAAAATAGCCTCCCTCGAAGCTTCCCAAGCAAAGAACATCACTCTACTAGGAGCCCTTGACTTTAAAATGCTTTCCACAGATGGTGCTTCCTGTCCTCATTTTTGACGGATGAGTAAAAACATTTCACTGAGAAAGTGTTCCTTTTCGATCCGTCCCAAACAACTCTATCATCCCCCGAACCCCTCCGAACATCATAAAGAATTCCAAAGAATATAGAAATATTGTCAATCTCCCAATCATGCAAATTTCTACAGAATGAAGAGTTGCAAGAATCAATCCCATTAGAACACTCCACCACTGCACTAACCAATTCATTCTTGTTAACGGCTATCTCAAATAAATTAGGAAAAACCCTTTTAAGAGGGACTTCTCCACACCACTTATACTTCCAAAATCTCACCTTATCCCCATTTCCAATGATGAAGTAAATCTGACTTCAAAGAAATCCCAAACTTTCATAATGCCCTTCCAGACATTTACCCCATAAGAAAAGTAGACTTCATTTGGAAACCACAAATGGTCCCTTTACCATACTTGCCCACCACTACCTTTCTCCACAATGCTTCCCTTTCCCCAGGAATCTCCACAACCATTTACCGAGCAGCGCCTTATTGAACACCTTAATAATCTTAACTCCCAAACCTCCATTCGGAATACTACTACAAACTGTACTCCAATTAACTAAATGATACTTCTGATCATCCGCGCCCCCTTCCCACAGAAAGTCTTTCTCCAATGTCTTGATTCTCTTCACCACCGACGTCGGGATCAGAAATAGAGAAAGCATTTAGGTTGGCAAATTCGACAACGTACTCTTAATCAGAGTTAAACGACCTCCTTTTGACAAATAACGTCCCTTCCAACTCGCCAACCTCCTTTCGAATCTTTCAAGCACCAAATCTCACACCACTACACACTTGAAAGCTGCCCCCAAAGGAAGACCAAGATACTTCGTTGGAAGACAACCTGTTGTGCACCCAAAAAAATCTGTCAAACTTCCCCAAATTGCAGACTTCACCCACCGGAATTATTTCACACTTTGAGATGTTAATCTACAACCCCGACGCTGCTTGAAAAAATTGAAGAACCAGTCTTAGGTAACCCAACTGAGATTTATCCGCCTCACAGAAAACAAGAGTGTCATCAGCGAACATCAAATGCGAGACAGAAAAATCTGCACTACCCTCTCCGTCAACCTTGAAGCCCTGAATGTAGCCCCCTTTATCAAGAAGCCTGCTCAAAGCCTCCATAACAACTATGAAGAGGAACGGAGACAAAGGATCCCCTTGGCATAGGCCTCTCAAGCTAGAGAAAAACCCTGCCGGCTCACCATTGACCAAGACCGAAAATCTCACCGTAGAGATGCAAAAGTAAATTCATTTTCTCCATTTTTCCCCAAAACCCATCCGCGCCAACAGGTGCAGCAAAAAATCCCAATTAACATGATCATAGGCTTTCTCTATATCCAACTTACAAAGCACTCACAGAATCCCACTTCTGACCCTTGTGTCCACCACCTCATTTGCTATAAGAGCAACATTTAATATCTGACAACTTCCCACAAAAGCGAGCTGGGATTCTCATACCACCTTACCAATAACCTTCCTGAGCCGCGATGCGAGAACCTTAGCTATTAGTTTATACATGCCCCCTACAAGACTAATAGGCCTAAAATCTTTCAATTCTTCCGCTCCCTTACGCTTAGGAGTGAGTGCGATGAAAGAGGCATTAAGACTTTTTTCGAAACCCCCCTCATAAAACGAGTGAAAAACCTCCATAATGTCAACCTTCACTATCTCCCAACATCGCTTAGAGAAAGCAAACGAAAACCCATCCAGACCCGGAGCCTTGCCTTCTTTCAAATTCTGTAAAGCTTCAACTACTTCCTCTTCACTGAAAGGCTGCTCTAACAACGACTCATCCTCTTAGGATATCCTCCTAAAAGACGTACCATTCAACTCCACTATCCCCCCACCTTTATCCAAGCTAAGCTCCTTATAAAAACCAACTATCCCTTCCATCACCTCCCCATCTATCTTCAGCTTTCTGATCTCATTGTAACTAGAGTGGGCGTTAGCCATGCAGTGAAAGAACCTGGTATTTTTATCGCCTTCCTTGAGCCACTGAATACGGGATTTCTGTCTCCAACTAATCTCTTCACTAATCAAAAGCCTTTAAGCCTCCATCTTTACCTCCTCACGCCGATCACACTCTGCCAGCCCCATACCACCCCGCCTTCCAAACCACCCAAACGTTTGATCTCTTCCATTGCCGCTTTAATTCTAGTTTCCACTATCCCAAAGGTCTCCCTATTCCAGACTTTGAGATCCTCCTTCAACAATTTGAGCTTCCTAGCTAGACGGAAACAAGGCTTTCCCGCTATGACATAAGAACCCCATTTGAGCTTCACCCACTCCAAAAAACCTGGGTCCTCTAACCACATATTTACAAATCTAAAAGGAGTTCTTTTTCTTTCTCGCCTTCCAAACTCTAGGACAATAGGGGAGTGAACAGAAATAACCCTGGGAAGACGGTTCTGAGTTGCCTCCCCAGCTTTTTCCACCCAATCTGAGGTCAACAAAAATCTGTCAAGTCTCAAGCATTGCCGTCTACCACCACCTCTGATCCAAGTAAAAGAACTGCCCACTAGAGGCAAATCTATTAACTCTGCCTCGCTGATGAAATCATTAAAGTCCGGCATAGTTTGAGAAGAGCCTCTTGCCCCTGTAAGGTCATGCGGAAAACGGATAGCATTGAAGTCCCCCCACACACCATGGATTTAAGAATTATCTCTTGGAACGTAAGGGGAATTAATGACGAGTCTAAAAGGTGTGTGATCAAAGCAGCTTTGCGGCGGTGGAATCCTCGTGTTATTTGTTTACAGGAGACAAAGTTGGAGAAAGTGGATAATTTATTAGTCATCAAGTGAAGGGGGTAACAGATGGACTCACTGGGAACATTTGAATGCTATAGGGCCATAGGGGCTTCTGGAGGGATTTTAGCTATGTGGGACAGTAGAGTGGTAACCAAAAGGGGGTCTTTTCTCAGTAAAAACTCTGTATCTTGTCAGTTCACAGGGGTAAATGAAGATTTTAATTGGATCTTCACGGAGATTTATGGGCCGTGCGTGAACTCTGTCCGTAGTGGGTTGTGGGATGAACCGAGGGATGTGGCTTCTTTGTGGAATTTCCCTTGGTGTATCGGTGGGGATTTCAATGCCATCTGATTTCCTGATGAGCGTACTAGAACTAGAACCTATTCGCAGTCTATGTCGGATTTCAATGATCTGATAAATGACTTGGAGCTTGTGGACCTTCCCTTAGAAGGGGGAAGTTTCACCTGGTCGAGGAATAGCGAGTTGACGTAGTGTTCAAGAATAGATAGATTCCTTGTTTCTATGGGTTGGATCAAGCACTTTGGAGGAGTTTCGCAGTCATGCCTCCACAGGGTGATACCTGATCATATCCCTTTGCTGCTGGACAGTGGTAGCCCAAGTAAAAGGAAGTCTCCATTTCGTTTTGAAATTATGTGGTTTGAAGAGCTGGGCTTCGGGGAGTGGCTGGAAGAGAAGTGGAAGTCTTTTGTTATAGAGGGGAACCCGTGTTTCAGATTTGTGTGGAAGTTGAAAAGGCTAAAAGTGAAAGTGAATAGAACTATTTTTGGGGATGTCAAGGTTCGCCTGACCTCCCTTCTTGAAACAGTGAAAGTTTTGGATGAGAAAGAAGGCAGTGGGGGCTTGAGTGGGGAGGAATTGGGTAGAAGGAACACAACTAGAATGGAAGTGCAGAAACTCTTGTGCAGCGAGGAGATTAGTTGGAGACAGAAGGCTTGTATTCAGTGGCTTAGAGAAGGGGAGAATAACACTAGGTTCTTTCTTCGGATGGCCAATGCTAACAAATAAGGAAATCAGATTCGCAAGGTTGTAATTAATGGCGAACTTTTGAAAGAGGACTCTGATATTAGAGAGGTGTAGCAGGATTTTATAAAGGATTGTATTCAGAAGATAAGGATTGGCACCTAAAGCTTGAGGGGTTGAATTTTAAGTCTCTGAATGCAGCAGAAAGGGATTTACTTGAACTGCCATTTTTAGAAGAAGAGGTTCTGGCAGCGGTGAATGGTAGGAAAGGGGACAAAGCCCAGGGCCCGAATGGATTCTCCTTGGCATTTTTTCAGAATTGCTAGTCGATGATCAAGGACGAGTTGATGAGATTTTCCCTTTTTTCCATACCCACAAAAGGTTTGAAAAAAGTCTGAATGCGAGCTTTACAGCGCTGATCCCAAAAAGGAAAGGAGCGGTGGACATCAAAGAATTTAGACCTATTAGTTTGATTTGGGGTGCTTACAAGATCATTGCCAAGGTTCTTTCCATTCGGCAGAAAAAAATGATTGGAAAGGTTATTTCCGATTCTCAACATGCTTTTGTGGGGGATGACAGATTATAGATGCAATGGTCATTGCTAATGAAGTTGTCAACTCGAGATATCGAAGTGGAGACCCTGGGTTCATAGGCAAGCTGGACAATGAGAAGGCCTACGATCATGTTAATTGGGGGTTTTTGAACTTCTTGCTGCTCCGTATGGGGTTTGGAGTTCGTTGGAGGGACTGGATTCTTTTCTGCATTTCTTCGGTCAAATTCTCGGTGATGGTGAACGGGGAGCCGGCTTTTTTGGTAGCTCATGGGGCCTGCGACAGGGAGATCCGATGTCGCCATTTCAGTTTATTACTGTTATGGAAGCCCTGAGTAGAATCTTGGATGTTACGGTCTCTAGAGGCCTGCTCCGTGGTTTTAATGTAGGAAGAGTAGGAGGAGAGGAGATTATGATATCCCACCTGACTGGATATCTTCGATTAGCACTGTTATTTTTCCAAGGGGCATCAGGGCTGAAAGTTAACATCAATAAAAGTGAGCTGTACGCTGGGTGGAGTGGATGATATCGACGAGCTTGCGAACTTTCTGGGGTGCAAGGTGGGCACTTTTCCAAGTTCCTATCTGGGTATTCCATTAGGGGCTCCAACTAACAGCAGGGAAATATGGAATCCAGTGATTGAGAGGTTCGAACGTAGACTGGCAGGCTGGAAGGAATAGTACTTGTCAAAGGGGGGTAGGTTAACTCTCATAAAGATCTCTGGCCAGTTTACCCACGTATTTGATGTCTGTCTTTGGATTGCCGGTTGCAATGGCTAAAAGGCTAAGAAAAACTAGAAAGAGATTTTTTATGGGAGGGCCAATTGGAAGAGAGAAAATTCCATTTGATCAAATGGGAGAAAGTAAGTTTGAATTTGAGATTTGGAGGGTTTGGGGTCAAGAACCTTAGGGTTTTTAATACAGCTCTTATGGGGAAATGGCTCTGGCGGTATTTTGGTGAGAAAGAATCCCTTTGGAGGAAGGTAGTGATAAGTAAATTTGGGGAGGACAGACATAGATGGTTCCCAAATGTGATTCTTTCTCCTTATGGTGAGGGTGTTTGGAAAGGTATCAGGAAAGATGGGAAGTGCTAAAGAGGTTTATATCCTTCATTATTGGAAAGGGGGACTCAGTCAGTTTTTGGAAAGATAAGTGGTGTTGCGAGAGAGAGTTGCTGAGAGCTTTCCCTGCCCTCTACAACATAGAGGTTGACAAAGATGAGACAGTCAGCTCTGTTTTGCATTTTGTTGGGGACACTGTGGTATGGACTCCCTCTTTTAGAAGGAATGCGCAAGACTGGGAAGTTAACATTTTGGGCCAATTCTTTGAACTGCTGTATAAACAACAGGTGAACAGGAATACTGAAGATGCTGTGGTTTGGGCTGGAGAGAAGTGCAGAAAATTCTCTGTGAAATCCTATCACAGCTTGCTTACAGGGGAGGATTCCTTTCCTTGGGGTAGTGTGTGGAAGACTAAAGCTCCCTCGAGGGTGGCTTTTTTCTGTGGGAAGCTGCAAATGGAGCCATCCTCACGGGAGATACTTTGAGGAGAAGAAGGATGATATGTGTCAATAGATGTTTCATGTGTAAAAAGGAGGAAGAGACTGTGAACCCAATGGCAAAGGACTTATGGGATTTTGTTCTCTTTTATTTCGGGTGGACTGGGTAAATCTTCTTTCTATTAAAGAGATGTTGATGAGTTGGGCTTTCTTCAAACGTAAGAGGAATCCTTGCAATTTTTGGATGGCTGCGCTGGCAGCAATTTGCTGGTCTGGAGAGAACGTAATTACATGGTGAAAACCTTAAGGAACATATCATCCAGCTTCTGTACTTTTGGTGCCACAATGTGGTCTCGTAGGGGCAAATCCCCTTTGTAGAACTGTGGATAATAGGTCTGTGGACTGTAGGAGTCCTCCTACTTTTGCAAATAGGATGTGTCACCTCTTTTGACGCCCGTTATTAATATATACTCTTTATTTATCAAAAAAAAAACAACAACAACAACAATTCTGCCCAAAAATCCATACGGTTTGAATCTGAAGTAGGCCCCCCATAAACACCTGTAAACACCCACTTAAAACCATCTCCCACTCCTTCAAACAAACACAAAAGAGAATGGGAGGCTTTCACGACGTCTAGCCTTGAAAATAACCTGCTATCCCACATGACCAGGACTCCCCCAGCTGCTCCCACAGCCCCGAGGTAATCAGTCTAACCATCTGCTACCTCCTATACTTTTTTTTTGATAAGTAAAGTATTATATACCAAAGCGTCTAAACAGGAGACGCGGCCTTTTTACAAACTATAAGCATACACAAAACGGACTAATCTATAGAAAGACTATTCACAAAATCGATACAAGAAATGTTATGAATGTTGGAAGAATTAGTGTCCTCAGCCCCCCAAAAAGACAACGTACGAAGTAACTCATCCTTTAACTTATCCACCGTCCTCTCCTCATCCTCAAACACCCTCCTATTCCTTTCCCTCCAAATGATCCACCAAATACCCAGAGGAACTGCGTGCCAGAAGCTGATCCTTCTTCTCCGCTTGTACAAAGACCAACTCAAAAGGAGATCTTTAACAGATCTCGGCATCACCCAAGCAACAGAGAACAGACCAAGCATTAAATTCCAAAGCATAGACACAATAGGGCAGTGCAGCAACAAGTGATTCACACTTTCTTCACATCCTTTGCACATGAAACACCAATTCACATATATCACTCGACGTCTCTGCAAATTATCCCCTGTAAGGATGGCTTCACTAGCAGCTTCCCATGCAAAAAACAAAACTCTACTCGGAGCTTTCACTCTCCAAATACTCCGCCAAGGGAACACAATCTTCTCTCTGTTTGAAAGAATATGATAATAGGATCTAACAGAAAAAATCTTCCTCTTCGAGCCCGCCCACACCACCCTATCCTCCTGCTGCCCCACCGAGTGAGAGTATAACTTAGCAAAAAACTGAACACAAGAGTCCATCTCCCAATCTTGAAGATCTCTCCGAAATATGGGACTCCAAGAGACTTTCCCTTCCTCTATATTCAAAATCGAACTTACTAAGCAATCTTTCTCACTTGCTAAATTAAACAAATCTGGGAAAGATCTCCAAAGCTCCCTGTCATCACACCATTTATCCTTCCAGAATCTAATTGTAGACCCATTGCCAACCTCAAAAGAGATGTGTCTCTCAAACTGAGCCCAACCCTTCCTGACTCCTTTCCAAACCCCCACCCCATAGCAGGTAGGAACATCTTTCGGAAACCACAAATGCTCACCCTCACCATACAAGCTCACCACCACTCTCCTCCACCAAGCATTCCTATCCACCACAAATCTCCAAAGCCACTTCCCCAAAAGAGCCAAATTAAAAACTTAAGATTTTTATTCCCCAAGCCTCCATTTCTCACACTATCACGACTTTCTCCCATCTAACCAAATGAAACTTTCGCACCTCCATAGACCCATCCCACGTAAAAATCTCTCTCCAATTTTTCAAGTCTGCTGCGAACCGAAACTGAAGCACAAAAGAGACATAAAATAAGTGGGAAGGCTAGAGAGTATTTTTCACTAGAGTTAGCCTTCCCCTTTGAAAGATACTGTTTTTCCAACCCGCCAATCTCCGCCGAACCTCTCGATGACAGATCCACATCTTTTACTTTTATGCTTCGCTCCTAAAGGTAACCCAAGATACACCGCCGAAGGCCCCCAACCTTGCAACCAAAAAAATTGGCCAAGGGAATCAAATTAGCCACCACGCCAACCGAATAATCTCGCTCTTAGCGATATTAATTCTCAATCCCGAAACCGCTTGAAAGAAAAGGAGCACAAGCCGCAAATAACCTAACTGATGAGAGTTAGCCCCACAAAAACAAGCGTATCATCCGCAAATAAAAGATGGGACACTATCACTTCCTCTCCACTACCTCTACCCGCATTAAACCCCTTCAAAAACCACCCCACACAGCTCTATCCAACATCTTGCTCAAAGCCTCCATCACAATGATAAATAAAAAGGAGAAAGAGGATCTCCTTGCCTCAACCCCTCGAACTAGCAAAGAATCCGGCAGCTCACCATTCACCAACACCGAAAAACGAACTGCCGTCGAGATGCAAAAAGAATCCACTTCCGCCACTTAAGACCAAACCCCATCCTCTCCAGCAAATATAAAAGAAAATCCCATTGACATGATCATACGCCTTCACAATGTCTAACTTGCGTGATCAAACCCGGATCTCCACTTTTAAGTCTAGCCTCCACCACCTCATTGGCTATAAAAGAGGCATCCACAATTTGACGATCCCCCACAAAAGCATGTTGGTTCACCGAAATAATTTTACTAAAACCTTTCTTAATCGCAAAGATAACACCTTAGCAATTAATTTGTAGACACCACCCACTAAACCGATAGGTCCAAGTCGCCAAATCCTTCGCCTTTCTTTTTGGAATTAAAGTTATGAAGGAAGCATTCGACTTCTCTCAAAGCACAAGTTTTCGTGAAAATAGTGAAACACCCTCATCAAATCCTCCTTTATTATCTCCCAACAATGCTGGAAGAAGGCCATAGAAAAACCATCTGACCCGGTGCTTTATCACCCTTTAAACCACGAAGGGCTACCACAACCTCCTCTTCGAAAAAAGGAAGCTCCGTAAAATTACCGTCATCTACTTCAAGACAAGTAAAAGATGTGTGTTAAACGAAGGCCGCCACTCCTCTGTTTCGAAAATAACCGATGATAGAAACCCACAATACCTTCCTTAATATCCTTGCTATCCGACAACCGAACTCCATCGATCCATAATTCCCTAATCTCGATTCGCCGACTTGTGGGCACTAGCCATTCTATGAAAAAATTTAGTATTTCTATCCCCTTCTTCGAGCCATTGAATTCGGATTTTTGCTTCCAACTAATCTCTTCGCAGCAATAACGATCTAAATCCTTTGCAAATTCGCACGAAGCGCCTCCTCTTCCTTGCTCAAAGCTCGAACCCCTACTAACCCATCCAAGCCACCGATTCTCTCCATCAAAGAATTAATCCTTACTCCCAGCTTACCAAAAACTTCTTTATTCCACACTTTCAAGTCCTCTTTGAGCAATTTAAGCTTCCTAGCCAAAGTGAAGCTAGGGTCTCCTACAACCGAATATGAAGACCATTTTCCTTTAACCCAATCCGCAAACCCCTGGGCCTTCAACCACATATTCTCAAATTTAAACGGACCTTTCCCTTTCAAAAGCCCCCACACTCAAGAAGAAGGGGAACATGATCAGAAATAACTCTAGGCAAACAGACTGAATCGCCTCTCGAAAAAACTCCTCCCATCACCGAAAATAAGGAACCCGTCTATGCGAGAAAATTGCGAAGTATTCCCATCTCTAAACCAAGTAAAATCTCCTCCCGACAAAGCTAAATCTACCAATTCCCTACATTAATAAAATCATTAAACTCCGACATAGCTCGAGTATAGACTCTGGGAAGCAGCCGTTTGAAGCGAACCACATTGAAATCACCACCTATACACCAAGGGCATTCCACTTACGCTTAACGATAAAAGTTCCTCCCACAAGACTCTTCTATCCACCGCTGCACATGGACCATAAACACCCGAGAAAACCCACAATCTATCATTTTCTTCCATCTTCGAGAAGCATGAGACAGAGGAAGAGCCCACAATGTAGTCCAACCTTGAAAACACCGCGATCCCACATAACTATTATCCCTCCCGCTGCCCCCACCGAATCTAAACACTCCCAGCCTAACCACCTACTCCCCCCATAAGCCGGAGATCACTTTCCTGTTTACCTTATCAATCTTAGTTTCAATCGACATGCACAAAATGAGGCTTCCATCTCCGCAACGCAGCCTTAATAATACCTCGTTTATCCACATCATTAATACCCCGCACATTCCAAGATAAAATCCGTAGATGCATAATCAAACAAATTTTTTTTCCCACCCATCATCCCCCACTTTCCCCCACATCAAACTGACATCCATCTTCTCCATTTTAGTTTCCTGAAGACAAATGACATTTGGTTTCCATCTACCAATCGCCTCCTTAACTACCTGCTTTTTCTTAAAATCATTTAACCCCCACACATTCCAACTTAAAAATTTTAAATCAATGAAAAACTATCAAATAAAACTAAACAAGTATGCTGAACTGTGGCTCCCCCACCCCTCTTGCTTGCTGCCCCGTCAAAGTTTATATTGCAACACAGATTTTTAAGCTCCCGACTGATCCTCCCCTTTGACTTTCCCCTGTTCACTCCCTTAATTTTTTCAGTTCGAACCTTCTCAATTTCCAATAATAAATCTTCTATTTTATCTTCAGACTTAACGGAACCTAACTTACATTTTTGAAGGAGCGGCTGATTGCCTTGGCTGGCGATGACCATTATCGGCCAACTACCTTGCTGGCCACCGAGAAAACAATCTATTTATAAAGGTTTAAGGGCAAAACAGTCATTTTGGTATATTAAGTCAACGACAAAAGGGTGTTACTTTAATAGCTGCATAAAAAGGTGCTACGTTTAGCACTTTTATATGTGCTACGTCTAGCACGACTCTTTATGTTTAATAAAAGAATAAAGAGATACATTTCCTTAGATGAAGCATTCACTTTTGGTCCTTGTCATTTTCCCCCCTTGATCAAGTACTTCCGCTTTTGTCCCGTTTCAACAAGGCTGTCCTAAACATAATGTATCAATTAACTCAACTCAATGCCATCACTCCTTATTGAATACAAAAAACATGTAAACCGTATAGACAACGTTAAGGAAGACTTCTCCATTTCCAATATGGAGTATATGTCACTCTTGTTAGAAATATCATTACTACTCTGGCACCTCAAGAACCATATTGGTCACTCGTTTATCTCCATGTAGAGTTAAGTCTACCATGGCAGAGACTCAAAGCCATGTTGATTTTGTTAATTACGTGCACTTCGAAAAAACTTCAGAGACATAAGGTGGTTATCTCCCGCATGCCCCAATGCTCATTTGATATGACTAGGCCAAGTCTGTGTGCACCTGCATTGTTTGTGAGTGTGTGTCTCTTTAGAGAGAGAGAGTGCAATATTACATCATACCCCTGAAGGAACTTTCACAGCAATATGTTTTATCTGCGTTAAAATAACTCTATCTTCAATACATTCATCAATCTAATCTTCAATATTATATATTTGGACAAAGAGAGTGGAACAAAGTCACAAATGCAGTAACTCATGCATTAAGATTACATGCACACCTATACATAAACTGGATCAGCTTTGACCCAATTTAGTTGTCTTATAGAACAAGAGAAGCAGATTAATATTTATATTAAACTAAATGAGTAGCTAAAACCAATACACTATTACATATACTAGTGATGCCCCCGTGCGTTGCACAATTTGTACAAGGGTGCAAAATTATATATTCAGTTAAAGTTGAATAACATATAATTAAAAAATTTAATATGGACAAAATAAAAAAAAAGATAAATAAACAATAAAATTAAAGATAGAAAATCACATCAATTTGAAAAAGTTATTATAAATTTTGGAATACATCTTTATATACAACATTTTGTCTTTAACATGTACGGCTATTATAACTACCACTATCACAATTGAAATTACTGATGTGTAATATATATATATATATATATATATATATATATATATGTTTTATCTATGAAATTATTAGCACTGTAACTGTAAAATTACATAATTGTAATTTTTAGACGTATTTATTAATTTAAAATACAAATGTGTTTGTCTATGAAGTTTGTAAATTTTTTAATAAAATACATCAGATTTGTAATTTTAAAATACAGATCTGTAATTTTTAGATCTGTTTTAAAACAAATACAGATCATTTTAGATATGTAATTTTTAGGCTATTAATTTTAAATTATAGATCTGTATTTAATACAGTTTAAAATATATCAGTAGAGAGAAGGAAGTTACTGTTTTCGAGCCAGGGAGCAAGGACTGTGAGAAGACGAAGAAGACGAGAAGTAGGGAGATAGTTAGAGACGAAGATATTTTGCAATCAGAGGCTGGTGAGTCGATTTGCGGTGAAGACGCAGGGAGAACAGAGGCCGAGAAGAAGGTGGGAGAGCTTTTCAACGAGGTGCTGGTGTGCACTCCTCTGAATAACGTTTATGTGTGGACTCTGTTCAGAAGAGAGCTGCAAGATTGGGAACCTGAGGATATATATCAGATGTTTGAGTTGCTCTATGGATTCAAGAGAAGAGCGGAGGAGGAGGATAGAGTGGAGTGGGCTGAATCAAAGGGCAGAATTTTTTCGGTTCGATCCTTTTTTTCCTCCCTAGAAGGAAGGGTTAGCTCTTGTTTCCCGTGGAAGGCTATTTGGGGGACCTTGGCTCCGAGGAGAGTCAAAGAAGCTTTCTTCGTATGGGAAGCAATAAGGGAGGTCATTTTGATGGGTTATAATTTGAGAGCGCGCGGGAGAGTTGTAGTGAATAGGTGCTTTTTGTGTAAGCAAGAGGAAGAGACGGTGAATCAACTTCTTCTTCATTGCCCGGTTACGAGGGAATTATGGAACATGGTGTTTAGCATGGCCAGAGTCTCGTGGGTTATGCCTAGTTCAGTGAGTCAACTTCTGCTAGGCTGGTCGGTTTATAAGCATAGAAGGAAAAATAAATGTTGGATTACTACTCTGCTCGCGATTTGGTGGAACATATGGCTAGAGAGAAACAAATAGGTTTTTGACAATATTGAAGCAGATGTCAATCACCTCAAGAAGTTTGTTTTACAATCTATAGGGTTGTGGTGCTTACATTTAAATCTTTTTGTTGGGGTAATCTTTTGTTTGTATCTCAGATAGTTTAATAGGTCTTTAGAGTGACGGAATCTTGTATATATCTCGTGTACAAGGATGTGTCTCCTTGTTAGACGCCTTTCTATTGAAATTTCTTATTTATCAAAAAATATATTTGTAATTTTTAGATCTTAGTTCTTGATGGCTTATATGTATTTATAAGGTCTGTAAGATCCATCATCATCCGAATTATTTATTTAGTTACACTTATTATCTATAATAACTAAAACAAACTCAAACACAAATGTTTCTAGATTGAAAGCTACATCGGCAAATACCAAGTCTCCATGTGCATATAGATTATTAAAAAATTATAATTATGTCAAGTCAAATCAAAATATGTATGAAGTTTTGTTTCAATGAGTAATGGTGGTGCGTGTGTGTATTTATCAACAATGGTTAATTTAGACGATGTTGGTAATTTGGTGTGTAGTTTGTCAAATTTACGTGATTGTTTAGTTGTTTAATTTCTTAGTTTTTCTTGATGCTTAAAGACTTGTTAAGTGTATTACAATATATCAAATTTGGGTTACTGATATAATTCATCTATTTTGCTGCTCTTATTATCTATGAAGTTTTGTCTCAATGAATAATGGTTGTGTGTGTGTTTTTATCAACAATGGTGAATTTAGATGATGTTGGTAATAATGTGTGTACATTGTCAAATTTATGTGATTGTTTCGTGGTATAATTTATTAACTTTTATTGAAGCTTAATGGCTTACCATTACCGGGGAAAAAGTTATTTTAAATAGAACCTCTTAGATGTATTTGATTCATGCAACGCCGAAAATAATGAAGTATTTTGTAGTATATGCTTTTAATATTTTTATAACAAATACATATCTAAACTTAGAGACGTGTATTTATCATATGTTAGCAACTAAGATAATTATTTAAAAAAATATGATTTAAAATATATAAATTGTATCCCTTTCTGAATTTGTTTTATATAAAATAACATTGTTTCAGATTATTTCAAATATTTAGCATTATATTCAGTTTATTTAAGTAAATAGTTATTTAATTTTAAAAGAGAAATGTTTCCAAATCTGAAAAGTGCATTTTGGCGGGAACTTTCCAAATTTGGCTCCTCTTTATATATATATAATCTCTTGAATATATTTCACAAATATGTCACTTCAGGTTTTTTAACATGTATATATTCTATCGAATAATCTTTTGTTGTCAAATATGGCTTAAATCACAATTTGGCCATCCTACTTTCACACTTTTTTGCAATAAGGTAACTCTACTATTATTTTTTCAATTTACTCATTGTATTTGGCCGGCTGTATAACCAAGAGTCATTTCCGTCAGTTATGTTGGATAGAAATGATCGAAAAGACATAAATGTCCTTTGGTGTTCGAAACTTGTTGTGCACATGAACAGATTAAAGTCGCAAAATCTTATCTCGTTCAACTCCTTGCCCGAAGACATGTGTCTTAAGCTTACATTGAAGGTGAGACAATCACGTGAGTAACACGTGATATAGGTAAGGGTATTTTTGGGTTTCTACAAAAGTTTAACGCTTTTCATCCAAAAAATTGGATGGAGTGATGAACGTGCGACATATAGCCAAGTACAATGACTAAATTGGAAGAAAGATAACAGAGTTAGCATATTGCAAAAAGTGTGAAAGTAGGGTGACCAAATTGTGATTTAAGCCATCAAATTTCATCATTATAATTGTAGATTTGGAAAATTTTTACCTTGCAATAGTCAGTTTTTGATTTCTATGATACACGAAACATTTTAGCCCTTAGGATATAAATCATATTACTCTCGGGTAAATTTACCAAATCTATTCAAATTCTGTTATTTCAATTCTATTAAAGGATGTAAATATTATTTTATATATTGCTGAGGGTTCAAAATTATGCACCCGTTGTGTTTTAATTGACAAATTATAAATTATATGCATGATCACGAAATATACTAAATGTGTTTTCATATTCAATGGACTCATTTGAAAGTTAATCTTAACAACCCTTCATATTATAAGAGAGGATACATGTTCGATTCATTTGTTCAATATTAATTTTCCATTAAAAAAGGCAGGTTTTAATTCCCAAAGCAAAAAATGCAACTATACAAAATAAAAGTGTTGGCCTTTTTGGAAAGTGAATTTTGGCGGAACTTTCCAAAAATCGCACCTCTTTATATATATATTTTTTTTTTTGATAAGTAAAGTATTATATATATATATATATATATATATACATAGATGGTGCAAATATGAACAACAAAGAATAATGTCAGGTACTTTAGCTTACCTTGAAATATGCTTGTTCGCAGGCATCTTTGTCCTCAAACTCTAGCAAAAAGACAATTAACAACAATCAGGTTACACCACCAAATATTTAGTGACAAAATATTGAAAAGGAAGAAACCATCAATTAAAGTAATTATTGTACAAGCACATGATAATGAATACATAAGTAAAAAACTGCTTCAAACTTCTAGGAAGAGAGTAATTGGTCCCCTTTTTTCCAATGCCCCATTGTGACGAAGTACAGTTGTTTTAGGGAAATGCTGCCAAGTGCCTCCGGTAACTTATTGAGTCTATTTTTATTAATGATTTCTAATTGTAACACTCACCAATGCGTAGGGACACTCACCGATGAACTGGAAACATCCACCACGCCATTGATGACTGAGAGTTCCCAGTTCCCACTGCAAATCTCTCTCTCTCTCTCTCTCTCTCTCTCTCTCTCTAAAATAAGGTTTCTGATATTTTTTTAACTCCACTAGAACATAGGAAATGCTGCTTCTATTGACTCCTACATGCGTCTTCCTCATGTATTCTATCAGAAAAAGAACACTTAGAAGAAAAGGTTAAACTAAATACAACCCTCAACATATCTGGGAAGACATCCATTTTGATTTTTGAAAAGTGATATCAAATCCAACTTGAGATCCACTTAAAACTTGGTTTCGAAGATGCTGGTAGTGAAACACAAATTCACTCGATACAGACAAGGTGCTTTATTTCACCTCAGAGCTAACTAGTTCCAAGTAAAATAATTAGAAAAATTGATCAAAAAAACGTAAGCATCCACATAGGGGTCTAGAGACAGACCGAACCAAATAAATATCTTGAGTCGACAATTCCAATTTTTGCATGATTTTTTATCTTAACCTAACCAAGAGAAAAAATGATGGCATACGCATTTATTGGCTCACAGACTTGGAACAAGTTTGAGTTAAGTATTTACTTTGAAGAAAGTATTACTTCTAGAGTCTACTGCAACCAAATAGAGACCCCCCCTCCCCCTCCCCCTCGTATTTATGCTCGACTGAATATTACTATTTTTTTGATAAGTACGAGAATTGTATTAATATGCGTCAAACAGGAGACGCGACCTATGTACACAGGAAGTATACAAAACGATCACTTTACATTAGAGATATTATCCACAAATTCTACAAAAGGATTGCCCCCCTGCGCAATCAACTCGTGGCACCAAAAGAACATAGTCTGCAAAATCAGCTTCTGTATTTCCTCCACTGTCTTCTCTTCATTCTCGAAATATCTTCCATTTCTTTCCCTCCATATGGACCAGCACACTGCCAATGGAACCACTCTCCAAAACGAATTTTTCTTTTTTCCTCTTATACAAAGACCAGCTTTCCATCAATTGTTTCACTGATCATAACCCAAAGGACATTGAAAAGAATGACAACATAATCCCAAAGCTTCCTAGCAACTGGACAGTGCAGCAGGAGATGGTTTACACACTCTTCATCTGCCTTACATAGAAAACACCAATTAACATAAATTTTATTCCTCTTCCGCAGATTGTCGCTGATTAGGAGGGCTTCATTAACAGCTTCCCACATAAAAAAACTCACTCTGGCTGGAGCCTTGGTTTTCCATACATTTCTCCACGGGAAAGATCCATCTTTATTCATCATCTTCTGATAAAAAGATCCAGAAAAATCTTGTTCTTCTCCCCCTCCCACACTACTTTATCCTCCCCTCTACCACGATCTTCTGCCTGTACAGGAACTCAAAGAACTGCACCAAGGAGTCCATCTCCCTCACAGTCTTGAGGATTTCTTCTAAAAGATGGATTCCAAGTAATACCTTCACCTTCAACCTGCACTACCCATTTCACAGACTCATCTTCATTCCCTGCTATGTTAAATAGCAATGGAAAAACTCTACACAGCTCCATCTCACCGCACCACCTGTCCTTCCAAAAACGAATTGACTCCCCATTACCGAAAGAGATCCACCACTTCAGTATATCCCATTCCTAATACTCAACTGAGTATTATTAATTCAGAATCACTTTAATATATCTATTTACGTTGTTAAGAGACATTTTGTTGCCTTTGATCTGACTAGTTATAAAGGGTTACCACCTGGCATCATAAAGTAACTTCTCAATACTGTTTAATAACCACATCTGCATTAGAAAAAGAACCAGAGAACATGCAATAGGTGAAAGTTTTGATAGTTTCATGCTAGCAACCATAACACCAAAGTGCAACCGACTGAAAGTATCACATAATGCAGTTCCATTCAGAATACAAAAGGATGGGAGAAATAATCATGTCACTGCACAAATGAGAAACAAAGTTGCAAGCATACCATAGACATACTGCTGGTAAAATACTCCTTAAAAAAGAAAAAGAGCACTCACCAATAAAAGCATAGCATAAACTGTCATTAGTTTTAAAGTCGCGGATTATTTCAGCTCTGCCACCATAAAAAGTGATGAGAACATTCTTGCAAGTAAATGGGGTAAAGTGAAAAAAGAATCCCAAGCATCAACTTACGATGACACAGTTCCAAACCGTGAAAATATTGTGTGCAGGTCCTCATCCTGGAGTTGAAAATAAAAAGAAGGGACAGAAATAAAATGAGCAATAACAATAAGAGCAAAGCAGAAATAAAGTAATACCATTCTATATAACCGAATGAAAGGAGGGTATCGCAGGGTTTTATTAACGTCATTTTTTTTTTTTGTGAAGTATTATATACCAAAGCGTCTAATCAGGAGACGCGTCCTTTTTACAAACTATAAGCATACACAAACGGACTAATCTATAGAAAGACTATTAACAAAATCGATACAAGAAATGTTGTGAATATTGGAAGAATTAGTGTCCTCGACCCCCCAAAAAAACAACGTACGAAGTAACTCATCCTTTAACTTGTCCACCGTCCTCTCCTCATCCTCAAACATCATCCTATCCTTTCTCTCCAAAAGATCCACCAAGTGCCAAAAGTTATTCCTTCTTCTTCTCCGCTTGTACAAAGACCAACTCAAAAGGAGATCTTTAACAGATCTCGGCATCACCCAAGCAACAGAGAACAGACCAAGCATTAAATTCCAAAGCATAGACACAATAAGGCAGTGCAGCAACAAGTGATTCACACTTTCTTCACATCCTTTGCACATGAAACACCAATTCACATAGATCACTTGACGTCTCTGCAAATTATCCCCTGTAAGGATGGCTTCACTAGCAGCTTCCCATGCAAAAAACAAAACTCTACTCGGAGCTTTCGCTCTCCAAATACGCCACCAAGGGAACACAATCCTCTCTCTGTTTGAAAGAATATGATAATAGGATCTAACAGAAAAAATCCTCCTCTTCGACGAGCCCACCCACACCACCCTATCCTCCCGCTGCCCCACCGAGTGAGAGTATAACTTAGCAAAAAACTGAACACAAGAGTTCATCTCCCAATCTTGAAGATCTCTCTGAAATATGGGACTCAAAGAGACTTTCCCTTCCTCTATATTCAAAATCGAAGTAACTAAGCAACATTTCTCACTTGCTAAATTAAACAAAGCTGGGAAAGATCTCCAAAGCTCCCGGTCATCACACCATTTATCCTTCCAGAATCTAACTTTAGACCCATTGCCAACCTCAAAAGAGATGTGTCTCCCAAACTGAGCCCAACCCTTCCCGACTCCTTTCCAAACCCCCACCCTATAGCAGGTAGAAACATCTCTCGGAAACCACAAATGCTCACCCTCACCATACAAGCTCACCACCACTCTCCTCCACCAAGCATTCCTATCCACCACAAATCTCCAAAGCCATTTCCCCAAAAGCGACAAATTAAAAAACTTGAGATTTTTGATCCCCAAGCTAACCAAATAAAACTTTCGCACCTCCCTAGACCCAGCCCACAGAAAATCTCTATACAATTTTTCAAGTCTGTTGATAACCGAAACTGGAAGCACAAAAAGAGAAATAAAATAAGTGGGAAGGCTAGAGAGAGTATTTTTCACTAGAGTTAGCCTTCCCCCTTTGAAAGATATTGTTTTTTCAGCCTGCCAATCTCCACTCAAACCTCTCGATGACCGAGATCCACATCTATTTACTTTTGTGATTGGCTCCTAAAGGTAACCTAAGATACACCGTCGGAAGGCTCCCAACCTTGCAACCAAAAAAATTGGCCAAGGAAATCAAATTAGCCACCACGCCAGCCGGAATAATCTCGCTCTTAGCGATATTAATTCTCAATCCCGAAACCGCTTGAAAGAAAAGGAGCATGAGCCGCAGATAACTTAACTCATCAATGTTAGCCCCAGAAAAAACAAGCGTATCGTCTGCAAATAAAAGATGGGACACTATCACTTCCTCTCCACTACCTCTACCCGCACTAAACCCCTTCAAAAATCCACCCCACACAGCTTTATCCAACATCTTGCTCAAGGCCTCCATCACAATGATGAATAAAAAAGGAGAAATAAGATCTCCTTGCCTCAACCCCCTCGAACTAGCTAAAAATCTGGCAGGCTCACCATTCACCAACACCGAAAATCAAACTGTCGAGATGCAAAAAAGAATCCACTTCCGTCACTTAAGACCGAACCCCATCCTCTCCAACAAATATAAAAGAAAATCCAAGTTGACATGATCATAAGCCTTCACAATGTCTAACTTACAGATCAAACCTGGATCTCCACTTTTAAGTCTAGCCTCCACAACCTCATTGGCTATAAAAGAAGCATCCACAATTTGACGATCCCCCACAAAAGCATGTTAGTTCACTGCAATAATTTTGCTCATTACCTTCCTTAATCACAAAGATAACACCTTAGCAATTAATTTGTAAACTCCACCCACTAAACTGATAGGTCTAAAGTCGCTCAAATCCTTCGCCCCTTTCTTTTTTGGAATTAAAGTTATGAAGGAAGCATTCAGACTTCTCTCAAAGCACAAGTTCTCATGAAAATAGTGAAACACCCTCATCAAATCCTCCTTAATTATTTCCCAACAATGCTGGACGAAGACCATAGAGAAACCATCAGGACCCGACGCTTTATCACCCCTTAAACCACGAAGGGCTGCCACAACCTCCTCTTCGGAAAAAGGAAGCTCCAGAAAATTTGTCATCTACATCAAGACAAGGAAAAGATGTGCTGTTGAACGAAGGCCGCCACTCCTCTGTTTCAGAAAATAACCGATGATAGAACCCCACAATACCTTCCTTAATATCCTTGCTATCCGACAACTGAACTCCATCGATTCATAATTCCCTAATCTGATTCACTGACTTGTGGGCACTAGCCATTCTATGAAAGAATCTAGTATTTCTATCCCCTTCTTTGAGCCATTGAATTCTAGATTTTTGCTTCGAGCTGATCTCTTCGCAAAGTAATAACTGATCTAAATCCCTTTGCAAATTCAGACGGAGGAGCTCCTCTTCCTTGCTCAAAGCTCGAACCCCTGCTAACCCATCCAAGCCGCTGATTCTCTCCATCAAAGAATTAATCCTTACTCCCAGCTTACCAAAAACTTCTTTATTCCACACTTTCAAGTCCTCTTTGAGCAATTTAAGCTTCCTAGCCAATATAAAGCTAGGGTCTCCTGCAACTGAATACGAGGACCATTTTTCTTTAACCCAATCCGCAAACCCCGAGGTCTTCAACCACATATTCTCAAACTTAAACGGAGCTTTCCCTTTCAAAAAATGCCCACACTCAAGAAGAAGGGGACCATGATCAGAAATAACTCTAGGCAAACAAGACTGAACTGCTCCTGAAAAGAGCTCCTCCCAGTCACCAGAAACAAGGAATTTTGTCTATACGAGAAAATTGCGAACTATTCCCATCTCTAAACCAAGTAAAATCTCCTCCTGACAAAGCTAAATCTGCCAATTCCCCTACATTAATAAAATCATTAAACTCCGACATAGCTCGAGTATAGACTCGGGAACCAGACCGTTCGTGCGGGAAGCGAACCACATTGAATTCACCACCAATACACCAAGGGGCATTCCACTTAACATCTTTATGTAGCTAGTGGTTGGTGGCACCCCACGCTGGATGGGGGAGTTCAAATCCTTGGGGCAGGATGACTGGACAGATTTGGAGCAGAATTTTTCAGAAGAGGAAGTGCTGGCAGCCTTAAGCAGTTTGAGCAGGATTAAAGCCCCGGGTCCGAATGGCCTCTCCATGGATTTTTCAAATTTTGTTGGAAGGTAATCAAAGATGATGGTATGGAGGTGTTCTTCTATTTTCATGAGAACATGTGTTTCGAAAAGGGCTTCAATGCAACGTTCATCGCCCTCATCCCGAAAAAGTAGCAAGCAGTAGATGTGAAGGACTTCAGACTAATTAGTCTTATCGGTGGTGTGTATAAGTTAATTGCTAAAGTCCTTTCTTTGAGGTTGAGAAAGATAATTGGTAAAATCATTTCCGAGTCTCAGCATCTTTGAGGTTGAGAAAGATAATTGGTAAAATCGTCAGATTGTTGATGCATCTTTCATAGCCAATGAGACGGTGGATGCTAGACTGAAAAGTGGGGTTCCAGGGTTGCTTTGAAAATTGGACATTGAAAAGGCATATATAATCATGTCAACTGGGATTTTTTGGAATATATGATGAACAGATTGGGGTTTAGTTTCAAATGGAGAAAGTGGATCTGTTTTTGCATTTCCTCAGTGCTGTTCTCATTTTAAGTTAATGGTGAGCCTGCTGGCTTTTTTGCTAGCTCGAGGGGTCTTTGTCAGGGGATCCTCTTTCTTCCTTTCTGTTTATCCTAGTCATGGAGGCTTTGAGCAAATTGATAGATAAGGCAGTACGGGGAGGCTTTATTCGTGCTTTAATGTGGGTAGTATTAGGAGAGGGGAGATTATGGTGTCTCCTGCTTCAGTTACGTATTTCATGTCGTTGTTTGTGCTTCCTGCTTCAGGTCGTAACAGATTAGAAAAGATGGTGTGAGAATTTATTTGGGAGGGTCAAATGGAGGATCACAAATGCTCCCTTCGTTTCAAAACAAGTGTCATTTTAGCAATTCGCACATAGATTAAGGAGACTTATAAAAAAACTGATATACCCTTATTTAAGTTCATTTAATGTCGTTAAGTTGCACTAGGATTTTCTCTTTCCTCTTAACAATCTCCTCTCTAACATCATTTAATTTGAAAGCAATAAATAAAGGCAGTTTTGGCAAAATATGAACAAATGTTTCTTGAAATCCTATAATGACACTTATTTCGGAACAAAAGAACTTTGCTAAAACAACACTTATTTTGAAACTGAGGGAGTACCAATTAGTCAACTGGGACAAGGTGTGCACTAATTTGAGAAGTGGTGGGTTAGGCGTCAAAAAGCGCTCTTTCACACAACATTGTTGGGGAAATGGTTATGGAGATATTTGGTGGAGAGGTATTCTTTATGGAGGAACTTAGTACAGCGTAAGTTCGGTGAAGGAAATCATGTGTGGTTTCCAAATAATATTGGTTCTTTTGATTCTTTTTTTCTTTTTTTTGATAAGGTACATGTAATATTACCTGGCGTCAAATGAGGTGACGCGTCCTTGTATACCGGAATTATACATGAACTAAACTACAAAGCCATAAGACCCGATCCTAGTTACAAAAAAGGATCCTCTGAAGTTGGATCAGCAATTAAGCACCACCAGAATCTCAAATACGAAAGGAAAGCCTTTTTGATTCCTTCAATATCAGATTCAGCATTCTCGAAAGCCCTTTTGTTCCTCTTTCCAGATGGTCCACCAAATAGCTGAAGGGGCGTACTTCCAGAAAACACTCCTTCTGTTACGGATAAAAGAAGGTCAATCCCGAAGCGTATCAATAACAGTCCTGGGCATAACCCACAGTCATGGGCCTCTATTGAGAAGAATATTTCTTTTGAGGTAGGGAATGGTACTTCGATTGTGTTTTGGAAGGATAAGTGGTGTGATGACGAGGAGTTATGGAGATCTTTTCCCCTTCTTTTTATCATCGCTACAGATAAAGTGTTTTGTCACCAATGTCTTGCAGTTAGAGGAGGGCAGAGTTCTATGGGAGTCCTACTTTTCGCATAAATCTTCAAGATTGGGAAATTGAAGTGGTTTCACAATTGTTCGCGAAGCTATACTTGTATAACGTCAGGCAGAGGGTAATAAGAGTAAATCAGTCTTAGTGACCAAATCATGTTATCTGTTGCTGTCTCAGAACAACGGGGCTCTCTTTCCGTGGAAATCAATCTGGAACTCAAAGGCTCCTAGTAGAGTGGCTTTCTTCGCGTGGGAGGCGGTGCACGAAGCCATTCTCACCGGGGAGTGGGGACAACTTACGTACTCGGGGGAAGATTTATGTTAGCAGGTGCTATATGTGTAGAAGTGACTGGGAGAGCGTGAATCATCTGTTGATCCACTGTCCAGTAGCCTGGGAGCTTTGGAATTTTGTTCTTAATTTATTTCATCTCTCTTGGTCAATGCCGAGATCTATAGAGGAGCTCTTTAGATGCTGGTCTTTGTACAAATGGAGGAAAAGGAATGAATGGTGGGATGCTGCCCCATTGGCTGTTATTCGGAACATCTAGATGGAAAGAAATCGGAGATTTTTGAGAAAGAGGAGTTGTGTATAGTTAAAATGAAGGAGGCCTTTGGTGTAGTGATTTGTCTCTCGGGGTAGATAATTCTTTGGTAGAGACTGTGGATAGTTATATGGCTACTTAGTTATTTTGTATTGGAGTATACTCCATGTATACAAAGGAAGTGTCACCTGTTTTCACGACTTGATTAATACTATCGTTATTACTTATAAAAAAAAATACAACGCAGACTTACTTCAGTTACTGGGTTTAGTTTACAAACAAACAAGACGTTATCTGGAGGCTTTATCTCAGCATCAGGAATATCCCCTATCTGAATGCAGGAAAGACAAAAAAAAACTCATCATCAGGCAATAATAAATCAAATTTGGGAACTATATAAAGATGATCCTCGTACACTGAAAGCTTACACTCTCTAGCACTACTGCTCTGGAATGAGCTTCCTTTGCACGGAGAACCTCCTCAAGCTCTCCTGGACGTAATTGCTCATCCATGGGGACCCAGTCATCTTCAAGCCGCACCTCATCATCAACCTAAATAAAATGTAACAGATTATAACCAAGTAAAGAAAGGAACACTTTTCCAAATAAAAAGCACCGGTATGCACATGAACACGGGGACATGTGAGTCAAAGCATAAACGAAAAATATTCTGAATGCTCAATATTGATCAAAAAGAATTATCCTTGTCTGGTCTCAGCATGAATCCAACCACTTGAACCAATATTCTTGGGTAACACAACCAAACTTTTTCTAGTATAGTATCTTTAAAAACCCGGGGCGGGAGGAAGAAAATATCCCTTGCAATCTCTCAAGCATAGCAGGTCTTATACCTACTTTATTCTTTTTTTTTTTTGATAGGTAAAGGTATTATATACGAATAGCGTCAAAATAGGTGACGCGGCCTATGTACAATAAAGAGAAGATACAAGAGATCTCAAGCTACACGAGCTGGAGGGAATTCCTTATCACTTCTAGATAGTGAGTAGGAGTCTGGGAAAGGTCCACTGACTCATGGCACCAAGAAGAAATAGTGCGCAGCCAAGTATCTTTAAGCTTCTCTAAAGACCTTCCTCTATTCATTATGTACATCAGACTTGTCTTGTGATAGTTGATACTTGATAGCCTGCTTAATCTGCTCCGAATTTAAGCCAACAATTTCTTTCTCACGTGATTTCTGATATATAATGACCCTTTTGAGCACACAGCTGACGATACTGCAAGATGCTAAGAGATAGCTGTGTGATGCATTTTGAACGCTTCAGATCACTTACGGAGTTTCGATGCTTTTAGCAGTCAAAATGATTTTGCTTTTTACTTCCTACATGCAGAAAACTAGGCTCAGGCAGCTTACGCTGTTTTCAGCCTTTCATGCACATGTTATCGTGGCATTCATACCTCATCTATTTACAGATTAACTATATCCAAATGAAATCTTCAACTATATTTATTTTTTATAATGCTATAATAAAGCTGTTTTTTTCATTTGCCTTTGGTGGCTTTAGTTTACTTAACAAGAAGTTTAAAATTAGCTTGTGAAGTAATTTTAGAATAATAATAAATATATTTAGCCATCTTTCATTTGCACGTAGTTTGCTGATGCGAGTATAAGCAAGGACATGTCTGACTCCTTGATTCTAGAATCACTTTTGAACACTTGGCTATCAAGCATATCAAATCACTTTTAAGATGTGGTTCCCAAACACCAAACTGATTTTCAAGAAATACCTTTCTTATAATCATTATTGAGGATCACAATTTTCAAATCAGAAGCAGGTCTGACACCAAGGTTTAAAAGCATTTTTTTCCTCAAACATCAACTCAGAACAGGAAGCTCTGCTTTTGAATTAAAGTGCTATTTTCATGACTTCGGGAATCAATATGCCTGGACATAGACACGTCACCTGTTTTGACACGATATATATAATATAGATATCATAGTTGTCAAAGGCGAGCGCCTCAAAGGGTCTGGGCGAGTCGATGAGCGACTGAAGATGCAGGGTGTATGCCTTTGGCGACTTTTCTTGAGGCGCCAAAAAGTCGACTAAGGTGCTCGTTGGTTTTTGAACTATTTTAGGTTCAAACAAACGAAATCAGGTCAACTGTGGCCCTATTAAAGCAAACATTGAATTCAAAAAATAAACAAAAGGTGGACTTGTAAAGGTAGCACAATTTGATCCGACATTCGTGTCCGTATGAGCGGGCACACAAGTAAGCCGGCCCAAGGCAAATTGGATCTTGATTCGCACTCCCCCCCCCCACCCACGGGCGCAAGAGCAATAGTTCTTTCTATACAAGCTTACCCAACACAAGGGAGCCTTTGTATATAAACCATTCAAACCTTTCATATTTTTCCAATGAGGGATAACTCACTTCCAACACTTCCAATGTCATACTTTAAACCTCTATAACTTATTCATCCGAAATCTGAATTGGACAAATAAATATAGTATTCTTATGTATTCAAGGAGAAGAACATAATTCCACAACTACCCTAGTCATTACATAAATGACTCTCAAATAAATTAGTGCCTCAAAACCCCAATTTACTTCATTTAAAAACACTAGTTTTCCAACACTTAGTTTCATGTATTATGCTCACTTATAACATGTTTTGTTGATATTTGTTAAGTTATATACTTATATGTATTTTTCCTTGCTATTTTTTCCGTGAGCGCCTTTTTAGCGCCTCGCCTCTCGCCTCAAATTTGGACCTATCGCCTTTTTGGCGCCTCTCGACTTTGACAACTATGATAGATATAAATATATATATATATATATATATATATATTTATTTACTTATTTATTTATTTATATATTTATCTTACATATCAAAAAAATCAATATGCCTGGACATCCTAGTCATGAACATCTCTAAACCAACAAAGCAAACTGCTCCATCATAGCTGAAAATTAAACTAATAAACATAAATGTTTAAAGTCATCAAGCTAATCTTTAACATGTTTCATTACAAATATAGTTACAATCGTATTAACTAAACCAATGAATTCTGATGATGGTAAAGTACACCCTCAAGTTATAATCTAGTGATGTCAAATCAATGGGATCCATTGAAAGGGACTACTTAATTGGGGCGTTTCAAAAAAAAAATTGATAAGTGAAAATATAATATACCAAGGCGTCAAAACTGGAGATGCATCCTTTGTACACTAGATGTCTACTCAAAAGAAAATCTAGTCAATAGAAAAACTATTGACAAATTCTACAAAAGATTAACTAGAAGGAGATAGAGTCTCCTTCGTCCCAGAACACCAAAATAATAGAGTGCCAAGCATGGTGTCTTTTATTATATATATATATTTTTTTTTTATTTTTTTTTCGAGTACCTCATCTTTTGGTTTTCCTTCAGGTGACGCGTCTGGAACCAACTCCACTAGGTGTGGAGGATCATCAAAAGGATCATCGAGCACGTAGGTGTGCTTGATTCTGTTTGAGACAAAGGACTCTTGTTAGAGGAGAAACGAAGTAATACACAACCATACGTAGGGTAATTAGAGCACGCAAGAAAAATGGAAAAATTGAAAAGAGAGGGAACTAGATAAACCGGATGTTCTTGAATGGCCTTCCCTTCATATCCACATAAGCCTCATTAATCCTATTCAACGTGTCAATACCCTCTACCACTTCCCCAAAGACCTGTGATATCAGTCATTATCCTATTAGCAAGAATAGACCTCACTCAAACAAAAATCAGGAAAAAAAAATAGGCTCCACTTGTCGGGGTGGGGGTGGGGGTGGGGGGGGGTGGGGAGAGATAAAACTGCATAGTTACAAGTTCATGTCAAAAGATCTTATGAAGCTTTAGAACGTAGAATCCACTTGACACCAGAATTCATCAATTGCTACACTACAAAATCATAGTCTGTATGGTACATGGAAAGCTGAAAGTGCTTGGATATCTCAAATTATTTACATCACGATATGTTCAAATGGACAATATAGTGAAGGTTCCATTCTCTATCTCAGCAGTGTTAACTGGAATTCTTATTCATCCTAGAACTTGCGTATCCCATGAACACAGGAATATAGAAGACAATGAAAATGGATAAAATAAAAGACAATACATCTTTATGTATCACATTCTAAGCGGCATCCCACCAACATATCTATTCACAATTATTCATTCCCTAAACCCAACATTTAATATTCGTTCAATAAATACAAAAAAATAAAAATAAGTCTATGATCATTACCCACATAAACCCTAAGTTAGCACATGAATCATTCTGAAACTCTATACACTTGAAACCAAGATTGAGACTACAATTTGTACGATTATAGAAATCTGATTCCATGAAAATCCCATTTGGTTACCCATGCTTTTTTTTTGAATACCTATGCTTATTATGAGAACAAGGTTGTTTGGCCATTCAAAGCACATTCCTTCCATTGTCCTTCATGCATGTAATGGTTGGTCATACTTGGAAAACATGTGGAAGTTCAATAACTGATGGCAAATATCTTAAGGTTATGTAAAATTCCCAACAAAGTAATAAAGCAGTATTAGCCCAACGGTTCCAACTTCCAAGTGCCTTTTCAAGACAATGGAGTAGAAGAGACCAACCGACGAATTCAAAATTTTCCATAGAGAAAATTAAGCTGTCATTTTATATTGATTAATTAATGACAAAAATAATAAAGTATCTACCATTGTACGAATGCATATGATCAGAAAACTTACCGTGTGCTTTCCATCAAGATAGTCAAGATCATCACGCAAAGTGATATAGAACTGAAAAGACAAACATAATTTAATGAGTACAAATATAGGAGGTAGATGCAAAATGGCATTATCCTGAAAGATAGAAGATCTGAAGATTTGAGAAACATAATCCGATAACAGAGGCACAACATAAAATGTGAAGAGAAGTGCAAGTTGAGCCCACTACTCAAAAAAAAACACAAACACACACATGGATAATGATAGACATGAATTCAAAAGGAACAAAATCTAATTGTTATACTAGAAAAGATTTCCAATGAAAGCAATACCTGAGAAGCGTTAAGATCCTCTCCAGCACTGGCCATGGCAACTGTACCCATTTTCGAATGCTTTAAATCCAAACAAATCTCATCCCCAAAAAATCGAGCCTGCTCACCATACAAAAATCTGAAAGAAGTAGGGGTATAGTTTCATATGTTGTCAACAGCATAACAATAACTGTAAAAAGCTTATATGCAGTTGGAGATAGTTGGATATACATTGATCTAAATGTCTTTGATTGTACTATAAATTGGGGCATATGGGACATATCTATCTTATATAAATTTTGAGTAGTAAAAAATGGAAAATAATTCAAAGGCACTAGCTCCAATCATCAATTAGAAGGTTGAGAATTTACAGTGCCTTATTACACTGTATATATAATAATCTAGAGATCTTTTCTTACTTGTAAATTGAATCACCACCAGACCCCGTTCCTGTAGGATCACCTGTCTGTGCTGTAAAATCCTTCTGAACCGTGTGAAATACTGTGCCATTGTAATATTTAATCCTGCATCAATCACAGGGGGGGGAAGCATCAAGGTGCTGGACTGGTCAATATGATACACAATGTCTATTGGGAATCCCTGCTACACTTTTTTTAATCAATGAGCATCCTTGGACTTAACACATGATGCAAGCTTCCAACTTCCACCCATTTATATTAATTCCTTCTACCAATAACAATTCTGCATAATTTTCTACCTTCTGTTCTCCCTTATTTTTTCTTAAATAAATTAATACTTAAAAAGAATGAATTACGGCCATGGAGGAAACATAATTGTAAATATTGAACTAATGCAAAAAGAAAGTAGCTTAAAAATGGATTTTTGCTTCATATCAACATTCAAGTGCCCTAAACTATACAGATGAATCTTTCAACTGAAGAAAAACATAGCCAAGATGAATCTTTCAACATTCAGGTGCAAATATATGTACATATATAAAAGACAACCACTCAAGTAGAAAAAACAAAAGTAGAACCCTAGAAGGACCTTTACCAACCACTGCCTAAGCCATTAACTTATTAAACAAAAATATACCGACAGAAATGACCCCAAGAGCTAAAAAATATAGCTTGTTAAACCTTAAGACCTTCTATTTATAAAAAAATAAAAAACTGAAGACCTTCTAACCAATTCTCCGGAAATTCCTCTTAGGTATTGTTTTGATGTGTGATGCAGCTTTCTCTCCCAGGTTTGATGCCTATGGTACCTACGTGTGATACATAGACATGTCTTCCAGTTTATATCCTAGTTCTTCCCCTTCTCCTTTCTTACGTAGTTGTTTAATATTCCTGCACTTTTAATTCTGCAAAATAGACCTGATCTATTTCATTTTCAACCTCTAAAAGCAGAGCTGGTTTTCCTTAGATATTTTAAACCAAAAGGCAGCATCTTTACTTTTTTTTGACAAGTATAAGGCAGCATGTTTACTTGTCATCCCTACTGCTGATATCCATGTCCCACATGGAGAGCCAGTACAGCTAACTCTCCACTTTAGCCGCCAACCCATTACCCTCATGGTCTCATTGTTCCTAAAAGGTGAGCAGGAAGCAACCACGAGTCAACCTAGCCAGGTCAGCATTATGTATGCAAAGTCCCCAACCATGTCATGGTTCATAACTCTAAACCTTCCGGGCAGGGCCGGCCCTGTTACAAGACCCACGAGGTCTGGGCCTTGGCCTTGGACCTACTAAAAATTAATTAGTTTTGGGACCCCAAAATTTTATAACCTTCTTAATGTGATGAGCCCCAACAGCTCCACACACATTAACAGCCCAACCTAAAAATTAATGATTCACATTCACCAATTGTCAATGTGTCCAGCCCTCGCTCCAATTCCAAGACAGAACCGCAAAATTCAGATTTTAGAACAAGAGGCTTGAGCAGTGGGACTGAGGTGGACTGTGCGAGAGAGTAGAGACGGAAAGGAGAGATCGGACGAGCTGCTTGACTGAAAGTTGTCTCCTCCGACTCCGGCACGCCAACTCGCATACGCCAGCACCTCCGGTTAGGTTTTCTTCTTCTTTTTTCTTCATATTTTATCAATTTTCTTTCAATTTCTTTCACGATTCTTGTAATCTTGTTGCTTCAAGTCTGTGAATGGGTATACTTATATGTATTTTTCTTCAATTCTTCGATTTGTTAATTTAGCCTAATTTGGATTTACTTCTTAATTTGGAATTTGGATTGATGGATTCATGTTGGCTTGTTGCTAATTTGTTTATGTTAGTTTATGTGTTTTGAGGCAGTGGAATTTGTTTTTCTTTCAAGTAATAATGGAAGTAATTTGGATAATTGGATGATAGTGCTACTACATCTTAGGGTTTTTTTTGGTGTGGAACTGGACTTCTTTCTGTCACTCTTTTAGTTGTACCAAAGCTTTGATTAGAAGAGCAACGTTTAAGTAGTACCTTGTAAATATGTCTCGTGTTATGCTCATGATTTTGGAATGAACTGTTTTATTAATATATTTTTGATAAATGAAGTATATATTAATAACAAAAGCAGCAAATAAGGAGCCGCATCCTATATACACAGGAGGAATGCTCCAATAATTACAGATTACAAAAATTCGCTACAAAGTCAGACCTGACACCGTCACTACACCAAAAAAACAGCAGCTGAAGCAGATCATTCTTCAGCAACGACAAAGACCTTTCCACATTATCAAAAGCTCTCCTAATCCTCTCTTTCCAAATTACCCTGCATACTCCCATAGGAATAGTCTGCCAAATAAAATCTCTCTGTTTCCTCTTGTGCAAAGACCAACATAGAAAAAGATCCTTAATAGATTCCGGCATGGCCCAAGATAAGTTAAAAATGTGAAAGATAAAATCCCACAAGGCACCCGCCACCGGACAATGAAGCATAAGATGATCAGCACTCTCACCATTACTTTTGCACATATAGCACCAGCTCACTATCACCCTCCCGCGTCTCCGAAGATTATCCCCTGTAAGAATGGCTTCGTTCACCACTTCCCAAATGAAGAAAGCAACTCTAGCCGGAGCTTTAGTCTTCCAAATAGCTTTCCAGGGAAACAGACCCCTTCCCCCAAAATCCAAGCCAAAGTAGTAAGACTAAACCGAGAACATTTTGTTTTTAGCCCTATCCCAGATGACCTTGTCAACACAACTCCTATCCAGGTGCTGAGAATAAAGCAACTCAGAGAGCTGGAGGAAACTCTTCACTTCCCAATCCTGAAGAGACCTTCTGAAAATTGGATTCCAACTAATCGAACCTCCTTCGTGCGAAATAATAGCACTGATTAGAACTTCTTTGTCACTCGCAATGTTAAAAAGACTAGGGAAGGCCCTCCATAGCTCCACACCACCTATCCAACCAAAATCTGACCAAAGAGCCTTCTCCTACCTCAAAAGAGATATTTCTAGCGAAAGCGTCCCACCCTTTCCGGATTCCTTTCCAAACTCCCACCCCATGAGACAAGGAAACTTCCTTAGGAAACCAAAGATGATTTCCTTCCCCATACTTGCTCACCACCAATCTCCTCCACAGAGCGTCCTTATCGATCAAGTATCTCCACAACCATTTACCCAACAAAGCTCTATTGAAAGCTCTGATGTTCTTAACCCCTAGGCCACCAGATTTGATACCAGAACACACTTTGGACCACTTAACTAGGTGATACTTCTGATCCACCATCAAACCTTCCCATAAAAAGTCCCTTTCAAGTTTTTCCAGTCTTCGACTAACTAATGATGGGATGACGAACAAGGACATAAAGTAAGTAGGCATCGAAAACAACGTGCTCTTTATGAGAGTAAGGCGACCTGCCTTTGAAGACAAACACTGCTTTTTCCAACCTACCAAGCGACGTTGAAATCTTTCTATCACCGGAACCCACTTATTCGAGCTCTTAAAAGAAGCTCCTAATGGAAGACCCAAGTAGGTAGTAGGAAGGGAAGTCACCTTACAACCAAAAAAGGCAGCCAATTCCCCAATATTCTCTACATTCCCCACAGGAATAAGTTCAGACTTTGAAATATTAACTTTTAGACCCGAAACAACCTGAAAAAAGAGCAAGACCATCCGTAAATAGCCTAACTGAGAGTCCTTCGCTTCACAAAACACAAGAGAGTCATCTGCGAACAAGAGATGCGACACTAAGACAGGGACTCTACCATTACCGACTACAAATCCACTAATGAAACCTCCTGATATAGCTTTATCCATCATTAAGCTCAGAGCTTCCATCACTAAAATGAAGAGGAAAGGAGAAAGGGGGTCTCCTTGGCAAAGGCCCCTCGAGGTTCCAAAAAATCCAGCCAGCTCTCCATCAATCATCACCGAAAATCTCACAGTAGAAATACACCAAAAATTCCATCTTCTCCATTTGTCACCGAAACCCATTCTGTTTAGCAGATAGATGAGAAATTCCCAATTAACGTGATCATAAGCTTTTTCAATATCCAATTTGCAAATCAGGCCCGGCTCTCCTTTCCTTAGCCTATCATCCACCGCTTCATTGGCAATAAAGGAAGCATCAATAATTTGACGATCCCCCACAAAGGCATGTTGCGACTCCGAAATAACTTTGCCCACAATCTTTCTCGATCGAATCGAAAGCACCTTTGCAATGATTTTATAAACACTTCCAATAAGACTAATGGGTCTATAATCTATAATCTCAGTCGCATTTGTCTTTTTAGGAATCAAAGAGATGAATGAAGCATTAAGACTTTTTTCAAAACCCATGTTTGAATGGAAGAACTGAAAAACTTCCATGATGTCCTTCTTCGAAATCTCCCAGCTATGCTGAAAAAATGCCATAGAGAAACCATCAGGACCGGGCGCTTGCGCTTTATCGCCATTCATACTCCGAAGGGCTGCCCTGACTTCCTCCTCCGAGAAAACTGATACCAGCACTAAATTATCCTCCTGATTAAGAACCTTAAAGTACATCCTAATCCGCGTCGTTGATCCCTCAAGATACTTTTGATAAAAATCTACTATACCCGCCTCTAATAGCGTATTTGTCCTCCAAAGAAAATACCATCCAATGAAATGCTATGAATGTGATTAACCCTTTTGTTGGCATTCGCCGTCCTATGAAAAAATTTGGTGTTCCTGTCACCTTCCTTTAACCACTGAACCCGAGATTTCTGTCTCCAACAAATTTCCTCTTTAATCAACAGGGTCTTTGTCTCCTTTCTCAACTCATTACGTCGAAAGAACTCTTCCTCTGACAACTCTCCTGAGCTCTCTTTAGCATCCAACAACTGAATACCTTCCAGCACTACCTTAATTTTATCCTCAATCCTCCCAAAAGTCTCCTTATTCCACAGAATGAGATCATTTTTCAGCAGCTTCAGCTTCTTAGCCAGTTTAAAACTAGGATCTCCCACCACTGAATAACCTGCCCACTTGATCCAAAACCAATCAAGAAAGCCCTGCTCCTTTAACCACATATTTTCGAAGCGAAACGGAGATTTCCCTTTTGCGATACCACCACGCTGAAGAAGTAAAGGGGCGTGATCAGAAATAGTTCGAGGTAGACAAGACTGAACCAAACTACCGCAGCATTCTTCCCATTCCACGAACACTAAGAATCTATCAATTCTGGAACATTGAGAGCTAGAACTATTTCTGAACCAAGTAAATCCATCTCCTGCTAAAGGTAGATTTATCAAGGCCATATCAATAAAGTCACTGAATTCCAACATCGCCCGTGAGAATCTGCTACAACCCTTACGCTCATGCAGGAACCTGATCACATTGAAGTCACCGCCTATGCACCACGGATGATTCCACTTCAGCTTAACCACCTTTAACTCTTCCCACAAATCACTTCGGGGCACATCCAAGCAAGGACCATACACGCCTGAGAAAACGCAAATCTTATCATTATCCACCTTTTTAAGCAAATAGGACACCAAGAAACGACCTTTTACTGAATCCAATTTAGATAGAACTCTTTTATCCCACATAACTAGAATTCCTCCCGCTGCCCCGGAAGCGCCAAGATGCTCCCAATCCGCCCATCTTCCTCCACCAACACTGCAAATGAAATCACTATCCACTTTATCCATTTTAGTCTCTAGCAAGCAAACCACATGAGGGTTCCATCTTCTCAATGACGCCTTAACCACAGTTTTTTTCTCCAAATTATTTAATCCCCACACATTCCAAGAAATGATTCTTAAATCCATGGAAAATCAAGTCAGATTTCTTTTACGTCGACTCTCCCCCTCCTTGAATTCCAGATGAGCTGAGTTAAAATCGCAACATAATTGCTTCAGCTCTCTAGTGCACCTTGCTCGAGATTTACCTTTTTTTGAGCTGGTATCTCTCTCTGACGCCCGCCAGCTCCTTTCAATCTCCATTAGTAATTCCTGAATTTTGTCATCAAAACCATGGTTTGACACCCCTATAAATGTGCCAAAATCCTTAATCCTGCTATGCACCCACAATGAAATGTCCTTTGACTCCCCATTACACAATAATGGTTCAAAGCCGCAACAATCTCCTAGTTCTACCATTGCAATCGGAGTACAGCAAATTGGGTCTGTAAGACCCTCATTCATAGGAGAAGTAATAATCATGTGACCATCTACCCCTGTATGACCTGAGTGAACCTCTTCTTCCCCTTCGCTGCAGTCATCACACTCCTTATCATAACCCGACTCACCTAGGTCCTCCACCTTTCCCGATGGCAAACAGCTCTGATCTGTAGAGTCTACAAATTCATGAGACAAATCTTTATTCTCACAGCCATCACCTTCTACCCCTTTCTGAACATGCTCCTCTTGCACCTGAAAAGATTCCAAATCTGCATAAACGTGATCAACATTCTGAAACAAAGCCCCTCCACTACTATTAATCCCACTAACTTTCCTCCCTTCAACAAAAATCTGGCCCCCCTAACCAAGTCCAAGATTCGCCGCGATTCCTTCTCCAAGGTCCGCTGCTCGAAACAACCTACCCTTTTCCCTCTCCGCATCCAATCGATGATGGGATTCCTCTCTCTTGCTCGACTTATCCCCAGAAAGCTCTCCTCCTTTTTCGCTACTATCCCTCCACTCATGCTCCAATATAACCTTCGAAGAGACCTCGTCTGTACCTATATTCATCCTGTCGCACACCTCTGTATCATCTCGAGCCAATGAAGTCGACCCTGCTCTCATTCATGATGCTCGAACATAGCTGCGTCTCGCCATCTCAATTGTGAAGTAATCTTCTCCTCCAAAGCCCCATGAGCCCTATCCTCACACACCGGGGTCCTCCTTTCGCCTGCACTCCAAAGCCACCACTCTGACTGAAACTAGGGCCAACAATGAAAAGGGACTTGAAAGGCCCACTAATTTCCCCCCCCCAACTGTCTCCTCTATAACTCCTCTCGAATTGGCTCTAATAGGAGCCCAAAAAGACTTTGGTCTCACCCTTCTTTCAAATGGGCCTCTACCATGCCCCTCACTATTGGAAGAAGGCCCATTTCTCTTAAGCCCAAACCTAATAGTTGAACTCTCAGGCTTATCCACCCCCTTAGTGGATTGACTCTTAGCCGAATCTTTAAACTCTCCAAATTTAAAATTTGAATTTTGCTTCACCCATGTGCTCGACCCCACCCCTCTGTCAAAACCTCTCGACACTCCACCGCTCTTACTACCCTTCTCCTTCACTTGCTGAAAAAACGCGTGCACCTCACCTTCCTTCTCAAAAATGAGTGGATTGGTAAAGCTCCTCTGTCTATCTACTTCCACCACCCTACGCCTTTCACGGCAAAAAGGCGCAGATTCCGACCAGATTGGAACGGCAAAGCTTCTATCTCCAACCCCGATTCGCACATCCGTCGGCATTGATTCCTTATAACGAACCAGAATACGAGCCCATCTAACATCTACTCTATTCTCGGTAAATTCGTCTACCTTCACGAAACCACCACAAACCTTCCCTATCTCCGAAAAAACCTGATTACTCCACAGATGAAGAGGTAGCCCCAGCGCCCTAATCCACACTTCTTTAGGTTTACGATCAAAGTGATGGCACAGACCCACCTGGTCCCAAACCTCCAAAAGCAAAGGTCTTCGATTCACCACCCATTTCTTGTAATTACAAATTTGAGATGCCTCCTTACTAGAAGGGAAGATGAACAAGAAGTAGCGACCACTTAAATCGAGCACTTTGACTCCTCCAGCAGCTTTCCAATGCACATTCGCCCATCTTTGGATTTCCTCTTGAGGAGGAATGGGATCCTCCGGGTCCCCTATGCTACCCACCAAACATCTACCGAGAAACTACAGGTTCCCATAACAAGAACTCTCGTCCACCTCAAAATCAACTGTGGAATCATTTGAAAACTTCCCAATAACATGATTTAAGTTGGGCCAAGGGGGAATCTCAGCCACTTCTTTATAAGATTTCTCATTACAAACCTTATCTGGATATAAAAATCTTTCCAGTTACCAGCTGCCATATCCCAACCTACTCCTGAAGATACCTCCGAATGTATAACACACCAGACCTGCCTCTACCTCGAAGGGAGATTCTTAGGAACGTTCCTTGACGGTTTCTTTCTTTGGCGAACAACACTTCCCTCCACTTTGCAGATAACTTCTTCCAGAATAAACCTTGTTGTGCAGAGGCCTTCTTCATCCACTCGCTTATCCAAACAGTTTCTTCGACAGTGAAAATCAGCTCATGCATTCGTCCCTTACTTCTCTCCTGAAATTTGAAGCATACTCTACCCTGATCACAACTCTTGATAACATCGAATGTCTTCCTAGTTCCTACCCACCTGAAATATGATTTTCTCTTCCCCTTGAATCATTCCGGCCAATCTTGAACAATCTTGAGCAATGCTTGTTCACACAATAGTTGAACAAATTTCTTTGCTGTTTTCTATTACCTTTTCTCACTTTGTGTGTGATGCGAATTTTTCTAGTGTAAGATAAGCAACCAAGCTGTTTCCTTTGAAATGAAATCTGGCTAAAACATCTGTTATAGATATAGAAGTTCCAGTTTGGTGATCATGGTTGTTTTTCATATCTTGTTGTTGAAAGTTGAAAGCATATTATCAATGCTTGTTTTCAGATCTTGCAGTCAATCCGATCTTTCAAAGCTCAAGTTCCTCTCATATCTGGATAGCAATATGCTTTTGGGTCGTGCTGTTGGAGGTGGTGGAGTCTTCATATTTACTAGAGCTCATACTGTTGTCTAGACATGAAAGCTTTATTTATTAGAGCTCATATTTACTAGAGCTTTATTTACTAGAGCTCATATTTACTAGAGCCCATACTGTTTTATTTATTATCTTCTATCTTTGTTTTTTTAATTTTTAAAAAAATTGAAAAATAAATTACGCTACAAAGGAAGGGCCCCACCGGACAGAACCAGCCTTGGTCCCCGAATTTCACAGGGCCAGCCCTACAACCAGGGGAATGTAAGAGATATCCAAATAATATTGCTTCCCAACACAAACTAGAAAATGCAATTGCATAGCCCCCTTGTTATTTGCAGGTCATTCATAGAACAGCCAGCTCATTTGAGATATGGAGGATTAGGCCAGCTCGACTTAGGGCATGGTTAGGCATAGACATGTTGTATGTTTATGGAGATTGGCTGGCATGACTTGCTTTACAGAATGGGTATGGAAACACGTTGAGAAGATGCTCTTAAGGGTCAAGTTGGCCCTAATCTGGAAGATGCTCTTTATAGGGTCAAGTTCGCCCTAATCTCTCAATCGGATATTTCAAGTGGTTTCATCTTGGATTGCGTGCAGATAATCCTTCAGGGAATAAGATAAAAAATGAAAACCATCATATTACTCATCAAAAAAATCATTCAGGGAACATTATAATTTTAACAAATAAATACTACTCTACATAATTGCTCAAAATTAGGGTAAACAAGGTGCGTTTGTTTTGAATAAAATCAATAATTATGACAATAAAAAATAACTTACTTGCAGAGCTTCAAGAAATTCTTGCAAGTTAAAGGACAACGATCTGTATGCAAATCCACAACCATGTCTCCCAAGCTGGTCACAATCATCACTGACATTGCTCCTTGTATTGCTCTCGGATAACGATTATTAAGCTTGTGCGTTAGCGTCGCTGATGCGGAAGGAATACAGAAGAAGATTAGGGTTTGATAATCACGCTCTTTGAGAATTGAGTATGAGGTGCTTGTATTACACGCTAGTCTCGTTCCTATGTGTTCTCGAGCTCAAGGTCGTCGACTTTTTCAGAGGATTTCACAAGTTACTTAAAGAATGATTTGCAGCGAGATTCGGGATAATTGATGAATTTTGGAATGGAGTTGTGCAAGGGGGTAGCAACTAAGTGATTAGACGGCCCACTCAAATGGATCACGCCTGAAAATGTATTAAAGTAAGAGAATGCTCAGTGCTCAAATGACTTGAGCTAACTAGAGGCGTCAAAACGGGCTAGCGGGCGGATCAACCCGCAAACTGGTGGGCCCCGCCACTTGGCAGGGCGGGACGGATCAACCCAAAAAAATAACGGACCAGAAATACTCTAACCCAACTCAACCCACCTTGGGTTGCGGGGCGGGGCGGATCAGCCCGTCAAAATTCAAAAATAAAAAATTACAGTATAACACAAGAATCTTTGAATGAAGTCTGCTACTTTTTTTTTCCTTTTCTAGTAAAAAATGGAGTAGTGTCGTCGTGCTCTGCGTTTCAAAACTGATCAGTGCTGAGGACCTTCACTCACCGTAATTGAAGTACAAACGATGGGCTAAAGATTAATGAGGCAGAAGAAAGAAAAAAAAATTAAGAAGAAGTAAGCTGCTACACTAACAGAAAATTTCAAATCCTCGATTCCTCACCGGCTCACTCAAAGACTTGATTCTAATTTCTTAAAGTAAAAAGATGTGGGTATGGTATCAGACTATCGGTTAATTGATGTCTTTGTGACTGACTGTGTGTGAGAGATGGTGAGGTTGAGAGAAAATGATGGTGAGTGAGAGTGAATTATGGCTGGAAATAAGGAGAGGAGGAGAGATGGTGACTGGTGAGTGGTTTGACTTCTTGTATTTCCATTTCAAATATAAATACCCACTTTACATTAATTAGATATATACATATTCAAGTTATACAATATCCTATATATATATATATAAATTGGCGGACCAACCCGCCCCCGCTTTAACCCGCGACCCGCACGGGTCTAACCCAAAAAGCCCGCCTTTAAGCGGGGTCGTATTTTTAAAACCCAACCCACCTTTTTACTATGGCGGGCGGACCAACCCAACGGGTTTGACCCATTTTGACGGCTCTAGAGCTAACCCTCAAACCTCATTTGAACTGTGTATGAGGCATAAGTCATTAGTTCAATAGTTCTATTTGCCCTTGGTGAAATGAATTGTTCTCATTTAAGTTTCAGGCTTTGTCACATTTCAGGAGAACGCCAACATCTTCTAAAATATTTGACATCAACAGGGAGTTCAGGCTATAGTCTTAGTAATGAGCAGATCTGTGTGTTGAGTTTTCTACAGAAAACACTTGATTGGATTGAATAAGCTTTCATGAAAAAGGGAACAAGCAAAAAACTGTAATGCTGAATGTATTTAGCATCGAAAAAGGAAATTAGAGAGAAAACTATACAAGTTTATATTTGCATCAAAGAAGCAAAACAGTGATTTATTCTTAGGGTGGGGATATTCACACCCCAAAACACTATCTCTACACCCCATTAATCTCTACACCCCATTAATTTATCATATTTATCTAAACACCCCACCTAAGTACCTATTTTACCCTTTTCTATTCAAAAACAATTAATAACCACCAACCCAATTAATTATTAACTTACCTATTGTAACCAACCAATTTACAAAACTGCCACCCCTCCCATTTTACAACGGGTTATGCGCTCTCCAGACGCAAAACAGAGAGCTCGGCTTCTTCCTCTTCATGTGAGCAACTGCTTGTGCACTCTCATTCCAGGATAAAGCAACATACATCAAGAGTTTAAGCATAGCAAGAGTTCAAGCAACACTCTCTCTTTCATTAAGTGTTCAAGGAACATACTACAATGTCTTCAAGCATAGGTATGAATTTTCATTCTCCTCCTACACTTGAATACTAGGTATAGGTCAAATTTAAGTGTCAATAACAATGTAGGTTTTTTTCATTAATGATTTTTGGATTGCATTTGTTAAAAAATAGCAAAAATTTTGAAAACTCGAACACAGGGCTCCGTTCGGACCTGGTTAGATGAACACCCTTTGTGGTGTTCAACCAGTACTAACCGAACAACTTTAAGGGCGTTCATCTTAGACTGGCCGAACACGTACCTAACTGTTCAACTAAGCCTGGCCGAACGCTCATGTGGTTGTTCACCTCAGCCTGGCCGAACGCTTATGTGCCTGTTCATCTCAGCATAACCGAACAGATTAAGGTATGTTCATCTCAGCCTGGCCGAACAACCCATGGTCTGTTCATCTCAACCTGGCCGAACAGACTATGATATGTTCATCTCGGCCGAATGCCTATGATCAACACTTTTCGCACTTTGATTTTGTTTTATTGGAACTATAACCTAATTATGATATATTTTATTTGGTGTTTACAGAAAAATTTTTAAAAACGTTTATACAAGGAAAGGTAACAAAGATCCGCTAGAAAGAAATGGAACAAGCACGCCAACAACAACGAGCAATGGGCATGGGCAGAGGCGGACTTTTGAGCACGAGCATGGGCGCACTTTTGATCCTCGACAAGGCATTTTGATCCTCGAGCATGAGTACGAGCATGGGCAAGTGGGCGCACTTTGAGCCTCGATTGGGCAAAGATTTTTAAGTATGAGCGAGCAGGCGGACTTTTGAGCATGAGCATGAGCATTTTCAGCAGACTGGAGCATTTTTAGTTTGAGCAAGTGGTAGTTCCAAAGACTTTTGAGCAAGCATGAGGAGCCATTTCGGCCGATCGCGAGGCGGTTCGAAACTTATGAGCCTCAGATTGAGCTCGGATTTCCTGGTGGTCCACGTGATACATCGTTGCTGACTTCATATGAGTCACACGTAGCTACATATATTTGGGCTGGTAAAGAAGAGCGTGGTATTCTAAAATGTCACAATCACGCACAGAAGTTGCTTAATTGGGTAATTCCTAATGGCGAAGATTCGAGGGTATTTCGGGGTATGGTCAGGGGAAGTGCGCTTAGTAGACTAAGGCATGTATGCTATGCTAATGTGAATAAGGTCTTAGTTTCTGCTTTCGTGGAACGATGGCATCCAGAGACTAACACTTTCCATATGCCTTTCGGGGAGATGACCATTAGTTTAGACGATATGTTTTGTCTACCCGGTCTTCCTATTGTGGGTGATCCATTAGCTTGTGCTAGGGATGTTGATGCATCATATGTGAGTGAGATGATGGGAGTGTTACTTGAGGAGGTTTTTTAGGGCATGGGAAATAAAAGAGGGGCTTCGGTGACATTGGAGTGGCTACGTGTGAGGTTTAATGATGATGTCACGTCTGAGGATGAGTTTAGGATGGGTTGTGCTGTGAGGGCATACTTCTTATTGATCTTAGGTTGCACGATATTTGCTGATAAGAGCGGGACCCGTGTACCTATTGCATACTTAGAGTGGCTTGAGGATCTTCAAAATCTAGATACTTATGCGTGTGGAACTGTCACCCTTGCATATTTATATAGATAGCTAGGACAAGCATCTAGGTATAACACGAAGCAGATAGCTGGTTCCATGGCATTACTTGAGGTAATAATTATAATTATTCTATAGTTTTATGTTGTGTATTTACTATTAAAGTTAAAATGTTTTATTTGATACTTGAATCTTTAAAAATGTATGTTTTATTGCTTTTAGGCGTGGATCTACTTGCGATTTCCTATATGAGGCCTCCACATAATGTTGATTACAAGTCTAGATACCCGCTTTCACGTAGGTGGATCCCGCAAGGGAATCAGGGACGACGCGCTGACCGTTTATTAGCATCACGTGAACAGTTATATAGACTGACGAGCCGTGACGTGAGTATAAGTATTTTTCTATCAATTTCAACAACTTTTTAATATTAGGTTTCGTATTGAAAGTTTTTGACTTTTTGTTGGTCTATTATTTTAGGTTGACTGGCTTCCTTACAACAGTAAGGTCAGGGACCGGTTTCCATGGCATCAGATTGCTACGTATCTAGGATGCATACAGATGGGCTATGTTGTCGAGTCATACCATCCAGACAGAGTCCTTCGACGCTTCGGGCATGTGCAAACGATTCGAGGACGCCATTGCTCAATCGCGGCCTCGAGATAACTCAAGGCCTTGCAGACCGTGGCTAGGTTTTGTTGGGTACTGGTTGACGTCAAATAGCCATCTCCTATCTAAAGAACGGCTCGGCAGGCGTGCCCTACGTGCTTGGGATTGTGATCCTGGTTATTTAGACTGGTACCGGGAGCGTTCACATGTAGTCGTACAGCCCCGTGGTAGACGATCCAGATACGTTAACACCACTACGACTGATGCCGCCGACTCGATGACAGATATTGGGAGTTGTGAGATTGTGATTGATCCCACAAGCAGCCGAGATCCGTGACCGATCTATACCATATGTGGACTTGGGCTCATTGTTTGATAGAGGGCACACAACTATCAACGGTCCAGCTGATGACACGGGACCGTCTCATAGGAGGCAATAGTGATGTGGACTATGTTTATGTGTTTTAAATGTTATGAATTGTAAAACAGTTTTTAGTATTTTTTTGTGGTAATGAAATTTTTAGCAAACTTTGTATAGCAGACTTTGTTTTTTGTGTGGCTTGGTTTTCATGTTATTTTCTTATTGCAGACTTTGTATAACATAGGACATTTCATAGCAACATAAAAGAAGCATTAGCAGACGACGAATATCATACATAATTTAAATGGCTCGTTCAAATACATGTTTTAAATATAATACAATCAGAACTACTCCAAATGTATACTATCAAAACTACTACCAACAACTCTAGCTGAGCCTACAGATTCACTATACGAAAGTTGTCGATTAATATATAGTAATTTCCACGCATTAGCAGACGACGAGTACTTTTGGTCCCAAACCCATGGCACAGGTGCTAAAGGGTAACCATCACGTAAAAAAACCTATAAATAAATTGAGATGTTGTCAATAAATAATTTAAATCAAATAATATGTCAATCAATTGTAAATAAGTGAAGTAAAGCAATCGAAAGTGATCAAACCTGAATAAAGTGATCACCGTTTACTCTTCCGATACAAATAATATGTGAATCATTTGGGGGTGCGCTCCTCAATAGTAAGTAAGTGAAGCAGTGTTTTCTATCTAATACCATGAAAGCAATGTTGTAATATGATGCCACCAAATGTCTCATATCATTTGCATCAAACCAATATGCCTTGGGAGCACTAATGTCGTTATATTGTAGATTCGCGTTCACTTTAATCACACGACGACATCAATTAAGATACGTGTGTATAATTCTGGTTTGACATCAACTCCATCGACAAGTCTGCTCGAACCCTGCTCTATGACTCTTCATTTCTATACATACGAAAACCGCAATGACCGTCACCAATGATATTCGTTGTGCCCAATATGAAAGGCCGAAATTCCTTCGGGAATTGTTGAACGTAATTACCACTAGCTTTCCCGGCCCTCGTACGTGGTCGCATAACCTATTGAAAGTTAAAACAGATTAATTTCATAATATATATATATATATATATATATATATATATATATATATATATATATATATATATATATATATATATATATATATAGCAAACCTTGTATAGCAATCCTTGAAATATAAGAAGATTAATATCCGAATCTTTTCGTTAAGGCAAATGTAGTGAACGTGGGAGGTTGCGCGATGGACCAATCTCGTATAACAATCCTTGATCACAAGGGGAGCCTATCTATCATCGACTCCACATGCTCAAACAAACTCGAATCACGCTTGGTTGATTTATCTTTTTTACCTTCGCGAGCTTGGACGACCACGAGTGCGCTTCATCCTCCCGTGAAACAATCAAGGAGTTTGTTCTCGCGTCTTTCACCTCCATCATTCTTTTAATGATTAACAACTTTTCGATCTCGTGAGCGTTCTCATAATATTCACGAATCTCATCATACGTGCTATTGAATCGATTGTCCATATCCAAATTTCACCGAAACTTCAACATTCTCGTGAGTAGGTAACATATCTAATTTCCTCCAAAATGAATCAACCCGATCAAGGGAATTGACAATTTCTTATATACTCAAGAATCTCATGACGACAAGACCGCATGTTTTTCAAGTACACAACCACACAACAACGGGTCTATATAACCATCTTCAGTATATTAGTCATCTCATTGTATATCGACTCAATGCATGAGTAGACACCAAACCTCGGTTGTTGAAATATAACCGATTTGTATTTCTGAAGAACGACCGTAAGGCTTTTTCGTGAATGACACCTTGATTGCAATGTGAGATGTCTCAATCGTGGTGTGCAACCTGTCTCCAACATGTCTCAAAGTCACCTTGACTTGATTTCAACTGTCTTTTTAAAGTTGCATGTTGACTCTCCACCCTAAAATAAGATACAATTAATATTTATATTACATGACAAAATTTATGGAAAACAATGAAATGTTGAAAACATTTAAATACATGCTTGTTGTGTTGTTATCGAAGTGCATTACATTATTCGTCCAAACCGACACAAACCTTTCCTTGTACGGCCGTATCCATTGCTTCATGGCGTACTCAACCGCAGCAGGATAATCAATAAAATCCATCTGAAATCTCTTCAGGTATTCTTCATATATTTGCTCATTTTTTGCATCCACAAAAAAAATCCAACAAATGATAAATTGATCCCAATGCACTTTTGTGCGAAAATATTTCTTACAATTCGCAAGGATGTTTTTGTTGATATGCCATCGACAAAGTAAATGTTGGGAGGTAGGAAAAGTTACCTCAATTGCATTCATTAACGCAAGATCTCTGTCAGTTACTATCACAGTTGGCAAGAAGGATTGATTCATCAAAGCTTTCAAGATACCAAGCGCCCAAATATAGTTATCTTGCAACTCCGATCCCATATATGCAGCTCCAACCAAAAATGTCATATTTGTCGACGTCACACCAACAATCTCCAACAAGGGTAACTTATATCTGTTTGTCTTGTAAGTGCAATCCATGAAGAGAACCTTAGGAAAAGAACGTAATAGCTCAATGCTCATTGGATGAGCCAAGAACAAATCTTGGATAGTGTTGGTTTTCTGACATCTCATATGATGGTAGTAATATCCATGCTCTATCAATTTTGCTACAAGCTGTTGCATTTGCGATCGACCATCACACTCGATAATTTTATTCTTGCTACGAGCATTGTAAATAGTCCGTATTGAAGACTTATTACTTTGAAACTTCTCGTGTAAACCTTGCAAAATGTCCTTAGGCCTCGAATTGGCATGCGACATGTCAAGAACATAAGCCTTCTCCGGCTCTGATAATCGACCAACAAATGAGTAGCCATGCATGTGAGGGGCCTCGGCATGGTTATGCAACCCACATTCAACCTGAAGTTCCCATACTCCTTCACATAATTGTATACCCTTCAAACGAAATAGACACCCACATTTTTTCGATCCACGTTCTCTCTTGCTATTCTTTGTTACTTTACTCGAATCATCCCCCTTTTTTTTGACGAGGTTGCCCACCACGTTCACAACCTAAGGTCAACCGAGGTCCTCTATTTGTTGTACCACTATCAGACCTAGTAATTACTATCACAAGTCCATTCTCCTTCCCGTAGACCCAATCAAATAAGTCATCCCGGGATGAAAAATATGTGTGATTTACAAACACATTGTTGTAATCTATAACAATCTGTTGTTGAAGAGGAATGATCGCATCATCTACAGGACCAACAACACTATGCTCAGTAGGATACGTGTTTGCTTCCTGAAAATTAAGCAAAAAAACATGTTAAAAATTCATGATTCTGCACTGTTCATAGACTGTTCGGCCAGGATGAGATGAACAGAAGTGAGAGTGTTCGGCCAGGCTGAGATGAACAGCAGTGAGAGTGTTCGGCCAGGCTGAGATGAACACAACTTTTGGTGTTCATCACACCAGAGTCGAATAGACGTAAAACCCAGCTCGAATTTTTGGGCAAAAAATCAAATTTTAATCGAAGAAAGTGAAAGAAATATTTATATTACCCGACCCCATGACTTCTTTAAGCTCCTTATAATGTTATTTTTGACAATGTGATTATGTTTGGTGTTTGTTTTGAGAGAGTTTTTTGAAAGAAAAAAAAATTGGAAGAAGAACACACAATGAGGTCCCGTAAAACATGTATTAGTGGTTTTGAGATTTGGGGTGTAAATATAAAATAATGGGGTGTAAGGAGTATTATTTATTTTTAGTATAGTATTTGTGATTTTCAAATTTTGGGGTGTAAATATAAAACAATGGGGTGTAGGGAGTATTATTTGTTTTTTTAGTATAAGGGTATTATAGTTATTTCAATGGGGTGTAGAGATTAATTAATGGGGTGTAATGTTTAAAAGGGCCTTTTAGGTCATTTCACTCAATGGCATTTGTGTAATTATTTCAAGTGGGGTGTAGAGATAGTTTTTTGGGGTGTTGTTATCCCCTTCCTTACTCTTATTAAAACCTTTAAGGCGTATGTAAAACATAAACCCAATTAAAAAAATTATTATTAGTGTAGATTCACTATCACGAATCTAGACAGTTGGGGATGGGGATGTAGGCTTAGGCCTTGACTACAAATTTTGCAGCCATAGTTGAATCATCAATGCATGCTTGCCTCTAAGAGCTCTGTCTTGTCAAGGTTCAATATACATCCACTCAGAATGAGCTAACCCTTAAACCTCATACTCAGTTCAAATGAAAACCCCAAAACTAATATTACAGATTAAGCAAGTCATACCCAAAATTTCGAAATTGAAATTTAGGGATTATTCAAATTATGGTTTAATAAAGAACTTACCAGTTATCGGCGATTGAAGACCGCCACGTCGACGAGCACGAGAGCCAGAAGTCTCGTGCGTTTGCTCTCGCCTCCCCTTTCACTCTATGTCGTTCCTGTTTCTCTGTGCCTGAGTTCCTCTTTTAAGGTTGTTAGTCATACGACTCATACCCAACATCTCACGCCCACACGCACATTACACGCAGATTTGTTGGGGACTGGGGAGAAAAGATTCGAAAAACGACAATGTGGTTGCCGCTCTTGATCATGGGTTGTATTCTGCAATGGACTTATTGGTCAATGGTCAGTAAACCAGGGTGAAACCTTCGAAGCCACAATCGACGTTACTCCAAAGTCAGCGGTGTGGTGAATCGGCTAATACCGGCTAATTTCGGGTAAAATTGGAGTACTCCCTCCAGACCAATATATATAAGTAAAAAATACCAAATTTTATTGGATTTAAATATAAGCAAAAATCATCATATTAAACTCTACTCACAACTTTCAAAAAGTTTGGTACCAAAAATACCCCTTGTTAATTCTTTTGTTTTTCAAGATTTGTGCACATTCCCTATACATAAGAGCCACTAATTATAAAATGAGCTATAATAAATTAATGACAATGAGTTAATATTACATTAATTATCATCGAGTAGGATACTTAAGGGTATTTTAGTAAGTATATTTTTGTTTTATATAAAATCAAGACAATTTAACTAATTTAACTTATTTTCTTAATCTGTGTGAAATCGGTTAGTTTTGCTTATATATAAGTCCGGAGTAGTTTTTAAGAAAAATGATAAATCTATATTAATTATAATAGAGTTTAGATTATATGAGTGCAATTGACTCTAGAAAATTAGAGGCTGAGATTTACCCTTTTACTAACATCTAACGATAAGATCTATTTTGGAGTTCCAAGTGTGCGAAGGTTAGTTTTGCTCCTTGCTCATGATCTTTCTCGATTTGCCTTCTTTCCCTCTGCGTGAGATTTTCTCCATCGTCTAAACTCATATCTCTCTTCCATTCACGGGTTGCCCTTCCTACTAAATATTTATTTTTCTTTTTTTCAGTCTATTTCGATACGAATGGAGGCTCTAATGTCTTTTACGGCGCCTATGGTTTCGTCGTCGCTCAACAGTCGCCTCTGTATTCCATTCCAACTTCGGTTGAAGCTTCCATGCTCACACTCAATGGCAACGGAGACCTCTCCGCCCAAAGATTTCAATTTAATTTATCTCTCAATTATCCCCCCTCTCCCTCAGTTTCTCGTCGTCGATTGTGATGTGGCAAAATGCACAGTTTGGGCCGTCCTTGAGATGGGTAGGATATCTGGGCTTGTAATCGACCTCCTTGAACCTGTTAAGATCACAAGAACACTGAGAAGAAGTGAAGGCAAGGCCTCGCGAAACCCCTCCTCGTGAGAGTAAGTATCAGTGATTGTCAAGAAGTAAATTGACAGAGTAACGAGGCTCAAGAAGTGTGTGTACCTTGTTGATGATTATGGAGAGGTATTTATAGGCCCTCTAGGTGATTGAATCCGTCTAGGATTCGGTTTCCATAATCGCTTGCCGAGATAATCAAGGAGGAAATCCCTTGATTCTAGGCGAAAACAGGCGATTGGCCGCGTAGTTATAGGAGTTGATAAGGCAAGGATTCCGTCCAAACATGGAAACCTTTGTCTTGCCTTATGAAGCAAGCTATTAGCGTCCCCGGCTTGGTGTATGCTCGGCGAGCAAGGCTCAGGTGTTATTGTTTGTATTGATCTCTCGAACTTGTCGATCAGAAGATCGGCCTGAGGCGGGAGCCGAGCCGTGCCGCCCGGCGAGTAAGTATGATTCCATTCGCAAGCATGCATGAGTCCCGTCATGGTCCCAGGGAACCTCGGACGAGGCAAGGCCTTTGTCCGCCCTAGAGTTGGAGTCGAGGCGGTAAGCTTGCTTTCGGTGCTCGGCCGAGCTATCTCATCTTGCTCGGGCGTGGGGGCCTGGCGGTACCATGCTGTGCGGCACGGCACGTGATGCTAACTTCGTGCCTCGCTCGTGACCGGTTTGAATGGGTATATCGGTGGCCCCAAACTTTCTGTCGCTTCAATGAAAGTATTCATGCTCGAGCGGGGAGGCGTTCAAGTTTGATATTCGCATCGCGGGCTTGACAACACTTTGTGAATTTTTAAGCAATACAAGGAATTTGGTGAGGTGAACTTGAGGCGTGTCGAAGCTTTGTCGGTGATGCGTGACAGCGCCAGGCGGAAAAGGCGCGTGAGCCGCCGAAGTTAGAGGCGACAGGGGCAGGCGCGGTCCATGAGCGGCGCATTTAATGCGACGTGCCTTGAGATGATGGGTCACAGCGTATCTAGGCAGCCAAGTTTCGGCCTCTTTTTCCCCCCACCACGCAGGACTCGGCCTATAAAAGGCAACCCATCCTTCTCTCTTCCTCTTTTACTGCCGTTGGGTTTTTAGAGAGGATTTACGTGAGAGCTTATATTTTCGGTGTCTAACAGCGCATTCCGAGACTCCGGTGAACTTGGTCGGCGTCTTCCACCGTTCATTCGATTCTAGTGCTTGCAACCTACGTGTTGGTTCGACTCGATTGTCCCTCAGTATTGCAGAATCACCTTCATCTTTCAAAAGCAGTAAGTTCTTTCCCCTATTTTACGTTATGCTCTTTCGTTTCTTGCTTTAGATGAAATGCATTGGGCTCTGTATGGAGTTTTGCTTTCTCTCTTCATCTCTACATGATTTTATTAGGGTTTAAGAGGGTAGGACCGCATAGGTAGAGATCGAGGCCGAACAGTGTTATTGCTAAGCGGCCAAGGCCTCTTGCAGTTGACCTAGACTTAGGATTTCTTTTCCCTTTCTTTGCCATTTGCTTGGGCAAATTTCGATAAGCTGTCTTCCTCGATCTCTTTGTAGATGTCGATGTGTCAGAAAACGGAGTGAGGCTTTCGGCTATGGTGGGAGGAGCGACTCGCTTAGCGGCGAAAAGTCTCCTTCGATCGGCGTTGAGTGCGATGAGGGAGTCGATGCGTGGCCAGGGCCAGCAGGTTGAAGGCGTGTCGTGGACCACGTGGTCGATATAGGCGATTCCTCTAGCGAGGAAGACTACAGTGAAGGCGTGGCCAAGGTGGCTTTGTTGTCGGGCAAGGCCTCGATCAACAAGCGACTGTGAAAGGAATCACCCAGAGGCGAGCAACGGTTGAACAAATAGATTTGGCCGGGAGGCCTCTCGACGACCGAAGAGGCAACTTGCCCCCTTGCAGGCGTTTGAAGAAAACGGCCGCTCGGTGGAAGTGGCCCACGTGGATAGCCAAGATAGAATTCCCATTGCAGCTTCACGACCGGGGTAGGTGGACTTCCGATGGTGGTTCCGTTGAGGAGAGAGTCGGGAGGAAGAGGAGGAGGAGGAGCCCGATTGGTATGTTAATGCCAGGCGAGGCCGATATATGCCGCTCGTTGGGCCACATTGGATACACGGACAAGGTGACCGCTTTGCATCCCTCGGTGTTGATCACGCCTACTATCGGGCGAGCAAAATGGGCGTTCTGCCGGGATGAACCTTTCTCGCGGCAGGGGAATGAGCTCTTGTTTTTCTTGATTTCTTTCGCGTCAGTGCGCCTCCCATGGAGCCTTTTACGGTAGACTTCTGTATGAGACGAGGCCGTTCCTGCGACTGATGTTGAATCTTGTCCAGCGATCACGACTCCTTTGTGGCGGCGTTAGGATTTGAGCCGGACATGTACTTGCTTGGAAGTATTCATCTTTCTTGTAGAGCTCGGGAGGGAGAATCGGGGTGAGGGCAAATTCAATTTCTTAAAACTCTTGTCAGATGTTCAGGGAAGGTGGATTCTTGGGATAGAAGGGTCTTGTTTATTGAGTCGGTCGGTTGGCGGAGACAGGTTGGCGTTCGTGCCCACGGCCAGGCCGAGATAAAGATCCCCAGGCCTCAAGCAAGATTTATTTCGGCTCGGTTGCCTACTTTAGAAGGCAGGTGTTGAGGCAGTGGTGATGATAGAAGAAGAGAGGAGGCGAGGGCCGGCACGGCGGTTCTTCTTATTTGGAAGATGCGCAGTCCACGCTCCACGCTATCTTTGTTTGGCGGGGTGATGCGAGCCGAGGTCCACGAGGTGGAGCCCTGGATTCACGTGGGAAGAATCCTCTTGGGGCAGGCCGTGGCCGAGAATGTTTAAGCATGGTGTGTTGAGTGCCCGACTGAGGTCTGAGGCAGCTGAGCCGAGTTTATGAAGACCATGACGGTTGTCTGTCAATCTTTAATAATTTTGTTTTCTCAAATTCTTCAGAACTCATTCTAATCTCGTTTTGCTTTGCCTTGTCTCGGGAATGAAGAATTTGGGCGTGTTGGCGGCGGAAGAAGGAGGTGACCGGCGGAAGAAGGAGGTGACCCGGCCGTTGACTTGAGTTAACCAGGTGGAATTGCCCAGTGGATGTTACGCCGCTGCTTGAAAGCCGTGGACTTGGGCAAGGCCGCAAGTCAAAAAACAAAAATTGCGACACCTAAAGCTGCAGGTTGCCTGAGAGCGACCAGCGAGAGAGAGGTTGTTGTGGCTATTCTGAAGTACTCTTGGCTGCCATATCCAGTGGTGCCTGCTTTGCCAGGGCCAAGAGCTAAAGGCAAAAGGAAGAAAAACCTTAGCCCCCCTCCGTTCGGGAAGTTCGTACCAGAGGCTCGAGTCACGATCTTGTCTCCCGCCCTACCGGGCGGGAGGCTTCTGGACAGGCGTCCGGCTGTGATGCCCTTACTTACCAGCCCGCCTTGCCAGTTAAAATTTCTAGGGGCGCTCACTGCTGGGGGGGCATTGATGCATGCTCGCGGCGGTCAGGGAGGATTAGTGGGCAAGGGCATCATCGAGAGCTATGCGTGATGGCTAGCCACGGATCGAGACCGGCCCAGGCCACGTTTTTGGTCGAAGCGTTGGACTTTGCTTGAGGCGAGGTAAAGTGTTTAGCGAAGTTTGTCTCCTCCTTCCACTTTTATTTCGTGCTTCGACTCCTTTCCTCTATTCGCAGTGCCTCCACGTGTACCAATCTCTACGATAGGTATAACGAGGAGAAAGGCTTCCTTGATGGCGGAGAGGGAGCCATTTGGAGAGAGCACAGTGAAGGAAAAATGTGAGCAGGTGGCTCTTTGCTGGCCGAGCAAGCTGGAGGCCAAAGGCTGGAAAAAAGCGAGGCAATTCGGCTGAGGCAAGTGGTCGCCAGAGGCAGCGACTTAGCTGCTTCCCAAAGCGAGGTTGGTCGGCCGAGTTAAGAAGAACGAGCGGCCACGGAGAAGAGTCGGAAGCGGCCGCGATCATCAAGCAAAGGACCTCTTGCGAGGCGGAGAGAAGTTCCACTTAGGATGCGAGCCGTGAAGGATGGGAAGGCCGTTGAGGAGTTGATCACGGGCGAGGAAGGCCGAAGAGTCGCGATTGACAATTATAAGAAATCGAAAGATTTTGAGATCGTTGTGGGCCGGGCCATTCTTCCCTCTTAGCCCATGGCACTAACCATATATTAAGGATGCTTGCTAGGCCATGGCGGAGTGGGATTGAGGACCATGGTGAATGGGCCGTGCTCGACCACTTCTGTTGGCTTGCTCGCCACTTTTCATGCGTTGGTCCACTTATACCAAAAGATGAGCTCGCGACCATGGCGCGCAGGCGATATTGACAGGAGCACCACAGGTCCCTCCGCTGTGGGCGAGGTAAATGTCGCTCGCTAATTGCTTTGAGTTGGAGTCAGAGGGCCGAAACTTTGAACAAGCCGAGCGAGATTGAGCCGAAGCTCTCGAGTGGGCGAGGATGAAGGCTGCCGTAAAGAACTTAACTTTCGATTATCGGATGCAATATCAAGCCGGTGCCAAAGAGCTTCCTCCTCCCCCTCCGAACAAGCTTAGGATCTAATTTGGCTGCTTTTTTTTGGTTTACGCTTTGTAACTCCCAATCGGCGTAAATAGAATTCGCTTTTTATTTGACGATATCTCTTGCATTTGCTTTTCGATTCAGTTATTTGTTTGCTCGATAATCTTGTTTTCTCGCTTGCATCTTCTTCTGTCATTTGTTAATACAAGTCTTAGGTCTTTGTGGCGACCCGGCCGGGCCGAGATGGGACCGAGGGTCGGACCGCCCAAATAAGGAGGAAACAAGTAGGCAATAAAACAAGCAAGAACTTAATTTATAAAAACGACGTGGCGCAACATTGGAGTCGTAGCACGCCTCGGCACCAAGCAATAGGATATTTTTAAAACTTTTAAACGATAAGCAGTTAAACAATAATCAAGTCATCGGCGACACTACAAGCCGGAACCCAAGCTAACGGTTCATGGACAAGGATTAAGTAAGAGCTAATAGCATGCTCAGCGGAAGACTAATACGTGGAGGAATACTAACAAGTTAACCAAAGCTCGGCTTACACAATGCCGAAGCACAAAGGGTTACAAGTACTACAAGTATTAAACTACTAGCTTGTTAAGATTTACAAGCAAGTTCTACACAAATACCCAAGCATAGTCTAGTTGACTTGCTTAACCCGTCGATCCTTACAAAAATATAAAACAAGGGAAAGAGGGCATCTAAACCACCTCTTCAAATAACATCGGCGCACCAAAAAGGGCCTGAGGCACGAACACCGCGAGTCATCGGCAGGACACTGTCTTGCTAGGATCTAAAAGCGATAAAGGGAAAGGGTAAGTCATAAAGACTTGTAAGCTATCAATCATGCATGTCATGGCAATATGCATCATTCAAGGCAAGATATCATTTTTGGCAAGATTTCATATTCAGAGGACCACGATATCATAGAGGTCATGTATTCAAGATGCACATTGTTTCACATAGGTGCTTGTAATTAAATCACATAGGATCGGGATATATCGAGGCCGGGCAGCTACGTAGTTCTGCATACTGGCGTTATACGGAAAAGTGCGGGTATCGAATGTGTGTAAGTACATCGATCTTCGAGGAGATGCAGGGATAGTCAATGGTGCTCTTAATGATTACACAAGGGAGCTACTTCCCCTTTGTGACGGTGGAGGTGTGTGAACAAAGGCAGGTATGCCAATTTGGACTCATGCAAATGCCAAGTAATGTTTACTTAACAAAATTCTCAAGTATAGAACGAGGTCGACAAGAGCGTCTCGGTTCAAGACAAAATAAATTATTCTCATCAATAACCAAGTAGGATTGAGTTCGACAGAGTAAACTCCCATGTCAATTAGTCATGCTATAATATGACATTCAAGATCAAGCAAAAGGTGTCGTTCAAGTTCAAGAGTCTAGAATTATTATTCTTAGGAGCAGCGTTTAGAACGTCGGAGGATGGTCGGTGAGCGGTATTGTTCAATGGCTCGCTAATTTGGACTCCGTTGAGTCATCTATAATAATTCATCCAAGATAGATAAGAAATGCATCATGAACCTTTTCTAAGTTCTCGTATATGATCGGCTAGGTCATTAATCTATTAAACAACCGTAGTTAAGAATTTTCATCAATAATCAGCGAGAATGAGTTCGACAAGGGCGAACTCAATATGTCAAATAGACATTCTATTATATGACATCAAGAATCAAGCGGGTAATCAATTCAAGTTCAACAGTCTAGAATCATCATTCTTAGAGGCGTGTTTAGGGCGTCGTAGGGATTGATCATTGGCGGTATTGTTCAATGGCTCACCTAAGTTTGACTCCGATTGAGTCGTCTCTACTAATTCATCCAAAGGGAGTTAAGATGCTAGATGCATCCAAAATCCTTTCTAAGTTCTAGATGATAGGCTAGGTCATTAATCCATTTAACGGTAACCGTAATTAAAATTATCGATAATTCGAAATTCAAGGGCCTTAGAATCATTCTTTCAAGGTTATTAAAGTGCAAGGGTCAAGAACATTATTTTCTCGTAAGGGAACATAGATCACAATTTATACTAGGCTAGGACCCAATCAATAGGATGATCAATACAAGGCATAGGAAACCTAGAATCATAATTCCCAAGAGTTATCAAAATCTATTGATCCAAGAGCATTAGTTGCTCCTAAGGAAGCATAGAACATAAATAATTCTAGGCATAGGTCTCAATCAACAAGATGGACAATCCATAGCACGTGAAACCCTAGAATTCATAGTTTCCAAGAGTTGTCAAGAGTCGTAAGTCCAAGAACATTTGTTATTCTTAAGAAGGCATAGAACATATTCAATTCTAGGCATAGGGCTCAATTCAATAGGATAGACAATTCATGGCATATGGAACCCTAGCAATCATAGTCTCCAGGTGGTCAAAATCTATTAGTCCAGAACAATAGTTGTTCCTAAGGGGACATATAACACTTTTAATTCTAGGCATAGGACTCAATTAATATGATGAATAAATTATTCAAATTCTCGAGGACCAATTCATCAATAATCATGGCATGGGCATGGTAGGAGCGGGGAGTTACAAGAAGAGAAATCATGGCAATTCTAGCATTCATCCTAAGAATCGATAAGCTTACCTTCACCAAGGAAAAGGAAGGTTGGAGCACAAAGTAATCGGGTGGAATCGATCTCCTCGTCGGTAGCTTCACTTCGGTGGTCTCGGCTCGGACAAGCGGAGTCGGTAGCTCAATCTAGGGGAGACACACACTAATCTCACCTATTCTCTACACACACTAACCATGGCAAGAGAGGAGAAAATCGAGAATGAGCTTAATGGCTAAGTCAACAAGAGAGAGCCTTTTTTATATGTTGCATGATTTTGGTGGAAATCCACATGTCAAGAGGAGAAAGATTGAGGTTAGGCTTAATCCTACTCAATTAGGGTCTAATAGGATGGTTTAGGGTCAATTAGGAAGGGGTTAAAAGTGCCAAGGTCGGACATAACGGAACAGGGGAAAAAATCCGTAGATGGCCTCTGTTGTTGAGGCGGGCGCCTCACCAAAGCCCAGGGCACGCCTCGAATCTTTGGGGCTAAGTTCATGACCATTCTTACGAAAAGTTACTGGACAGTCAATTTTGTAAAATCGACCATAAATCGCTCACAACTCCAAATGAGGTGATTTTGATTTTTCTGAAACTAGACTCATTAAACTATATTTTAGAATTTTAAAGTACTCCATTTGGACTTATATTGCTCAAGATATGGTTACTACAAGTTCAAGTCAGAAGTTGTTTTCTGAAAACTGAATTCTGGCACAGCCGTAAGTCAAGACCTAATTGAGGTACTTAGACACCTTGGAAAATTACCAAATTTTACAGAGAGTATCCTAACATATGTAGGTAAAACATACTAAATTTTTATAAAATTCTATTCAGTGGATCAGTACCAGAATGTTCCCGAACAACACAGGGACAAGGTAAAACAAGGCTCGAATCAGCGGCGAATGGCTACTTGCGAATCAAGCGTCAATCAAGCACCAATCAAACTAGGATAACATGGACATGATCAAGACTTGTTTAAACATGGTTATGACTTGAATACAAGGCCGGGAACTCAATGAACACATCGCTTGACGAAATACAAGCAATACGGGAGGCAGGGGGAATCTAAGGCCAAAACAAAGCGAGAAAGTTTCTAAACCTTCAACCAAGCTTACTATGATCCAAGGTGAGCGTTCTAAGTCGTCTATGAAGGAAAATAGAACTCTAACAAGTCTTGGTTGAGTGCTAAGGCAAACAAACACTCAAGTCAACCGGTAAGGGCAAGCAAGGCATAGAAGGTATTCAAGCAACTAGGCACGTAACACTCTCATGTGAGCAAGACATGAACAATTAGAATATCTAACATGTTAAGGCATGAAACAAGCATGTTATTAAGGCATAAGACAAGTAATGGGTTTGGGTTCTCACATCCTCCCACTTAAAGGAATTTAGAAGATCGGGGTTCGAATGAGAATCTCGCCGTGAAACAAGGACATGCGATTCCTCTATCAAATACTTGCGTAGCATCGAGGACATGGAATACATCGTGAACATTCAATAACGAGGCGGCAATGCTAACCGATCACGACAAAGCTCCAATCCTTTCTAGGATCTCGAATGGTCAATGAATCTAGGTGGAAGTTTACATTCACCAACTTCATCGACAAATCGATGAAACACTAACACCCATAAAAGCCTCATATGGCGTCATTTCAATTCTAGACTGGTAACTGTTATAATAAGCAATTTCAGCTAATGGCAAATGAGAATCCCAACTGCCCTTGAAATCCATGGCACAAGCACGCAACCCAAGCCTTCTAACGAGGCATCGATAAAAATCACAAAGTTCTCCGAAACACTAGGCAATGCTAAGATAGGAGCCGTAGTCAACCTCCTCTCGTGACTTGGAGTACACGAGGATATCATCAATAAACACAACCACAAAGCAATCACGATATTCATGAAAAACCTATTCATCAGGTCCATAAAGCTGCAGTGCGTTGGTCAACCCAAGCGGCATCACAACAAACTCATAGTGGCGCGTGCTGCGTCTGGCTGTCTTATGAACATCCTCCTCTCGAACTCTCAACTAATAATAGCCACTCCTCAAGTCAAGCTTGGAATAAACAACTGAACCCCGAAGTGGATCAAAGAGATCAACAATGCGTGGCAAGGGACACTTATTCTTGATAATAGCTTTGTTCAAGCGTAGATAGTCTATCTGAGGCATAAATTACCATATTCTTTCACAAACAATACCGAGTGCACCCCATGGGACACACTCGGTTAAATGAACTCTCTATCTTGAAGTTCTTGCAACTACTCTTTCAATTCTCACAACTCCATTGGGTTATTACGTAGGTGTTCTAGATATAA
>CM028380.1:140512178-140774300 GCA_013146195.2 Codonopsis lanceolata
GGCAATATGCATCATTCAAGGCAAGATATCATTTTCGAGGCAAGATTTCATATTGAGGACAAGATATCATAGAGGTCATGTATTCAAGATGCACATTGTTTCACATAGGTGCTTGTAATTAAATCACATAGGATCGGGATATATATCGAGGCGGGGCTACGTAGTTCTAGCATTGGCGTTATGCGGAAAGTGCGGGTGTCGAATGTGTGTAGTACATCGATCTTCAGAGAGATGCAGGGATAGTCGATGGTGCTCTTCTAATGATTCTGACAACAAGGGAGCTACTTCCCATTGTGGCCCACCGTGGGGCAGGTGGGCGTGTGTGAACAAAGGCAGGTATGCCACCGGACTCATGCAAATGCCAAGTAATGTTTACTTAACAAAATTCTCAAGTATAGAGCGAGGTCGACAAGAGCGATCTCGTTCAAGACAAATAAATTATTCTCATCAATAACCAAGTAGGATTGAGTTCGTCAAGAGTAACTCACATGTCAATTAGTCATGCTATAATATGACATTCAAGATCAAGCAAGGTAATCGGTTCAAGTTCGAGAGTCTAGAATTATTATTCTTAGGAAGCAGCGTTTAGAGCGTCGGAGGGATGGGTCGGTGGCCGGTATTGTTCAATGGCTCGCTAAGCTTGACTCAGATTGAGTCATCTATAACAATTCATCCAAGATAGATAAGGCGCTAAATGCATCATGAACCTTTTCTAAGTTCTCGTATATGATCGGCTAGGTCATTAATCTATTAAACAACCGTAGTTAAGAATTTTCATCAATAATCAAGCAGGAATGAGTTCGACAAGGGCGAACTCAATATGTCAAATAGACATTCTATTATATGACATCAAGAATCAAGCCAGGTAATCAATTCAAGTTCAACGAGTCTAGAATCATCATTCTTAGAGGAGCGTGTTTAGGGCGTCGTAGGGATTGATCATTGAGCCGGTATTGTTCAATGGCTCACTTAAGTTTGACTCATTGAGTCGTCTCTACCACAATTCATCCAAGGGAGTTAAGATGCTAGATGCATCCAAAATCCTTTTCTAAGTTCTCGTAGATGATCGGCTAGGTCATTAATCTATTTAACAACCGTAATTAAGAATTATCGATAATTCGAATTCAAGGGCCTTAGAATCATTCTTTCAAGGTTATTAAAATGCAAGGGTCCAAGAACATTATTTTCTCAAATGAAGGGAACATAGATCACAATTTATACTAGGCCTAGGACCCAATCCAATAGGATGATCAATACAAGGCATAGGAAACCCTAGAATCATAATTCCCAAGAGTTATCAAAATCTATTGATCCAAGAGCATTAGTTGCTCCTAAGGAAGCATAGAACATAAATAATTCTAGGCATAGGTCTCAATCAACAAGATGGACAATCCATAGCACGTGAAACCCTAGAATTCATAGTTTCCAAGAGTTGTCAAAAGTCGTAAGTCCAAGAACATTTATTATTCTTAAGAAGGCATAGAACATATTCAATTCTAGGCATAGGGCTCAATTCAATAGGATAGACAATTCATGGCATATGGAACCCTAGCAATCATAGTCTCCAAAGGTGGTCAAAATCTATTAGTCCAAGAACAATAGTTGTTCCTAAGGGGACATATAACACTTTTAATTCTAGGCATAGGACTCAATTAATATGATGAATAAATTATTCAAATTCTCCAAGGACCAATTCATCAATAATCATGGCATGGGCATGGTAGGAGCAGGGGAGTTACAAGAAGAGGGGAAATCATGGCAATTCTAGCATTCATCCTAAGGGGAATCGATAGCTTACCTTCACCAAGGAAAAGGAAGGTTGGAGCACAAAGTAATCGGGTGGAATCGATCTCCTCGTCGGTAGCTTCACTTCGGTGGTCTCGGCTCGGCAAGCGGAGTCGGTAGCTCAATCTAGGGAGAGACACACACTAATCTCACCTATTCTCTACACACACTAACCATGGCAAGAGAGGAGAAAATCTGAGAATGAGCTTAATGGCTAAGTCAACAAGAGAGAGCCTTTTTATATGTTGCATGATTTTGGTGGAAATCCACATGTCAAGAGGAGAAAGATTGAGGTTAGGCTTAATCCTACTCAATTAGGGTCTAATAGGATGGTTTAGGGTCAATTAGGAAGGGGTTAAAAGTGCCAAAGGTCGGACATAACAGAACAGGGGAAAAAATCCCGTAGATGGCCTCTGTTGTTGAGGCGGGCGCCTCACCAAAGCCCAGGCAGGCGCCTCAGATGCTGGGGCTAAGTTCATGACCATTCTTACGAAAAGTTACTGGACAGTCAATTTTGTAAAATCGACCATAAATCGCTCACAACTCCAAATGAGGTGATTTTTGATTTTTCTGAAACTAGACTCATTAAACTATATTTTAGAATTTTAAAGTACTCCATTTGGACTTATATTGCTCAAGATATGGTTACTACAAGTTCAAGTACAGAAGTTGTTTTCCTGAAAACTGAATTCTGGCACAGCCGTAAGTCAAGACCTAATTGAGGTACTTAGACACCTTGGAAAATTACCAAATTTTACAGAGAGTATCCTAACATATGTAGGTAAAACATACTAAATTTTTATAAAATTCTATTCAGTGGATCAGTACCAGAATGTTCCCGAACAACACCCGGGACAAGGTAAAACAAGGCTCGAATCAAGCGACGAATGGCTAACGAATCAAACGTCAATCAAGCACCAATCAAACTAGGATAACATGGACATGATCAAGACTTGTTTAAACATGGTTATGACTTGAATACAAGGCCGGGAACTCAATGAACACATCGCGCCTGACGAAATACAAGCAATACGGGAGGCAGGGGAATCGCTAAGGCCAAAACAAAGCGAGAAAGTTTCTAAACCTTCAACCAAGCTTACTATGATCAAGGTGAACGTTCTAAGTCGTCTATGAAGGAAAATAGAACTCTAACAAGTCTTGGTTGAGTGCTAAACATGCTAAGGCAAACACTCAAAGTACAACGGTAAGGCAAGCAAGGCATAGAAGGTATTCAAGCAACTAGGCACGTAACACTCTCATGTGAGCAAGACATGAACAATTAGGAATATCTAACATGTTAAGGCATGAAACAAGCATGTTATTAAGGCATAAGACAAGTAATGGGTTTGGGTTCTCACATCCTCCCCCACTTAAAGGAATTTAGTCCCTAAATTCTTACCGGAGTCGTCGAATAGGAAAGGGGTATTTCTCTCGCATATCAAGCTCGGTCTCCCACGTGGCTTCCTCAATATTTGCTCCTTAGTAACAAGAATCCTCACTGGTCTTTCATCATAAGAAAGATCGGGTTCGAATGAAATCTCATCGTAAACAAGGACATGCGATTCCTCTATCAAATACTTGCGTAGCATCGAGACATGGAATACATCGTGAACATTCAATAACGAAGGCGGCAATGCTAACCGATACGACAAAGCTCCAATCCTTTCTAGGATCTCGAATGGTCCAATGAATCTAGGTGGAAGTTTACATTCACCAACTTCATCCCAGCAAATCAGTGAACGACACTAACACCCATAAAAAGCCTCATATGGCGTCATTTCAATTCTAGACTGGTAACTGTTATAATAAGCAATTTCAGCTAATGGCAAATGAGAATCCCAACTGCCCTTGAAATCCATGGCACAAGCACGCAACCCAAGCCTTCTAACGAGGCATCGATAAAAATCACAAAGTTCTCCGAAACACTAGGCAATGCTAAGATAGGAGCCGTAGTCAACCTCCTCTCGTGACTTGGAGTACACGAGGATATCATCAATAAACACAACCACAAAGCAATCACGATATTCATGAAAAACCCTATTCATCAGGTCCATAAACTGCAGGTGCGTTGGTCAACCCAAACGGCATCACAACAAACTCATAGTGGCCGTAACGCGTACGAAAGGCTGTCTTATGAACATCCTCCTCTCGAACTCTCAACTAATAATAGCCACTCCTCAAGTCAAGCTTGGAATAAACAACTGAACCCCGAAGTGGATCAAAGAGATCAACAATGCGTGGCAAGGGACACTTATTCTTGATAATAGCCTGGTTCAACTGTCGATAGTCTATACAAAGGCATAAATTACCATATTCTTTCACAAACAATACCGGTGCACCCCATGGGACACACTCGGTTAAATGAACTCTCTATCTTGAAGTTCTTGCAACTACTCTTTCAATTCTCACAACTCCGCTGGAGTTATTCTGTAAGGTGTTCTAGATATAAGCGAGGTCCCTGGCAATAGCTCAACGCAAAACTCTAATTCCCGGTCGGGAAGCAATGTGTAGTCCCAAAGTCGTGCTACAAGGACAAGGCAAGAAGAGGACAAGCACTTGCAAAACAGTAGTGCGAGTCGGACAGTTGAGTTAACGAGTTCAAAAAAGGTAGAGAAGTTGTATACAAAAATACGGGTCATGGAGAAAGCGAATCTGCGGAGGCGACAGCAAAAGAAATGCTTAAATATCATCTCCCATCGATTCCAAAGTCGAGTCATCTTGACTCTTGGCGGGGTTCAAGGACATTATCGAGGTTTACAAAGTTCCAACAAACGTGGACAATGAGGTGAAAATTCTTCTTTATCAACTAAACAGGTGACTCGAATGCACGTGCAATAGTTGCACCAAGCTAACAACTTTCCAACAAAGAGTTTTCCAGACTAACTAAATTATTCCGGTCACAACACGCATCTATAGGATCTAACGTCCTAACAATAAAATCAAGTAGTCAATCATCATGGACCACATATTCGCCTTTCAAAGAAGGCATTCAATACCAGGCAATTCATTCGATCATGACACAGGTTCAATTTATTCGTAGCATGATTTCAATATACACGTTGCACATATTTGCACAAGTAAAACAAGATGCCACTTTCAATTTCATTCCAGTTGGTCATGGGTTCAGTCAATTCCTATATCATATTATACCATTCTAGTTCTCTCTGACGAATACCTCTTGATAATCAAGTCGGGGGCCCTCTGAAGTGACTTAGCTTAGTCGTTTAGGATGCGGGAGGAGTTACAAATCACATAAGAGCATCCTTTATGAAGGTCTCATGCACATATAATATAGTTACACTTAGGCATGGAAATCAATATCATGTACATAGTATTTTAATCTACCATGCAAGTATACCATGTATGGAACATTCATACCCTTAACGATTCACTAATGATAGATAAATCCTTTTACAAAATGCTAATACTCTATTAATGCATTAGTCGAATAACGGTACAAGACAATAACTTAATAGTCCTTGGCTAGCAAATAGTTATTAGCTAGAAAACCTCAAATCACTTTGGGTCAAGACGTAAACGAGCTAACGATTAACCAATCATCGGTCATGCGATCACTTATCGGGTACTCACCCAGTCTCAACTTGAAACCACAACGATACCTTGAGCATTAGGGTATCCCTTCAATCTCAATAACATGAAGCGAGGAAAGAGTCCTCTAATTCACGACACTATGCAGTCCAAGTACTCACGATTAGGCACTACAGAAGATATATATACTTATGTAGGAATCAAGGAATACACTAGGTACTACGGGAGGCTTAGCCACGCCGCTCAAGAAGGTGTAACACGTTCAAAGGCACTAATGGACACCACGATGATCACGCTCGGAATCAACAACCTGAGCTTATAAGATCACTCACAACGGACAAGAAACAATAGCTCTACAAAGCAGCAACACACACTCTTGGTATAACTGCGCCTTGAAAGTAAAACGGGTGAAAGGTAATATTCCTCGGCACGAACACTGTACTCACGAGAATCTAGATTACAATGAATTTAGGATTCTAAGTCCTATTCATTAACGAAGAATTTGCCAATAAGGCACGAAAGAGAACACTCAACGTCATGATTCACACAAGAATTAACCCAACTAGGCCATGGAACCTATCACGGCATAGCTAACTCTCGATACCAAGCGTGGCGACCGGCCGGGCCGAGATGGGACCGAGGTCGGACCGCCCAAATAAGGAGGAAACAAGTAGGCAATAAAACAAGCAAGGAACTTAATTTATAAAAACGACGTGGCCTTAACATTGGAGTCGTAGCACGCCTCGGCACCAAACGGCCGGATATTTTTAAACTTTTAAACCTGATAAACAGTTAAACAAAATAACCAAGTCTTCGGCGACACTACATGCCGGAACCCAAGCTAACAGTTCAAAGACAAGAATTAATAAGGAGCTAATAGCATGCTCAGCAGAAGACTAATACGTGGAGGAATACTAACAAGTTAATCAAAGCTCGGCTTACACAATGCTTAGGCACAAAAGGGTTACAAGTACTACAAGTATTAAACTACTAGCAGTTAAGATTTACAAGCAAGTTCTACACAAATACCCAAGCATAGTCTAGTTGACTTGCTTAACCCGTCGTCCTTACAAAAATATAAAACAAGAGAAAGAGGGCATCTAAACCACCTCTTCAAATAACATCGGCGCACCAAAAGGGCACAAAGCACGAACACCGCGAGTCATCGGCGAGGACTGTCTTGCTAGGATCTAAAAGCGATAAAGGGGAAAGGGTAAGTCATAAAGACTTGTAAGCTATCAATCATGCATGTCATGGCAATATGCATCATTCAAGGCAAGATATCATATTCAAAGCAAGATATCATATTCAGGGCAAGATATCATATAGGTCATGTATCCAAGATGCACATTGTTTCACATAGGTACTTGTAATTAAATCACATAGGATCAGGATATATCGAGGCAGGGCGCTACGTAGTTCTGCATACAAGCGTTATACGGAAATGTGCGGGTATCGAATGTGTGTAAGTACATCGATCTTCCGAGGAGATGCAGGGATAGTCAATGGTGCTCTTAATGATTACAACAAGGGAGCTACTTCCCTTGTGGCCACGGTGGAGGCGTGTGTGAACAAAGGCAGGTATGCCAGTGGACTCATGCAAATGCCAAGTAATGTTTACTTAACAAAATTCTCAAGTATAGAACGAGGTCGACAAGAGCGATCTCGTTCAAGACAAGTAAATTATTCTCATCAATAACCAAGTAGGATTGAGTTCGACAAGAGTAAACTCCCATGTCAATTAGTCATGCTATAATATGACATTCAAGATCAAGCAAGGTAATCAGTTCAAGTTCAAGAGTCTAGAATTATTATTCTTAGGAAACGCGTTTAGAACGTCGGAGGGATGGGTCGGTGAGCCGGTATTGTTCAATGGCTCGCTAAGCTGGACTCCGTTGAGTCATCTATAATAATTCATCCAAGATAGATAAGACGCTAAATGCATCATGAACCTTTTCTAAGTTCTCGTATATGATCGGCTAGGTCATTAATCTATTAAACAACCGTAGTTAAGAATTTTCATCAATAATCAAGCGGGAATGAGTTCGACAAGGCGAACTCAATATGTCAAATAGACATTCTATTATATGACATCAAGAATCAAGCCGGAGTAATCAATTCAAGTTCAACAGTCTAGAATCATCATTCTTAGAGGAACGTGTTTAGGGCGTCGTAGGGATTGATCATTGAGCCGTATTGTTCAATGGCTCACTTAAGTTTGACTCATTGAGTCGTCTCTAACAATTCATCCAAGGGAGTTAAGATACTAGATGCATCCAAAATCCTTTTCTAAGTTCTCGTATAGGATCGGCTAGGTCATTAATCCATTTAACAGCCGTAATTAAGAATTATCGATAATTCGAATTCAAGGGCCTTAGAATCATTCTTTCAAGGTTATTAAAATGCAAGGGTCCAAGAACATTATTTTCTCGTAAGGGAACATAGATCACAATTTATACTAGGCCTAGGACCCAATCCAATAGGATGATCAATACAAGGCATAGGAAACCCTAGAATCATAATTCCCAAGAGTTATCAAAATCTATTGATCCAAGAGCATTAGTTGCTCCTAAGGAAGCATAGAACATAAATAATTCTAGGCATAGGTCTCAATCAACAAGATGGACAATCCATAGCACGTGAAACCCTAGAATTCATAGTTTCCAAGAGTTGTCAAGAGTCGTAAGTCCAAGAACATTTGTTATTCTTAAGAAGGCATAGAACATATTCAATTCTAGGCATAGGGCTCAATTCAATAGGATAGACAATTCATGGCATATGGAACCCTAGCAATCATAGTCTCCAAAGGTGGTCAAAATCTATTAGTCCAAGAACAATAGTTGTTCCTAAGGGGACATATAACACTTTTAATTCTAGGCATAGGACTCAATTAATATGATGAATAAATTATTCAAATTCTCCAAGGACCAATTCATCAATAATCATGGCATGGGCATGGTAGGAGCAGGGGAGTTACAAGAAGAGGGGAAATCATGGCAATTCTAGCATTCATCCTAAGGGGAATCGATAGCTTACCTTCACCAAGGAAAAGGAAGGTTGGAGCACAAAGTAATCGGGTGGAATCGATCTCCTCGTCGGTAGCTTCACTTCGGTGGTCTCGGCTCGGCAAACGGAAGTCGGTAGCTCAATCTAGGGGAGAGACACACACTAATCTCACCTATTCTCTACACACACTAACCATGGCAAGAGAGAGGAGAGAAAATCTGAGAATGAGCTTAATGGCTAAGTCAACAAGAGAGAGCCTTTTTATATGTTGCATGATTTTGGTGGAAATCCACATGTCAAGAGGAGAAAGATTGAGGTTAGGCTTAATCCTACTCAATTAGGGTCTAATAGGATGGTTTAGGGTCAATTAGGAAGGGGTTAAAAGTGCCAAAGGTCGGACATAACAGAACAGGGGAAAAAATCCCGTAGATGGCCTCTGTTGTTGAGGCGGGCGCCTCACCAAAGCCCAGGCAGGCGCCTCGGATCTGGGGCTAAGTTCATGACCATTCTTCGAAAAGTTACTGGACAGTCAATTTTGTAAAATCGACCATAAATCGCTCACAACTCCAAATGAGGTGATTTTTGATTTTTCTGAAACTAGACTCATTAAACTATATTTTAGAATTTTAAAGTACTCCATTTGGACTTATATTGCTCAAGATATGGTTACTACAAGTTCAAGTACAGAAGTTGTTTTCCTGAAAACTGAATTCTGGCACAGCCGTAAGTCAAGACCTAATTGAGGTACTTAGACACCTTGGAAAATTACCAAATTTTACAGAGAGTATCCTAACATATGTAGGTAAAACATACTAAATTTTTATAAAATTCTATTCAGTGGATCAGTACCAGAATGTTCCCGAACAACACCCGGGACAAGGTAAAACAAGGCTCGAATCAAGCGACGAATGGCTAGCGAATCAAGCGTCAATCAAGCACCAATCAAACTAGGATAACATGGACATGATCAAGACTTGTTTAAACATGGTTATGACTTGAATACAAGGCCGGGAACTCAATGAACACATCGCACGACGAAATACAAGCAATACGGGAGACGAGGGGAATCGCTAAGGCCAAAACAAAGCGAGAAAGTTTCTAAACCTTCAACCAAGCTTACTATGATCAAGGTGAACGTTCTAAGTCGTCTATGAAGGAAAATAGAACTCTAACAAGTCTTGGTTGAGTGCTAAACATGCTAAGGCAAACACTCAAAGTACAACGGTAAGGCAAGCAAGGCATAGAAGGTATTCAAGCAACTAGGCACGTAACACTCTCATGTGAGCAAGACATGAACAATTAGGAATATCTAACATGTTAAGGCATGAAACAAGCATGTTATTAAGGCATAAGACAAGTAATGGGTTTGGGTTCTCACAGGTGCTCCCCATAAAATATATCGAGCAAAAATTCATGAATAAATTTAACCAAGGATGACTATTAAAATAACAAGACTGACAAAGCATTCTTATTATTTAGATTGAGATGTTACCCGAATAGTTTACCGGGCTGAAATGCTTGGATCTGACCAAGGCTTATAGTAAGTGTGCTTCCAGAAGACTGCCAAGCGGGCAAGGCCCAACTCCAATCGGCAACCAACAACCGGGCAAGGCCTTTGCTCGAAGTGGGTAGTTCGAAGCGGTTGTTGGTATATCTTCCGGATATTAAGATATACGGTTAACGGTGTTGCTCGGTCCTTTGTAGGAACCGAGGTAGTTAATCGCCATCTTGCGAGGAATGGACTGCGGGCCGGCGAGCATCTAGTACGTGAACCGGGCATGGGCATGGCCTCTCCCACAGAAGATGAATTCACAGACACTAGGGATTTTAGAATTTTTGACCGGGCATGGCCTCGTCTGCTCGCGGCGCGAGCAGAATCTAGTCAAACTAGTACAAATAATTGCAGAATAACAGTTCACTGATAACTTTGAGAATTCTGAATTGGTAAATATGATAACAACTTGCCTTTTATTGATAAATGATCGATGACCCTCAACAGGACTGAGGTCTTGCCCTTTTGTTTCCTCGACCTAGGGATAATACTTTTTGAGGTGATCTGCATGCCAAGGATACTTCAGGTCTTTTCATGAGATGCAGGTGTGTAAGTGCCTCCCCTTATTATTCGGTAACTCGGAAGGGACCCTCCCAATTAGGGAGGAGGCGCTTCCCCACTGCATAGATGGCCGGTCACCTCAATTTTTCTGAGTACTAGATCCCCAACAGAGAAGGCTCTGCCTCGAACTCTTTTATCATGATAAGCTTTTGCCCTCTGTTTATAATTGACCATTCTGAGTCGTGCATCCAGCCTCCTTTCTTCCAGCAGGTCTAAGTCTATGGCCCGGGCAAGTTGATTGTTTTGCTCGCTGTAATGTGAGACTCGGTAGCTTGGCAAGGCCATTTCCACCGGGATCATAGCCTCTGACCCGTAGGTGAGTGCGAGCGGAGTTTCCTGTTGGTCCCGAGCGATGGTTCTAACCGCCCACGAGCCGATTGTAATTCTTACGCCCACTTTCCCGCCGCCTTCTAAATTCCGCTTAGAGCGTGCGAGAACTTGTTTGTTTGCGGCCTGCAGGCGTTGCCTTGAGGGTAAGCAACGGACGATTGCTGTGCTTCACGCCCAGCGAGCACATTCTTGTGAACTTGTCAGAAGCTGAGTCCCATGGTCGGATATGATTGCTCGAGGAGGCCAGAATCGCACCATACACGGTCGTATACAAACTTGATGATATTCGCCTCTGAAATTTTGGCCAAAGGCTTTGCCTCAATCCACTTTGTGAAGTAATCTATGGTGACTACAACGTATTTATACTTGTATTGTGCCAGCGGGAATGGGCCAATCAGATCGATTCCCCACATGTCGAAGGGCCAGGCCGCAACGACTGGGGTTTGCATAGTGGATGGAAGCCTTGGTATGTCCGCGTATCTCTGGCACTTGTCACATTCGCGAGCATACTTTTCGCGTCCTTCGAAGGGTAATCGGTAGTATCACGCTCGCAGGACCCTTTCTGCTAGAGCTCTTGTGCAGTGCGGTGGCCGCCACATTCCCCTCATGTACCTCATACAAAACACCCTCGGTTAGCTGCGGGGAGTGCAACGAAGCATAGGCGACCCTAGATCGCTTGTATAAGATTCCCCCACTACAGAATGCAGCCGACTGTGCTTGGCTTGTTGTGGCTTGACCTTGTCTGGCGAACTCACGCTCGATGTAATCCTTATAGTCATCGATCCAACTTCTGGCCGCTGGCTCGATGTCCATAATTATAGGTCTATCGATGGCGGGAGTTTCCATATGCTCGATCATTACTGAGGGATTTAGCAAAGCAAGATTATCCTCAGCGATCTTGGATAAGTAGTCTGCTCGCATGTTGTCTGCTCGGTCGATCCTGATCATTTCCCAAAACTTGAAATTTTTCAAGATTTCCTTGACTAGCTTCATGATGCTTAACGGGTAGGGTGATGTACCATGTATTCCCCACGGACTTGGTTCACGACTAGGCGTGAATCAGTACAACGTGACGCCTCTACACCCATGTCTGTTGCGAGCTCGAGCCCTGCGATCATTGCTTCATATTCGGCAACGTTGTTGGATGCAGGAAATTTGAACCGGAGAGCTAACTCGAACTCTATGATTTCATCGGGGGCTACGAGAAGGATGCCGTCGCTCCCGACTTTGCTCATTGCCCCATCCACATAAAGATCCCAACGGTAAGGTTTGGTCGAGGTTGTGGCAATTGCTTTTGCTCTGGCCGCTTGATCTCGAGGCTCCTGGGTGAAGCTTGTTTCAACCAAGAAGTCGGCCAATGCTTGTGCTTTGATTGCTCGCTGGGCAAGTAGTCTATGTGGAACTTCGATGAGCTCGATCGACCGGTTGAGCAATGCGATGTATCGAGGTTTGTGCGGACTTTGTGATGGTGCATCGTGTATACTATGATTATGTGTGCAGAAAAATAAGCCCTTAATTTTCGGGCGGTATGACAAGAGAGTAGGCTAATTTTTCAACATTAAAATAACGACCCTCAGCAGGAGGGCCTTAGATACATAGTACACGGTTTTTGGATATCTAGTTCCTCCCAACTAAAAGCAATGCCACGGCCTTTGGTCCCGCTAGATCTACAAATAAAGGCTCACCGGGCATGGGGGCGCCGAGAGAGTGGTTTGCCAAGATATTCCTGAGCTGCTTTCGAGGGCCTTGGCACCGATCGCATTCCACTCAAAGCCCTTGTTGCCGCTTGAGAACCTTGAAGAAAGGGAGGCACTTTTCGGTGGCCAGAAATGAAGCGGCTAGGGCAATGATTCTCGCCGCTTAGCCGGATGTGCTTGATGCAATAGGTCGCTCCATGTTGGCGAGCGGGGCTTGTATCTTCTCGGGTTGGCTTCTATGCCGGTTGACCATGAATCCAAACTTCCTCGCTCGGACCTCGAAAGCGCATTTACTCGGGTTCGCTTCATGTTGTGCTTGCGCAGGTTGGCAAATGTCTCGGCCAAGTCAAGAGTATGGTCGCGGCCCTTGGTTTTGATGACCATGTCATCTATGTAAGCCTCCATATTTACGCCTATTTGAGAGCCGAACACCTTATTGACCATGCGGTAAGTGGCTCCTACATTTTTGAGCCCGAAGGGCATCATTTTGTAACAATAGAGGTCGCCAATCGGAAGGCTGTCTTCGCTTTATCCTGCTCGTTCATTTTGACCTGGTGGTATCCCGAGTACGCGTCCAGGAAACTAAGCATGTTGCATACATCGTATTTTGTAAATCATAAATTGCAGCATAATAATTTCCGTGATGCATTTTTTTTTAAATAAAAAAGAAGGAAAAAAACACATCATTTTACATGTAATATATATATATATATATATATATATATATATATTGCTTTTTAGCATTTAAAAATTTTAATTGCATTCTAGGCATCATCATAAAAATAATAAAAAAAAGAGTGCATTTGAGCATTAAGTTTTTTTTTCCGGGCATTAAAAGAAAAATTATCTTTATCACATTTTAGCATTTTCAAAATTTTAATTTGCATCTTTAGCATCCATGAAAAAAAAAGCATTTTTTGCATTTAAATGTGTATTTTGACATTTGTAGGCATCATAAAGTGTATGTTTTGCATTTGGATATATATATATATAACACATTTTTTGCATCTTTGCATGATAAAAAAAATAAATTGCCCATGTATCATATTAGCAAGCATCCCATAAATTTTCCTGCATTGCATGTACATCAAATACAAGTGATATATGCATCTATCATTTGCATTTATTGTCCAAATAGCTGCATTATAGCATTAGCGAAAAAGTAATAAAGTGCCGCCAATCATAAAAAGAAAATATTCTCATGGCATTTATCATGTCCCTGCAGCATAGGCATGCATAAAAAGATGAATTTTAATGCATAAAATATATCTGTTTTGTCTTACATGCATCCGAAAATATGCACGAAAAAAATTGCATTATATTTCGAAAAGTCCGTTTCATAGACATGTAGCATATAAAATTAGTTTTCAGCATAAAACATGCATCATATAGCCCCAATTGCATTAATAATATTAAGCATGCATTTCTGGGTCAAATAGTGCACACTAGTTAAATTATGCATTACAAGAATAAATTGCATAAATTTTATGCATCATCACCAAATTGCATCATTTTAGCATAAATATTGCATGCATAAGCATTATAAGCAGTGTCAGAAATGCTCCAAAAGCCCAAAGCAGTGCTAAAATCTAGCAGATCTGAAATTTATCCAAGTGGATTTAGAAAGAAAAAAACTTACAGAAGTACTTGGAAGATTTGATACGTGGGTATTCCAATCGCGATGAATATTGCCCCAATCATCTTTGGAATAGTGGTACCTGATATAATTTCGGGTCAAAGGAGGAAGTTCCCTCCTCCTCTCGCCAGATTCGGGTGCATCAGAGCCTTCCCCTTCCTAGATCGAGACGAAGAAGCCATCTGCAAGAAAAAACACGCAAATTGATGGAAGGAAAATGAGAAAATGAGCAAAAATAAAGGAAATAAGCAAAGCAGCAACAATGGCGTCGCAAGAAAGAAGACGCAGAGAAAGAAAGTGAAGAAGAAGCAGTGCTTCTGCTTCTCCCATTCCCATCAATAATAAGGGGTGAAAAATGATTTTTCCTTTTCCCCCCTCCAAATTATGAAGTTGTGGCACTTAAGTCCCTAAGTTTCCAAAGCTACAAAGTGACCCTGAAGCTTAACGGAAAGTTAACGAAAGTAATTTTGTTAACCAAATTCGACGGTCATCCATCCAAGAGCAAGGGAAAAGTTGTATCCCCAGCAGATCAGCCGCAAAATAAGCAGAAAAGCCAGAAAAATCGGCCAACAAGGTAAGAATTGTGTACAAATAAAGCTTGAATAAAAAGAAAGAAAATAAAATAAAAAGTAAGCATGCAAAAAAAAAAGGCAAGCATGCGAAAAAAAACTGCAAAATGCAAGCAAAAGAAAAGCAAAAAAAAAAGAAAAGAAAAATTCAAAAAAAGAAAACAAAAGCAAAAAAAAAAAACAAAAAAAAGAGGGGGAGAAAAGGAAAAATGCATACAAAAGAAAGGAAATGCGAAAAAAATATGCGTGTGTGCAACAAAAGAAAATGTGGTAGCAAAAGAAGAAATCTTCGACTGAAGCTAGAAAATGCAGCAAAAAGGGAAATGCAGCAGCAAAAGAAGAAATTTTCGACTGAAACCGAAAAATGAAAAGAGAAGAAAAATGCAGTAGCATAAAGAAAGATTTGCCAGCTAAGGCCGGAAATGTAACGACAAAAAGGGGGGGAGATTTCCAGCGAAGGTTGGAACTGTAACAAAAGAAAAAAAATCCCCAGCAAGTCCAGCAAGAGCAGCATAAAATAGCAAGTGCTGCAAGAGCATCATAAAATAGCAAGTGCAACAAGAGCAACAAAGGGTAGCATAAAGTAGCAAGTGCAGCAAAAGCAGCGTAAAGTAGCCAGTGCAGCAAAGCAGCAGCAGCGGTAGTTGGTCGCAAAAGCAAAGCAAAGGTAAGAAAAGGTAAGTATTTTACCCCTTTTCTGTGCATTTGTGTTTGTGTTTGGAAACTTTCTCTTAAGGGGCACGTAACCCTAGATTAGAGGGAAAGGCTTTGTTCTCCGACGAAGGCTGAGTTCCTGAGGAGGCATTGCATTTCAGGCATTTGTGGCTGTGTTAAGGAACTTTCCCTTAAGGGGTTGCAACCCCGGATGAGAGGGAAATGTTTTGTTCTCCGACGAAGGCTGAGTTCCTGAGGAGACATTGCATTCCGCCCAGCACAGTATGAACTACGTTTGGTCTGATTCCTTGTATAAGGATACGTAGGCAGCCTATTTCGGTAGGTGCGACCATCGCAGCACTTGTTGGATAGCTTTGTAGCACTGGTTTGATAGCTTTGCAGCACTTGTTTGATAGCATCCCAGCACTTGTTTGTTAGCACTGCATCACTTGATCCCCAGCAGAGGTGAACTACGTTTCGGTCTGATTCCTTGGATTAGGATACGTAGGTAACCTATTTCGGTAGGCACGACCGTTGCAGCACGCTTGTTTAGGTTTTGGCCCGAACTATGTTTTGGTCTGATTTCCTTTATTAAGGGATACGTAGGCAGGCTACATTAGTAGGCCCGACCATTAGAGCATTTTATTGCATATCTGCTTAAAAACTACGATAACATGCTATAACCGACTAAATATGTCTAGGATATGGAGTTTGGTTAGCATTATAAATTGCTGCATTATAAATGTTACCTGTTGCATTTCTCTCCTATTTTAATTGCACGAAATTGGAGAGTCTATTTCTTATCAACGATGTTCGTCTACTCAGTAAGCCTCGGGTTACCCGTAGACTCCATCGTTGAGGGACTTTGTAGACACCCCAATTTCGTACCCCTGGTATATAACTCTGGCATGTGATATCAAGATCTGTTAAAACTTAACAAATGTCAAGTCACAGGATTTAAAAATGCAAAAGGCAAAGCAGGATGCGCGAAACAGTAAAATGCAGGGGCTAAAGCGCCAAAATTGGAACTTGGAATAGTACCTTGGCGCTGCCATAAGGGGGCCTTGGCGCGGCGCCTAAGAGGCCTTATGGCCGCGCCCAAGGTGCTACAGTGTGGCTATAGTGCTGTCCCAGTTAACGCATTGTGTAGTTTATGATACGCGGTGTACAAGGAATTTAAGCCCACTGAGAGAATTTGTAATCCCCGATGAGTCCCTCCTCCAGCCTATAAATAGGGAGCTTGGGGTCCGCCTTCGACACACCGATCAGTGATCACAAACTCTTCGCGTCCTCGTTACACTGAGAGAACATAGAGCGAGAGTGATAGTGAGTTCCTCCTAAAAAGCCTCGAAGCCCTGTCAAAACTCCGCCAAACCTAAATCTCACCGGTTAAAGTGATCCCTAGCCCTCTAGTTAGGTATCCACCCTATTTTCCCGGTCCAAAAACCTCGGAAAGAGCAGTTGCTCTGCTCGAGTGAAAAGGCCAAAACCATAAAAAATAAGCCATTACTCTGCCCAAACCGCAGCAGCAGCAGTATAAAAAGGTCTCCCTCTCTCGATAAGGATAGAGCGAGCACACCACGCTCTAAAAGGTAAAACCTTTAAGAGCATTTATTTTATAAAAGTTATTTTCAAATCCGGCCTAATGTAAAAATATAAGTCGTTTTGCTGCCCGGATTTAGTTAGAAAATACTATGTAAAAGAGCCGTTATTATGGTCAAATATTTTTAAATGTATTTGTAATTATTGTAAGGAGACGGCTGCAAGTCCGTAAATAATGTAGCCATGGATGTATTTGCTTTTATTTCCTGTCTTTTAATGCATTATTTATTTGCTAGATAAATATAACAAAAAACATACTTTAGCAAAAAACCGCTTTTGAGACCGAAAGGGCGAGTTGGGTGCCTAGCACCTTCCTAACTCGTAACTTAGCCTCCGAAACCTTTTTTTTTTTTTTTTTTTTCCATTCTCTGGTTTTATTTTTAGTTATTTCTTTATTTTCTCCTTAAAATAAAGATGGCGACTCTGTCAAAACATTTTGGATCGCAGTGAGGCCTCGCAACATCCTTTCTTATTATTTTTTGTTTTCCCCTAGAAAAGGGAGAATGAGAATGAAAGGGTGATGTATTTCTATATCTGGTATCTCCTAAAAAAAGATAACTTGATATAGAAAACCCAAAGCATTCATAGTGATCAGAAATAGGCCTTAAGACAATTTTCACAAAGTCTGTAGTGGGCCCCGCAACATCCTTTCTTGCACTTTCCATTTTCCCCTACACAAGGGAAGATGCGAATGAAAGGGTGATACTTTCCTGCATCCTGTTATCCCCTAAAGCTCCCATAACAGACCAAAAATCACTGAAGTGACCGAGGCGTATTCAACGCGCTTCCTGACAGCACCCTTTCCACGTTTTAAATTTCATCCTCCCCTACACAAGGGAGGGTGAAATGGAAAGTGTGATGTCCGTTCAGCACACCGCATTCCCCTAACCAAGGGAGCGCGGGGCGCGGGATAAAGTATGTTATGCTTGTTATATTTTTCTAAGCATTTGAATATTGCATTCCTATACATCTTGCAGCAGTTTCGTTCCAGTCACCGTTACAGGTATATTTTAAAATATATATTTTTCAAAAAAAATCATTAAAAAAACAAAATATATGCAATAAATTTCCGAGCAGCATAACAAAAAGGGCCAGGGCTTTATTTTTATTATTGCTTTATCTTCTGCTTTATATTATTATTCTGTTCGTTTTTTTAGTACGCAAAATTTGTACATATTTTCATTCATTCTGTCATTTTATTTTGGGGATTAGGAAAAATATGTAATTAATGTAAATAGATAGATTCTCCGCTTTTCTTTCTATTTCTTTCTGTTTTATATATGAAAAAAAAGACTTTTACTGCTTTTTAGAGATTGCACACACGCGCACGCATGTAAATATATTCCGAATTGCTACCCTACACCATGGCCAGCTTACCCCCTGCCCCCTGCATAAGCCATCGTTAGACTGCATATAGATTCTTAGGACACTTCATAGACCGACCGGTTTTTGCATCTTTGAGTCATTGGTCAGCCCCTGTGAAAAAAAGGAGATCGAAAAAAAATCAAAAAAAAAAAAATGTGCAAAAAAATATATATATAATACAACATGGGCTGATTGATTATTTTATAATGCTTGACTTAGACCACTTTGAATGGTGGATCCTGGAAAGAGTATAGGTCATTCGCATATGATCAGTCCGATCTTGGAGAGTCGAAAGGCAGGTGGAATACGAAGATCCTATACTCTGGAGAAAGAATTCACTGTTCCAGGAATAGTCCTGAGACCGTCAAAACAAAGCAGATGCTTGTCCGGTCAATTGTAGGAGAATCGATTAATAATAAAAAATACTAATAAAGGCACGCTGTACTCCTAGTCCAGAAAGCCTTCAACCAGCCTTCTGATACCTTCAAACCCCATTTTCCTCAGAAACCTTGCCCGAATTTGGAAAGGCATAGATAGTACTGACCGGTTGATACGAGATACAGACGCATAAAGCAGATCAGAAAGTATCAGCGATAGATCAGAAAAGGGTAGAATCGATCCATAGGTACGATCCGAGCATGGCAAGAAAGTGGGCGATTCGCTATGGGTACGCAGATCTGGGGGCCCTGTGGTACGCCCGACTCGGCTATGCAACAGTGGCTAGACCAAAATTTGGGTGCACAGTCTGATCGTATAATGAGCCAAATTGCTAATCTGGTGTAAAATTTAAAATCTAATGGTGAGGCAATCTCTTCCCTTGCAGTCCTTCAAGAAGCATCAACCTCCCATGTTCCTCCAAATCCAATTTCCCAGTCAAATACCAACTCACCAAATACTGCCATTACCCCAAATCCAAATCCTCCACCTAATCCCTACTACTCAATTATCAACCCTTTTCTACCCTATCCTCCATATCCTTTCCCAATCACCAATATCCCCCAGAACCCAAATGACCTCCCTTTTCCCATAACCAATCCACTCCAGAATAGCTCACATATGGACCCAAAAAGCTATAACCCGCCAGGCCAAGTTACAACCTATTTACCTTTTAATGATCCTGATCGCCAAACCGAAACCGCCAACAACCCCCCTGCCCAAAATCATTATCCAACCCAAAATCCCTATCCTGCCCAAAATCCTTATCCTGCTCAAAATCCTTACCAGACGTCGCAGTCAGAAATTAACTCAGCCTTCCCTAATCCTGCCAGCATATACCAAAAACCAACTCCCCTGTCCACCAAAAGGGAGGTTGACATAAAGAATTTTAAAAAACATGATGCTCAAAGTTCCTAACAAAGGAGAATTTTCTACGCGGGCATTGGCATTACAACCTTCGGTAGTATTGCCTTCAAAATTCAAAATGCTCGACATAGAGAAATTCGATGGGACTGGATGCCCTATATCCCACTTGAAATCCTATTCCACTGGCATGCAGTCAAGGGGGGCTAGCTTTGAAGTTATGGCTTCCAATTTTCACCTTACCTTAATAGGGGCTGCCAAGCAATGGCTAATGTTGTCAGATAATAACACCATGGGTACTTGGGACCAGATAGCTGAAGGGTTCCTAGAAAGGTACAAAGACAACACTACCCCTGAAAATAGAAGAGACCTCGAGTCGTGCACCCAAAGGGAAAAAGAAACCTGTACTGAGTTCGCAGTCAGGTGGAAAAGAAAATTGGCCTAGACCTTTGATAGACCTGATCCAGCTGAGTCTTCCAGTATGTTAATTAAAAATCTCCAACCCATATACCTGGAACACATGCGGTATCTCCCCTATAGCAATTTTAAAGAAATAGTGGAGATAGGAGTCTGTATTGATGAAGATATACGGACTGTGAAATTAAAAGTCAATACGCCCCCCAGCTCTTACCGATACTCTAAAGGAAAGGCAGCCGCATCAGCACCAGCCGTTAATATGGTAGGAAATGCATCAGCCACTTTTCCTACCCAAAACTATAGCGCTGTTCCATGGTCCTATGGATCAGACAAGTCAGTCAACACGATCGGAGGGAATAATGGCCCGAACAGAAATTTCAGGAATCAGAACAGGGCAAATCGGTATTATGATGAACTACAAGCTCCCCAGTCTGTGATACTGCAAGTGCTAATGACACATGGAGTGTTAAAGCCTTTGGAAGGCTATAAGCCACTGAACCCCCTGCCCAGGACATGGAATCATGCCCAGTACTGTGAATACCATCGCTGCAGTGGTCACCTCACCGACAAATGCTATATACTCAAAAATGCTATCCAGGACCTAATAGATGATAAGGTTATTGGAAAGCCTCCTCCTAGACCAAATATAGTCAATAACCCTCTACCTCAAATCAATATTATTGAGGTTGATGAAAAAATTTGTGTACCAAAGTTTGAAATAAATAAACACCCCTTGCCATATATCATTGTTCCTTTCTCTCCATCTATATCCATAAAAGAGCCTAGCTGCAATATGCTCTCTTGGGACACTATCCTGGGTAGCCAAAATACATGCAATATTGAAAAAGCCATTTGGGTCGGTGGGGATGTTAGCCACCTTACTAGATCTGGCCGAGCCTACCAACCAAACCTGGAAAGAGGTGACCACTCTGGCAAAGATCAAGAAACATATGCTGGGGCTAAAACGGTGGAATATACTTTATTATTTCAGATGAAGAAAACTCAGGCCAACATATCCATCTGGGGATTGCTCTGTGCTTCCAAAACCCACCGTGATACGTTGGCTAAGTCTTTAAGTCAAGCAGTCATTCCTATTGAAACCTCCCCGAATGAGCTCACTCAAATGATCGGAAACATTCACTTTGGGAATGTGATTATGTTTACTGATCTAGATCTGCCAAGGGAATGAACCAACCACATTGATGTTCTCCATATCACTGTGGGAATTATGGAAAAGAGGGTTCCTCGAGTTCTGATAGATAATGGCTCTTCTTTAAATGTATGTCCCACCAGCACACTGGCCAAACTGGGAAAGAAAATATCAGAGCTTCCACCTTCATCGCAGACAGTAAGGGCATACGACAACACTAGTCGATGTGTCATAGAGGTGGCCACCTTAATGTTGACTATTGGGCCATTAACCATGCCAGTAGAATTCCAAGTCTTGGACATACCTGCCACTTTTAGCCTGTTATTGGGACACCCTTGCATCCATGGAGTAAAAGGGGTAGCCTCTTCATTGCACTAACATGTCAAATTCATCCACGATGACCATATAGTAATTATTCTGGCTGATAAGATTATGGAAAACAAGGAAAGCGAGGACATCCAAATCCTCGAAATAGAGCATGATGACACGCTTATATTTCTCAGTGGCTTTGAGGCTATCCCCCAAACTAGAATCAATGCCATTGAATATGGGCGAGAAACTGACATCACCAGGAAGAAAACCACATCCCTAGGAAACATGGTCCCTTTAAACATGTTTCGAAAAATGAATTATATGCCTGGTCTAGGTCTCGGCAGAAATCAGCAAGGACTTGTTAACTTAGTCCAAGATGAACTTAAGGAATGTATCCCTCCTTTCGGTCTAGGATACAAACCTACTCCAGTTGAGGTAGCCGCAGTTATAAAACAAAAACGTGAGAAAAGTAAGGCAGAAAGAGAAAAGTGTCCTTATAAGTATCCCCTTCTCCAACCATATACAAAAACCTTAAATGGTTACTTTGTAAGGAAAGGGGAGACAGAAGCCTATCTCATGTTTCCTGAGCCCTGGTTAGACCAGAATGGGAAAAGACGCCATGGTTGGGAAATCTTTGAAGATGTCAGTATCCTCACAGATAAAATGGAACATGTTACCCTGGAGCCCCGTAGCACTGCATGTAAGACTGTCACGATTGAAAATACTTGGTTTATAGACCAAGATGATTATGCTCTGGCCCTATTAGATGATGAATGCCTGGAGGACAGTTTCCTGGGTATGATAAACGGAGACACTAATTATGAAAAGCTCCCTGCTGAGTTTAAGCCTATTATTGATAAGCCTCTGCAGAACTGGTATACTACGACCGGCCCGCTCTTGACGCCTGCAGATCTGGTGGACCGCTTCGGATATACTATTCTCATTCCTTCCCCTAGCTTTATGGATTGGTCATCTACCGATCCGCTCCCTAAAATTGAGGATCTTAAACCCCAGGTCCTCAATAATGTAAATAACCCTGTATAGTTTGCTATTAATGATAATCTTAATGTCTTTGCTTATTCCTTAGTTGCACCTACATTAAAGACGCATTAAATAATTATAATAATGAGTCATTTAATGAAATGGACCCAAAAGATAAAAACTATTTGCTTGAGCTCATAAAGTCATTTGAGCACCAAGAAAGGCATCACTCATCAACAGCAACTAAAGACCTATCCACTATCAATCTGGGGCTGAACAATAAAACTAAAGAAATCAAAATCGGAAGCTACATGCAAGGCTCTGAAAGGGTAGCACTCATTGACCTCCTCAAAGAGTTCGTAGACATATTCGCCTGGTCCTATGAAGATATGCCCGGGATAGACCCAGCCATCGTCGAACACCTGATCCCTATATATCCAGATACTCGGTCGATCAAGCAAAAGCTCCGCCGGATCAAGCCGGAATGGTCACCGCAAGTGAAAGAAGAAATCATGAAGTAGCTGCACGTCAAATTCATTCGGGTGGTAGAATACCCGATCTGGCTATCCAATATAGTGACCATTCCCAAGCCCAACGAGAAGGTATGAATCAATATAGACTTCCGTGACCTCAACAAAGCGTCACCCAAAGATGACTTCCCTCTACCCAATATTGATATTGTGGTAGACGCCGTCGCTGCCACAAAATAAGATCTTTCGTCGACGGCATGCTGGGCTATAATCAAATCAAAATGGCAGCAAAAGACCAGGAGAAAACCTCATTCACTACTCCCTAGGGAACCTACTGCTATAATCTCATGTAATTTGAGATAAAAAAATGTCGGGGCTACATACCAAAGGGCTGCGACCACCCTCTTCCACGACATGATTCATAAAGAGGTCGAGGTCTATGTTGATGACATGATCGTGCACTCCAGCAACGCCAGTGGTGCCCATATCAAAGACCTTCGAAATTTTTTCGAAAGGTTAAGAAAGCACCAGATGAAGCTTAACCCCACCAAATGCACATTTGGGGTTACCAAAGGCAAAGTCCTGGGATTCATGGTGACTGAGCAGGGCATCGAGATCGAGCCAACCAAAATTAAAGCTATTATAGAGATGCCGCAGCCAAAAACTCCGACCGAAGTTAAAGGCTTCCTGGGCCGATTGCAGTATATCACTCGCTTCATCAGACATCTAACAACCATATGTAAGCCCCTCTTCAAACTCCTAAAGAAAAATACTGACCAAGTCTGGGATGAAAAATGCCAACTAGCATTCGAAAAAATAAAAGCCTACCTTACCAATCAACCTATGCTAGCTCCTCCCTATATACATAAATTGTTCCTCATATATTTAACCATCACAGACACGTCAGTAGGGGCTATGCTGGCCCAAGAAAAAGAAAATTCCTACATTGAAAATGCCATATACTTCATAAGTAGAAAGCTGCAAGGAAGCGAGCTAAATTACTCAGCATTGGAGAAAAGCTGCACCGGCCTAGTCTGGGCAACGCAAAGGCTCAAAACCTACCTGCAAGGACGATCCATCAAGCTCATTTCCAGAATGGATCCAATAAAGTACATCTTCGGCAAGCCATCACTTTCCAGCCGACTGGCTAAATAGTCATTTCTTCTCGACGAGTTTGACATAACTTATGTCACACTCAAATCTATCAAAGGCAACGTAATTGCAGACCATTTAGCCGATCTGCCCTTGAAAGCAGAAGATGCAACTGAGCCTAGCTTCCCAGACGAAGGTGTCCTGGAAATTACTGACCACGACACCAACTGGCAAATGTTCTTTGACGGAGCCGCAAATAAAAGAGGTTTTGGCATAGGAATCTTGCTAATCGACCCAGCAGATTCCCACACTCCATTGGCCATAAGGTTGGAATTCGAGTGCTCGAACAATACAGCCGAATACGAAGCTTGTATCGCTGATCTAGAAGAAGCTCTTCAAAAAGGAGCCAAACACTTGGAAGTCTATAGGGACTCCGCTCTGATTATAAATCAAGTCGAAGGAAAGTGGAAGACCCAAGATCCCCGGCTGCAACTCTATCATGCTAAGTTGACAGCACTCGCCACCAAGTTTGATTTTATCTCGTTTCATTATTTGCCGCGAGATAGAAATCAATTCGCCGATGCATTGGCCACTCTAGCATCGTTGGTTCAAATTCCCGTAGAAACCCATGTCCAGCCATTTATAGTTGGGAAAAAGGTCACTCCGGCATACTGCTTCAAAATCAATGCAGCCCCTCAAACAGATCACGAGCCTTGGTACTATGATATCCAAAATCTGCTTCAGAAAGGGATTTATCCTCCCAGCTTAGACAAAAGAGGGAAAGTCTCCCTGCGGAGATGGGCATCGCAATTCGTATTAGCGGCGGCAGCCTATTCAAAAGGCATTATCAAGGCTAAATCTATTATGCGTCGACCAAACAAAAGCCGAGCAAATCATGGACCAATTTCATAGTGGTACCTGCGGGTCCCACATGAATGGCCATATGCTATCCAAGAAGGTTATCCGGCAGGGGTACTATTGGAGTACGCTTGAAACCGACTGTATTGGGTGGGTGCATCATTGCGACGAGTGCCAGTGTTTCGCAAATCTACAGCACGTGCCCCCGCACATCATAAATAACTCCACAGCCCCCTGGCCTTTTTCAACTTGGGGAATCGACGTCATAGGCCAAATTCACCCGAAGGGATCTAATGGCCATGAATACGTTCTAGTAGCAGTCGATTATTTCACGAAGTGGGTGGAAGCCTCTTCCTATAAAGTTCTAAATGCTTGAAAGGTGTCCGAATTCATCCATACCAACATTGTATATCGATACGGAGTACCTTTTGAAATCATCTCCGACAATGGCACGCATTTTGAAGGGGACGTGAATCGTCTGCTCAACGAATTCAAAATCTAAATGCATAAATCCTCCCCCTACTGGCCACAAGCAAACGGTGTCGTTGAAGCAGCCAATAAAACGCTGGAAAATATTATCAGAAAAATTGCTGACACGGGAAGAGATTGGCCAGAAAAATTGCCACTAGCTCTCTGGGGCTACCGCACTTCAGTCCGCATACCCACTCGGGTTACTCCGTACTCTCTAGCATACGGCATGGAGGCAGTGCTGCCCATAGAAGTGGAAATTCCGTCATTAAGAGTAATGATGGAATACGACATATGGGAAATTGACTGGGTCAAAGGACGATATGAAGAATTAGCCCTAATCGACGAACGACGACTACTAGCCTTGGAACACACCAAGCATATCAAAGACGCATAGCCCGAGCCTTTAATAAAAAAAGTCAAAGGACGCTACATCCAAGTCAGGGATCTTGTGCTTCGAGAAAAACCCCTTAGTTATGTTGATACTAGGGGAAAGTGGAAATCTCCTTGGATGGGACCTTATGTTGTTAAAGAAATCCGGTCAGGAGGTGTAGTCCTCCTTACGAACCAAGAAGGGGAGGATCTTGTTCAGCCCTTCAACCTCGACAAGCTCAAAAGGTACTATGCTTGAGCCAAAATATCTGGCAGTTGCTTCCCTCTCCAGCTAGCTAGGTTGAAAACCTGAAAGGGCGGCCTAGGAAAAAATTAGAGCATAAAAAAAAGAGACAAAAAGGAGAAATAAGGGCTCGCTAGGTTGAAAACTCGAAAGGGCAGCCTAGGCAAAAATTAGAGCAGAGAAAAAAAATGAATCAGGAGAAAATGAGAGGGAATGCACTTTCTGAATCCTCAGCATCCGACCTCCAGTCTTCAGCATGCAGAACATCGACTGACAAAGAAAGAGAAAAACCATAACAAAAGCTCGCATTAAAATGCCAAAATATAATATCAGGTCCTAAGGTGCAACTTAGGAATAACTGCTTAAGATATTTAGATTATGCATTTATTGCCTGTACATTCTATCTACTATTATTTGCTACCTCTACCCCCTTGTTCCCCCCAAAAAACTATCCTTTGTTTGCAACTCAGCCCCGAAGTGGTCTATCAATGCCTGCAGCGTCCGCCTAGCCGGACCCATATACTCCTTCTGCGAGTTACATAAGAGGCTCCAGTCTCATCAGAATGGGAAGTACCAAAAGTGTTCTCGTCTTATTCATCATCCGCATCGCCGTTGTCCTGAACAGCCGGACGTCTTAGGCTCCGACCATTGTCTGTTCCTTTGTCTGATCGCGAAGAAAACGAAGAAGCTATAAAAATAGCCTCGCGGCCATTATGAAATATCTAGCACAGGAAGAGGTAGCTACCTCTTCCTGCCCGCAGATTATTCGAAAAGTCCGTTCAAGCCCGAAGGTGTATTATTTTAAAATCAGTTTCTGAGCTACAGTGTGTCATTATCCCTAGATTTTGGTCTAGCTTTATTTTGTGCATGATTATTGAGTCTGCATTTTATTTTCATGCATCATATAAAAATATATTGCATTGGATAAAATAAATATCTGTACAGATTTGGTACAAAAAAAAGAAAAAAGAAAAAAAAGGGGGGGGGGCTAATAAATGCAGGTATCTAAAGGCTAATGGGCATGGGAAAACTGGCTCCTGTCAAGATTGCCTCCCTTGACTCGAGGGCCCTGTCTGATGTGTGCGAACGCATCTCGGGTAAGATTACCCGACCGTATCAAGTAATAAAGTACGTAAGTACGAGTCGATCCCACGAGGATTGTGCGTAATTCTCACTCCAACTAAGTACCGAAATTGTGCTAACTAATTATATTTGAGCGAAAAGAAATTGAATTAAAATCTAAAAAATATAAACAACCTAAGAAAGCAATTAAAGCTAAACTAACGCGGATGTGGTTTGGCAACAACAAATCAAGATAAAAATATAGGAACGCATTATTTCTAGTCTAACATGGTGCTTAATTTAATCATCTTTTTGTTTTTCTTTAGCTCAAGTCTTGGTAGTCGGATGCGCTATTTTATTCGCTACGGGCTTTCGCTACGTATAGCAAATCTAGCTATCTCTCAACCTTGCTACGGACTCATATCATCGCAACACATAACATCGGGGAGAAAATAACCGCATGTGTAAACAAGCATCCAAAGACTATCTACGCGCGATCTCCTTTCGGTCTCACGCCACGCAAATTACTATTGTGATTTTCGGAATAATAGGAAGGGCTTTCGCTTCGTATCCTATCATTCTAGTGATTATCTAATGGTTCACTACGCCATTAAAAGCATTAAGAAAACACAATAATAACCAAGCGCATAGATAATACTTCGCAAACAGAAACTCTCTATATTTTTCTACAAGTCATGTTGGTAGCCGAGACAACTAAATTGGTTAACTACGGGCTCTCGCATCCTATAGTCAACCATAATCTCCCCGACCTCGCGAATGGCTAAGGTGGTTCGATCGCGTGTCAAACCTAGTCTCATAATGGCTATCAGCATGTGTCACAAAACACCAACTATTAAATTGATTGGTCCGAAATAAATAGGTAGCTCTCGCGGATCCTAAATATTTCTAAAATCATTTAATTATTGGCCAGACAATTAAAAGCATTAATTTCACAAAATAATAACCAACATGCTTGTGTACTAAATAAAGAGATAAATTAAATTAAAACACTACATTGGACATAGAAAATTATTACATTTCCATAAATAATTGAAGCACAAACCAATTCAACAATTACAAAATAAATCAACCCAAGAAACCATAACGAATATCTAAAAATATGAGTAGAAAGAATTGAACCGAAAAATCGCGAATCCGGAGTTGAAATCTTTTCAAAGTGCGTCCTTGACCCTTGATTTTGATGTTCCAAACCTTCAATGGTGATCAAACATCGAAGATTTGGAAGAAATTTGAGATGAAATGGGGTTGGTGCCCCATTTAGGGCTAATGCCAGTAAATGGGGCTTGTGCTTTTTCACCAAGAAGCTGCCAGATTAAATGAAGGAGAAGGCAGTAGAGAGGCCGGACAATCAGGTGCAAAATAGGCAGAACATGAGGGAAATAGGGGATGAATGGGAAGGAGAAATAAGGCTAGGTCACGGACTGAAAAGGGTTAAACCAGGAAGATGTTCGCGGGTCGCCTAGGCTGAAATGGGTGAGAGATGAGTGAGGAAATGGGTGGATTAGGCGGGCAGGTGGGCTGGAGGGACGCGGGCGAGACCCGATCCGGATGGAGGACCGCGGGTCGCGCTTAGTGGAGGTGACGCGGTAGAACGCGCCAAGTGGCACCACTGGGTGATCGACAACACGCTGGGAGTTCAGAAAATTGCGGCGGCCTCCCTTTACTTTCTGTTTCTTACTCCGGTACCCCTGAACCTTCTGGAATTAGCGCCGCCTGCCTGATTCCTTCCAGCTTTGCATTTAAGTCCTCCGTTAGCTTTTTCAGCCTCCGTTAGCCTGATTTTGCCTTGGATCTCTCAACCGGCTTAACGAACTTTGTCCAAATAATTTCCAAATTAACTTTTAAGCCCGGAATTGTCTCGAACTTCGTGCTAAACACCATATGGAAGCTTGATTATGCATGGAAACCTATATTAAGCACAAAAACACAAATAATAATATTTCCAAAGCATAATTAATTCAAAAATAGCACAAAATAAAAGAAAATTCATGGAAAAATTCGTGGAAATCTTGCGCTCATCATATAAAATTATATTGCATTGCATAAAATAAATATCTGTACAGATTTGGTACCAAAAAAAAAGAAAAAAAAGGGGCTAATAAATGCATGTATCTAAAGGCTAATGGGCACGGGAAGACTGGCTCCTGTCAAGATTGCCTCCCATGACTCGAGGGCCCTGTCCACCACCAGTCCTATATGCTCGTCCTCTGCCCCGAGTGCGACTCGATCCGACAGCCGCTTCATCATCATCATCATCATCCTGGCGCTGGTCTGCCGCACCGCATCGTTCCCTCGGCAAGAGAACTCATCCACAAGCTTCTGATATAGCTTGTTGATGCTGAAGAAACCCTGCAGCAGACTCTTGTAGGTAGACATGTTCACGTGAAAAAAAGAAGAAGATATATTAGTCTCCAAAAAATATATATGCGAAAAAATAGCATAAATTAAAAAAAAAAAAAAAGATGCAAAAATGAAATGTGTCTACCGAGCGAGCCTGCTCCGGGACCCGACATTCCTCAGGAATATCAGCATCGGGGAGAACTTCCTCCACCATCCTGCTGCCTCGATGATATCGAAAAGTGGAGAAGGCATCATCAGGTCCAGTAAACTCCAGATGCTCATCAAGAGATGGAATAGAAGGCCTCGGCCTAGTAAAAGCATCTGAAGCACGTCTAGCTACCGCAGGAACAGGAGGGGAGGATGAAGCATAGTCCTCAGGAAATCCTCGTATGCCATATGCGGGAAGTCACTCAGAGGCATATGAACATCGCCAGGTACTGATACTTGTTTGACAGAAAATCTGGCGCAATTACCCACATGGGAGGCATAGGAGGCACAACTGGGGGAGTCAAAAGAGGAGAGTGCTGGCGGTTGACCCGCTCGCCCATATACAACGAGTCAACCATAATGCATACCATCAGTATCCGGCAGCGGTTCATCTCCAATGTGACTGCATAACGACCGATCAGGCTCCTCCAGGGAAGGAAGTGCACGGTACTTGCGCTCGAACTGGCAATACGCTCCCGCACGCAATCTATGTTCGAGCAGCTGCTGTTTGGTCCGGCCGAACTCTGTTCTCGTCCACGAACTCAGCCAAGTATGGCGGCTCGTGAAAACGCTACTGCAACCGGCCTAGCGTGAAATGGAAAAATGAAAAAGCCCAAACCTGCAAAAAAAAAAAAAAAGATGAAAAAAAAAGAAAAAAATATTATCAGCAAAAAGAAATAATATGCTGCAAAAAGAAAAAATAATAAAGGCAGGGAAAGAAAAGATACCTCCCACGCCGGAGCTAATCCATTAAGGGACGGTGAGTCGTTGCAGCTAGCCCTATCCATAGAGGCATAAAGTTCGGCCAGGCCTATCTGCCCCCAGTCATAGTCGACAATATGATCAAAGTCCGCCAGGCATACCAAAATAGAGAACCTCAGAGTGGTGGAGGAATTGGCAAAAAGAGAAGTGCCAAGGAAAAAGAATAAAAATGCTTTAGGAACGTGAGCTACGGTCGCGTTGTCATTCTCTGGAACCCTCCCGGCGTTATCCATGAGCCATTTCTGCACGCTGCCGATAAGGACCTCATCTGCAGATTTATATTCGGGCTCGAAGCCCAGGAGGTCTTCCACCACGTCATGGCGCCGACGGAGGGTGTAATCAGGCTCCAAAGTCCTACTGATGCTGGTAGGAATGCCGGTAATAGCAACGAAGTCGCAAGGGGTCATGGTTTCCTTCCCCAGCTAAAGTGAAAGGTGTGGGCAATATCCCACCAGCAGTTCCTCAGCACCTCGTAGATGGGGAAGTAGCTGTGAAAGGGGCCGAAAGCCCGCAAAAAAGTGCTGAAGCCACAGAGCCCTCAACCAAAACCTGCGCCGCCTCGGCATCAAGCTATAAATATCAGAAAAATTGGCACAGGCGCCCGAATTCGTTTCAGGGGCCTACGCATCTGCAAAAAGAAAAATGGCATATCAGAAAAAGGAAATGTAAGTTTACTATCTTTGTATTATTATTTTTCCTTCACATATTATTAGATATAAGCATGTCGCATATGAAATAAAATGTTTGCATAATAATTTATATATTGCACTTTTGCATTTTGGAAAAAAAAATTTATTGCATTCAAAAATTTTGAAAAAAAAAATGCATCTTTTTGCATCTAAAATGTTTTGGGCATTTCGAAAAAGAAAAAGATAATAAGTTTTGTTGCATTTTAGCATTTCAAAATTTTTTGATTTGCATCTCATAGCATCCCATAAGAAAAAAAAAAGAAAAAAAAATCTTTTCGTATTCAAAAATATATTTTAAGCATTTCGACATAATAAAAAAGATATAAATGTAAAATATATGTTTTACATTTGAATATATAACGCATTTTTACATTTTCTTGCATAAAAAAAATGCCCACGCATAATATTAAGCAAGCATCCCATAAATTTTCTATTTTGCGTTTGCATCAATAAAATGATATATGCATGCATTAGCCATTTATCATATGCACTTATTATCTAAATGGCTGCATTTTAGCATTCGCAAAAATAAAGATAAAATGTTGCAAATTATGAAAGAAAGAAAGTATTTCCATAACATTTATCATGTCTATGCAGCATATGCATTCATAAAAATGAGTTTTATCGCATGAAATATTATTGTTATATTTTGCATGCATCCGAAAGTATGCCCGAAAAAAAATGCATCATATTCCAAAAATTCTATTCCATGGGCATGCATCATAATAAATAAAAAATTCAGCCTAGAGCATGCATCATATAGCCAAATTGCATTAATAATATAAAGCATGCATCGCAGGATCAAATAGTGCCCACTAATTAAATTCACCATCGCAAAAATAAATTGCATAAATTTCATGAATAATCACCAAATTGCATCATTTTAGCATATATATTGCTTGCATAAGTATTATAAGCAGGGTTAGGAATGCTCCAACAAGCCAAACCAGCACGAAAATCTAGCAATCTGAGAAATCATCCAAATTGGTTTTGAAAAAAGAAAAAACTTACGCCAGAATTTGGAAGATTGGATACGTGGGTGTTCCAATCGCGGTGAAGATTATTCCAATCATCCTTGGAGTAGCGGTATTTGACGAAATTTCGGGTCAAGGGAGGGAGTTCCTTCCTCTTTTTGCCTGATTCCGGATGCCTTGGAGCCTTTCCTTTCCGTGATCGTGAAGAAGAAGCCATCTGCTAAGAAAAACACGCAAATTGGCGAAAGAAAATCGAGAAAATGAAAGAAAATGAATAAATAAACTAGCAGAGCAGTAGCAAGTGTCGCAGAGAAAGAAATGAAGAAGAGAAGAAGCAGTAGCTTCTGCTCTCCCATTCCCATCACTTATGATGGGTGAAAAAAGAATTTTTCCTTTTTCCCCTCCAAAGTTTGAAAGTTCGGCACCGAAGTCCTCAAATCTCCAAAGTTGCAAAATGACCCCTGAAGCTTAACGGAAAGTTAACAAAGTTAACTTTGTTAACCAAATTTAGTGGTCATCCATCCAAAGGCAAAGTAAAACCCATATCCCCAGCAGATCAGCCGCAGAATGAGCAGAAAAGCTAGGAAAATTGGCGGCAAAGGTAAGATCATGCATAAAAAAATTGTGTAAAGAAAAAAAATGCAAGCATGCGAAAGAAAGATAAAGCATGCATAAAAATAAAAGCAAAAAAAAAAAAAGAGAAGATAAAAGGCAAAAAAAAAAAGCAAAAAAGAAAGAAAAGAGGAAAAAAAAAAAAGACAAGAAAAAATAAAGCATGCATAATAAGGAAAAAAAAATGCAAAGCATGAAAAAAAAAAGCAAAGCAAGAAAGAAATGGAAAGCATGAAAGAAAGAAATGCAAGAGAAAATATATGTGCATGCAGCAAAAAAAAAGGAGAATTTTCCAGCCAAAGCCGAAAATTGAAGCAAAAAAGAAGAAATTTCCAGCTAAAGCCGGAAATGCAGCAGCAAGGAAAAATTTCAAGCTAAAGTTGGAAATTGCAAAGAAAGAAAATTTTTCAGCCTAAAGTCGCAAATGCAAAGAAGAAAGAGGAAAGATTTCAAAGAAGAGTCGGAAATGCAAAGAAAGAAAAAAAATCCCCAAAGATGAGTCCATAAAGCAAGCAAAGTGCAAGTGTGGCGTAGCCGCAAATGCAAAGAAAAGCAAAGAAATGTGACAGAAGTCGCAAAAGCAAAGCAAAGGTAAGAAAAGGTAAAGTTTTTTACCTTTTGCATGCATAATGTGTTCCACATGGTTGTCAGATCTTTCCCTGAAGGGGCTGCAACCCCGGGTCAGAGGGAAAGGCTATCGTTCTCTGACGAAGACCGAGTTCCTGAGGAGACGATGCATTCCGCCATCGCACTCGACGAAGGACTAAGTTCCTGAGGTTGCGATGTTTTCCTGCTTTATAGGAGTAGCATAGGGTCATCTCTTCACGGGGCGTAACCCCAATAGGAATGATCAGCCCGTTATGTGTTCCACCTGGTTGTCGAATCTTTCCCTGAAGGGGCTGCAACCCCGGGTCAGAGGGAAAGACTATCGTTTTCTGACGAAGGCTGAAGTTCCCGAGGAGACGATGTATTCCGCCATCGCATTCGACGAAGGACTAAGTTCCTGAGGATGCAATGCTTTCATGCTTTATAGGAGTAGCATAAGATCATCTCCTCGCGGGGCATAACCCTAAGAAGAATGATCAGCCCATTATGTGATTTGTGTTTGAAAACTCTCCCTAAAGAGGCTGCAACCCCGGGTCAGAGGGAAAGGCTATCGTTCTCCAACGAAGGTCGAGTTCCTGAGGAGACGACGCATTCCGCCGTCGTGTTCGGCAAAGGGTTTCAACCCTTTGAGAATACGACATGCATTTGATGACAATTGTATTTTGCCTTTCTCACGAAAGGGCTGCAACCCCGGGCTAGAGAGAAAGGTTGTCGTGTTTTGACAAAGGATCATGTCCTGAGGACATGGCGTTTGATCTCGGCATCCCACCTGGCATTGTTTGCTTGCATTGGCGCGAACTACGTTCGGTCTGATTCCTGGATAAGGATACGTGAGGCGCCTTATTTCTGAGGGCACGACCGTCGCAAAGATGCTTGTTTCGCCAGCCGAACTATGTTTGGTCTGATTCCCTTTATTAAGGGATACGTAGGCATCCTACTTCGGTAGGTCCGACCATTAGAGTATTTAATTTGCATATCTGCTTAAAAACTACAAGAACCTGCTATAACCGACTAAATATGTCTAGGATATTTGAGTTTTGGTTAGCATTATAAACTGTTGCATTTTAACTACTACCTATTGCATTTCTCTCCCATTATAATTGCACGAAATTAGAGAGTCTATTTCTTATCAACGATGTTCGTCTACTCAGTAAGCTGCGGGTTACCCGTAGACTCCATTGTTGAGGGCTCAGAGACACCCCATTTCGCACTCGGTATGTAACTTTGGCATGCGATATCAAGAATCGTTAAAACTTAACAAATGTTAAGTTACGTGGTTTAAAATGCAAAAGATAAAGCAGATGCGCAAAACAAGAAAATGCAGTGGACTAAAAGTGGCAAAATGGTCGAAGATTGAGGGTCGGCGCTGAACCAAGACCTCCGGCGGCGGCCGAATGGTCAGCCGGTGCCCAAAATGGCTTACAGCCCAACAAGGTGCTACAAGATAGTGCTTAACGCATTGTGCAATTTCAAGCATGCACGGTACAAGCAATGCAAAGACGAAGGAGGGAAAAGAAATTCCCTCGATGTCCCTCTCTCAGCCTATAAATAAAGGCCCTAGGGTTCGCTTTCAGCACACCGAAAAATCCCCAAAAGCTTTCAACGTTGTTGTTACGCTGTGAGAATAGTGAGCGATAGTGAGTACCCTCTCCTATAAAGCCTCGAAACTCTGCCAAAACTCCTCCAGACGCAAATCAAACCGGTTAAAGTCATCCTTAGTCCCCCAGCTAGGTATCCACCCTATTTCCCCGGTTCAAAAATCTCGGAAAATAGCAGTTGCTCTGTCCGAGTAAAAAGGTCAAATCCGACAGAAACAAGCAATTGTTTTGCCCGATTTCCGCCAGCAGCAAGCACGCAGCAGCAAAAAAGCAAGCAGTTGCTCCGCCCATTTTACAGTGCCCATAAGCAACCTTCGGAAGCAGTTACTCTGCCCGAACCGCAGCAGCAAATCAAAAAAGACTCCCTCTACCGAGAATGACAGAGCGAGCACACCACGCTCTAAAAGGTGAGCCTTTAAGAGCGTTATTTTATAAAAATTATTTTCCATCCGGCCCAATGTAAAACTATAAGCCGTTGTCCTGCCCGGATCTATTTAGAAAATAGTATTTAAAAAAGCCATTATTATGACCAAATATTTTTAAATGTATTTGTAAACTATTGGAAGGAGGCGGCTGTAAGTCTGTAAATAATGTAAATATGAATGTATTTGTTTTCTTTTATGTCTTTTAATGCTCTATTTATTTGCTAAATAAATATAACAAAAATCATACTTTAGCAAAAAACTGTTTTTGAGACCGAAAGGGCGAGTTGGGTGCCTAGCACCTTCTCAACTCGTAAGTTAGCCTCCGAACCCGTTTTTTTGCATTCTCTGGTTTTATTTTTGGCTTTTTCTTTATTTTCTCCTTAAATTAAAGATGGCGACTCTGTCAAAACATTTTGGATCGCAGTGAGGCCTCGCAACATCCTTTCTTATTATTTTTCGTTTTCCCCCCAGAAAAGGGAGAATGAGAATGAAAGGGTGATGTATTCCTATATCATGATATCCCCTAAAAAGGGATAACTTGATATAGAAAACCCAAAGCACTCATAGTGATCTGAAATAGGCCTTAAGGCAATTTTCATAAAGTCTATAGTGAGGCCCGCAACATCCTTTCTTGCACTTTCCATTTTCCCCTACACAAGGGAAGATGCGAATGAAAGGGTGATGATTTCCTGCATCATGTTATCCCCTAAAAAAGGGATAACCTGATACAGAAAACTCAAAGCTCCCATAACGGACCAAAAATCACTGAAGTGACCGAGGTGCATTCAACGCGCTTCCTTACAGCACCCTTTCCGCATTTTTAATTTCGTCCTCCCCTACACAAGAGAGGGTGGAATGGAAAGCGTGATGTCCATTCCGCACGCCGCATTCCCCTAACCAAGGGAGCGCGGGGCGCGGGATAATCCGGGGCACCCACAGGGCCAATTTGTAATTTGGGCAAACTTGGGGCTTTAGTTGCTGAAATGGACACTGGAAGGGAGGAAAGGGAAACTTCCCCTCCCCTTTAATCACTCACGGGCAGTAACAACAACAGCAAAACCCATTCTTTCCTCCATTGTTGCTGCTGTCGAATTTTCTTCCATTTCTTCACCATTTCTCAATTTTTTTCAACCAAATCACTTGTTCGAGTCACCAAATGGTTTCTTCTTCAAAATTTAGGAAGGGAAAGGCTCTTGTAGGATCGAAATCGGGTCAAATATGCAGAGAAATTCCTCCATTGAACTGAAATGTTGTCATATATTGGTATTCTGACAATGATTGGGGAAATATACACCGAGATCAACACACTCACGTTGCTAATCTTCCCAATCTGGCTATAAGTCTTCAAATTTCTCAAACCCATTTGGTTTAATTTCTTGATTTTTTTGGGTTATTTGATTTTTTGGTAATCTTGGAGTATATATATATTTGTTGTTTCAATTTTGGTGTTTATGCATAAATGATTTATACTAAGATGATGTATTTGACAATTTAAAGTATATGAAAAAAATATGAAATTGATGTTATTTAATTTTACGATGCATGTTTATGCAACTGACTCTATTTTCAGATATATACATAATTTATACATGTAGAACAAATGTTTCAATGCATAGTAACCACATAAAAAAACATGACTTTCTTTCTTTTCTTTTTTTGAAATATTCTCATGACATATTGATTTTCACTAAATGACAAGAGAATGATTTTAAACCCTAAAAGTGTAATATGCATATATTTTGGGATAAATGTGTATACTAGATAATTATATGAGAAATGTATGAATAAAAGGAAAATAAATGTTTATATAAATAAATATATATATATATATATATATATTATTTTATTTTTTTTCTAAAATACAGAATAAGTATGGATATGATATGGCATAATTAATGACATAAAATATGGTATGCATGATAAAATGATATGAAAGAAGTGAATTAAACTACGTTACATGTCTTTTTCTTTTTTTTTCAGGCACGGAAAACCATCGCTCGAGATTTAGGCTAGTTCGGAGAAACTAGCCGCCATATATGATTCCTTGCCAATGCAGGCGAGGATTTTGATAGAGCAAACTGGCTTGGCGACATTTTTGCAGGCTGCTGGCCATTTTCACAATTACTTATCCATTCACGGGGTCTTTAGGGAGTACTGATGGGACACCACACATACCTTCCATTTTAGCTGGGGAGAAGCTACTATGACTCCATGTGACTTTGTTGCGATCACGGGTATTCCTACTGGCATTGGTAGGAACTTGACACCAGATTTCAACCTCTGCCATCAACATGAGGTGGTTGAAGATTTATTGGGCCTTGTGTCGGATTATAAGAGCTCGGATAAAATCCACATCCCTATTGTAAAGAGGTGGCTTGAACATAACGCGGGGATTGTAGATGATGATGACTACGAGGCGTAACTCGTGTGACATGAGCGTTCCTTTTCTTCTTTCTGGGGATGACCATTTTTGCAAATGCATCCACAACCTTGCAGATATCTATTCTAGGATGTCTTCGGGACTTGTACCGGGTGACTGAATTTGATTGGGGACAGGCGGGCTTAGCCGAGCTTTATTCTTCAATGAACTATTCCAGCCGCAATGAATCCCCCAACCTCAATGGTTTTTCTCTGGCCTGGGAGGTAACTCATTTCATTTAATCAATTCTGCTTATGGATATTTGCTAGAATATATGCATCATTTATTGATTTTCTGTTGTATCTTTTTCTTTGAAGGTCTGGGCCTACTTAGTCTCTAGCTTCGCTCCTTATCTACTTAAGAAATAAATTCATGCACTGCCCTTCCTCGCAGAATATTTGAATGTTAACCGGGTAGAGGATGACCGGGATACCTCCAGGCTACCCATAGAGATGGTACGAGAGAGGATTACCAGCTCTCATATAGACTTGGCGAGTCTTTCTCCTTGGAAGGGTTTGACTGAAATTTATCTGACTTCTTTAGAGATGAGCAGTCGTCGCATCCTTATGGTGTCCATTATGCACGACTCTTTGTATTTGGGCGAACGGGTAAATAAGCAACATTATCTTTTCCCTATAGGCCCAGTGACACCACTAGCGCCACCAACATGGACGGCGATCGTTCCAGATTTTATGCTCAACCGGTACCAGTGTATGGCATGGTATATGGTCCCTCATGACGTTTTTCCTGTTATGCCTTATGCTGAGTTTCTGAGGACGGTGATTCACCCTATCCCGGTAGCAGCTAGACATGTATCTGACGCTGTAGATAGGCATATGCCTTCACTTTTTGTTCCTAATGCCAAGGCTGATTACTTTGTGCATGTTGGGGATTTTTCCACCGTTTGATACTCTTGTGGGGGAAGAAATGTTGAGGAAGCTTTGCCTGATGTCGATATCCCGGAGCCACATCAGATTTCTGAGAGGGCCCGCGCGATATATATTTTCTTTTCATTTATGTTTTTCTCAGACTTTCTATTATTATTATTTTTGGACTAATATCTCTTTCTTTTTTAGGTGGATGTCCTATCATATCACAAGGTAGTGAAAGACCTTTTTGGCCTTGCCAAACTGTACCAAAGGGCTATAGATGAATTTTCTTTCCTAGGCAATGATACCGTGAGCCGAGCCAGGCGCTAAGATGATGATTATGATGATGAAGCTGGCGGATTAGGTCGTACCAGGGTGAGAGGACAAGAGTATAGGGTTGGTGGAACCGGCCCTCGGGTCATGGGTGGAGGCTTGGAGAGGAGTAGATCAACAGGAGCCCATTAGCCTTTTTATTGTATTTTATTCACTAATTATAATTACTTGTACTAATATGTTATTTTAATGCAATGTAATTTATTATATGATGCATAATTATTTGACTTGTTTTTCTAGCGATGCATAAATAAAAGAAAATGTACCACTTATCTATTATAAAGACACGTTGTACTTAGGAATAATGATTTGTGGATTTGGCGGATACACTTTCGGGATTTATTGGGTTGCCAATGCTCTGCGGGGAAATAACTGGCAGCCGCCTTCTTCTATTCTTGATATGTTTTTCGCTGAAGGCTTGTGAATGCTACGCCTCGCCTCGTAGATTCTACACATCCCGTGGCCAGACATGGGTCAAAATTCGCGAAGAGTGAGAATAGCCAGGGCAAAACCAAGATACCAGGCAGATTGGGAATGAACTTGGGAGCAGCCTAGCGTAGAAATGGGCGCTGCCCTAGGTCCTTTTGGGTGCGGCGCCCATAGATGAGGGTGGGGGTGCCCAGAAGTCTTTTCTGGGTTCTCCTGTTTTGGTCTTGTTGGTGCACTGTTTCAGTGTTGGCTGTTTTCCTTCATTTTTCACTATAAAAGAGAAGCCGAGGCAATATCGTTCTTTACACAATCTTGTTTTCTCTTATCTCTTCTTCATAAATCCCATCTAAGTTGTTTCGGTTCTCTCAGGTAACCATATCAGTAGATCCATTATGTTCGAGAGTTGTCTCTCTTTGGGCCTTTTTTCTAATTTTCTTGTCAAACCAGATATAAATCCCGTCCTATCGAAAAATAGGTGAGCCAATTAATATTTTTCTGGACATCGATCTATATGAGAGAGTGGTTTGACCATGTGTATGGTTCTCGTTCTGTTCTCTCATGGCGGGGCCTCCATATAAACTGGGAGATGCTGAGGGCAGCATCTAGGTTTTGGTCCGTTCCCTGCCATCTGTTCAACTTTTCCGTGAACGAGATGTGCCCTACTTTCGAGGAATTCTGCGCCATGGTAGGCATGTTGACCATCTGACCAATTGCCATATTGTCTATACGGAGACGTCTCTTTATGGCGGTAAGGGAACTTTTCGGTTCAAGCCGGGATGAAACTCCGGGTTTTTTTAATGGGGTCAATTTTGACTTGACCGTCCTCCCCACCATTTATTCCGACTACAGGGATGAGTCGGTATATTCTTGGCGCAGGTTGGCTGCTCTTTTCTTGTGTATGCTGGGGAGATATTTTTTGGTGGGCCAACCTGGAATTATTGATGCTCGGGTGATTAACTTGGTGCTACAAGCTCGGGAACGCCATGTAATTATTGTCCATGCATCTTGGCTAAGACTTTACTTGGCCTGGATGCTTATGCTACTGACAAAGAGACATTTCCTTCTGGCAGCCCTATTTTGATACATATGTGGCTGGAGGAACATTTTAATCAAGTCATGTCTCTTGAGCTTGTAGGAGGGATGTATGCACCTACGGGTTATGGGTCTCGCGACCATTACCGCAATAACCTTTTACTGAGCGGTATTGGATCGAGCATTTTCTGCAGATCGGCTCTCTTGATATAATCTAGGTCATAAGCTACTGGCGGATCCAAAATTTTTTTTTTGTTCACTGAGGTTTATGCTCAAGTCATTCTAGCTGGTCTGTGTCAGACCACATTCTATCTGCCCTACCGAATTCTCCGTTAATTTGGCAGAGAGGAGGTTATTCCTGATGAGAACTGCCCTCTGATAGATATGTTACTTATTAAGGGGAATGTGGTTCTCTCATCCGAGACATGTGGGGAATAGATTATCCTCTGCGGGCCTCAGCCAATACTTTCTCTAAGAACATGTTTCTATCCCATGATCATCTGATATGGATTCTTTTGGCTGTTGAGGAACATTCTCGCATTATCAGGCGTGTGCTCAGGGGAATCTTGTCCAGGCGGGTCACAAGTGGCATTGATGCCCAGCTTATGAAAATTGGCGAGGACCTGGATAGTTATGGTCTTATGGTCCCGCATGCCTTACAAGAAGAATTTCAACGGGTATATGGTCTCGGAGCCCTGATGGCACGTGCTCCAGATGAGGCGGGGCCAAGCAATGCTCCTCCTAGATTAAGCAATGTAAGACGGTGGAGCAATGCCCGACGGAATGATGGAGCTGGCCCAAGTAATGCTGGCGGGCAAAGTAATGCCTAGTGTGGCGATGGTGTTGGCCCAAACAATCCTGCTCTTTATGACAATGGGGAAGTTGATGACGAGGACGAGGAAACTTCAGAAGGTTCTCATCCAGGTGATGTTAGGGCATCCTTTGCGCCTCGTAAAAGCATATGGTCTTTGTTAGGGCGTCGCAAATGTTGAGGGACCGTTCCGGAAAAAAAAGGGAAAGAGTCTTGTAGGGTTTTGGGTGATTAATGTGTAGGCAATAATATAGGGGCTTGTAATAATATGATTATCTAAATGTCTAGGACACGTATTCCTTAGTTGCACCTAATGGAACTTTTTATATTTATATTTTGATTTGAAATGAGCTTTGTAGTGGTTTTTCTCTTTGTCAGTCAAGCATGAGATGTAACGCCATTCTCTGACATAACAAATCTTCCTTATGATTTCATATATGTTCGATCGGTCCCGAAGGCTGTCCATGTTCCTCATTTCTCAAGCTCAGGTTGACGTAGTTCTTCCCCTAAGGGAAGATTTTTGTTGTTGGCGACCTATTGTATGTTGAAATTTGTAGACTTGTCTGCTGGAGATCATATGTTGGAGATTGTTCTCTCTTCTTCTCCTGAATTTTCTTTTGTTGTTCTCTACCTTTTGCTTAGACCCCCCTTTTGGGTTTTCAATCTAGCGAGCCCTTATTTCTCCTAGTGTATTCTTTTTTTGGGTGCTCTAACTTTTGCCTAGATCGCCCTTTCGGGTTTTCAATCTAGCGAGCTGAAGAGAGAGACAATAACTTGTCAATTAAGGACACCTTGACCTATGTATAGTACCGTTTGACTTTGTCCATGTTGAAGGGCTGAACGAGATATTCCACGTCCTGATTGGTGAGGAAAACTACGCCTCCTGGTTGTATCTGTTTGACAATGTAAGGTCCCATCCATGGAGACTTCCATTTTCTCATACTGTCCACATAACTAGGGGCTTTTTACGAAGTACCAAATCTCCTACTTGGATACTACGACCTTTGACTTTTTTGTTAAATGTTCGAGCTATTCGTTTTTTGTATGCTCAAGTATGCTCTAAGGCTAGTAATCTTCGTTCATTTAACATGGCTAACTCATCGTAGCGCTGTTTGACCCAGTCAAACTCGGCTATATATGTTTCCATCGTGACTCTTAATGATGGGACCTCAATTTCAATGGGTAGTACTGCTTCCATGCCATGGGCTAAAAAATATGGTGTATCCCTAGTAGGTGTGCGAACTGGCGTGTGATAGCCCCAGAGTGCTAACGATAATTTTATGGCCAGTCCCTTCCTGTTTCAGCCATCTTTCTGATAATGTTTTCTAATGTTTTGTTGGCTGCGTCGACAGCACCATTGGCCTGTGGTCAGTATGGGGAGGACTTATGTCTTTGCACTTTAAATTGTTCGAACATTCGGTTTACTTCTGCCTCGAAGTGTGTGCCATTATCGGAGATCATTTCAAAAGGCACTCCGTATCGATCTATTATATTGGTCTTGATAAATTCAAACACCTTTTTGGCATTCAATATTTTATAGGAATCAGCTTCTACCCGTTTTGTAACGTAGTCGACACCTACTAGGACATACTCATGGCCATTTGATCCTTTTGGGTGAACTTGACCTATGACGTCAATTTCCCATGTTGAGAAAGGCCAGGGAGCTGTGGAGTTGTATAGTATATATGGGGGAACGTGCTGCAGATTAGCGAAGCACTGGCATTTGTCACAGTGGCACGCCCACCGAATCCAATCAGTTTTTAGCGTACTCCAATAGTACCCTTGTCGAATTACTTTCTTTGAAAGCATTTGTCCATTCACGTGTGGACCACAAGTACCACCGTACAGTTGGTCCATGACTCGTTCTGCTTTGGCCTGATCTATACATAGCAGATTTAACCCTTGGTAATGTCTTTTATATATACTACCTCCACTGATCACAAATTGCAATGCCCACCTTCGTAGCGAGACATTTCCTCTTTTGTCTAAATTTGTTGGATAGACTCCTTTCTAAAGTAAATTCCAAATGTTTAAGTACCAAGGCTCTTTGTCTTTTTCAAGAGTTGCATCAATTGTGAAGCAGTAGGCAGGAGCTATTTCTTCCCAACTACAAATGGTTGAACGTTGATCTTTGTGGGGACTTTGACCAACGAAGCTAATGTTGCTAAAGCATCGGTAAATTGATTTCTATCTCGCGGCAAATAATGGAACGAGATATCATCAAACTCTTTTTCTAAAGTTGTCAATCGAGCATGATATAATTGTAGTCGGGGATCTTGTGTTTTTCATTTCCCCTCGATCTGATTTATAATCAAGGCGGAATCACCAAAGACTTCTAATTCTTTGGCTCCTCTTTGGAGAGCCTCTTCTAGATCAGGAATGCAATCTTCATACTCAGCAATATCATTTGAGCATTCAAACTCCAATCTTATGGCTAAAGGAGTATGAGAATTTGCTGGATCAATTAGCAGGATTCCTATACCGAAACCTCGTTTGTTAGCAGCCCCATCAAAGAACATCTGACATTTGGTGTCATGATTTGTAATTTCTAGGACACCCTCATATGGGAAACTTGGTTCTGAAGCATCTTCTGATTCTAAAGGTAAATCATCTAGAAGGTCTGCAATCACACTTCCTTTGATAGATTTGCGTGTGACGTATGTGATGTCAAATTCGTTGAGTAAGAATGACCATTTAGACAACCGGTTAGAGAGTGATGGCTTTTCGAAGATGTATTTCATTGGGTCCATTATGAAGATTACTTTGATGGACCGAGCTTGCAGGTAGGTCTTGAGCCTTTGTCTTGCCCAGACTAAACCAGTACAACTTTTCTCTAAGGCTGAGTAGTTGAGCTCACTTCCTTGTAGCTTCCTACTTATGAAATAAATGGCATTTTTAATGTAGGAACCTTATTTTTTTGTGCGAGCATAGCCCCTACTGCAGTGTCTGTGACATTTAGGTATAATAAGAGAGGTTTGTGAGGAGGAGCTAGCACTGGCGGGCTAACAAGGTAGTCTTTGACTTTTTCAAAGACAAGCTGGCATTCTTCATCCCAGACCCGGTCAGTGTCCTTTTTCAAGAGTTTGAATAATGGCTCACACATGGATGTCAACTACCTGATGAAGCGACTGATGTATTGTAATCGGCCAGGAAACCCTTAACCTCTTGTTGGAGTCTTTGGCTGTGACATGTCTATGATAGCTTTTACTTTAGCAAGTTCTCTTTCAATGCCCTACTCGATTACCATAAACCATGGGACTTTGTCTTTGGTGACTCGAATGTGCATTTTGTTGGGTTGAGCTTCATCTGGTGTTTTCTTAACCTTTAAAAGAATTTCCAAAGGTCTTTGACATGGGCGCCATTTGTATCGTCAGAATGCACAATCATATCATCCACATACATTTTAACTTCTTTATGTATCATGTCGTGGAAGAAAGTAGTGGCAGTTCTTTGGTACATAGCCCCATCATTTTTTAATCCAAATGGCATGGCAGTGTAGCAATATGTTCCCCAGGGGGTGATGAATGAAGTTTTTTCCTGGTCCTCTGTTGCCATTTTGATTTGGTTTTAGCCCAGCATACTGTCTACAAATGATCTTAATTTGTGAGAAGCCACAACATCTACCATAATATCAATGCTGGGTAGAGGGAAGTCGTCTTTGGGCGATGCCTTGTTGAAGTAGCAAAAGTCTACGCAGATCTGAACATTTCCATTAGGTTTCGGCACAATCACTATGTTTGACAGCCAAATTGGGTACTCAACTACCCGAATGAACTTGATGTGTAGCTGCTTCATGATTTATTCTTTCACTTTCAGTGACCATTCTGGCTTAATTTTGCGGAGTTTTTGCTTAAATGGCCTAGCATTTGAGTATGTAGGAATTCGGTGCTCTACAATTGTTGGATCCAACCTAGGCATGTCTTCGTCAGACCATGCAAAGACATCTGAAAACTCTTTGAGTAGACTAATCATTGCTGCTTTTTCTGACCCCTGCAGATAACTACCGATTCTGACCTCTTTGATCTCACTGTTCAGCTCCAGATTGATAACAAACAAGTCTTATTATGACACTGCTGATCGGTGTTTTTCTCGTTGCTTGACTAACTTTGCGAGCTCAATTGCGTATTCTTTATCTTTTGGATCCATTTTGATAAATGGCTCATTTTTTATGTTAGTTAATTTGTCTTTTAACGTAGGTGCAACCAAGAAATAAGCGAAGACATCGATACTTTCATTATTAATTTAAGGGGATACAATGTGGTTACATTATTGAGGTCCTGGGGTTTGAGGTCCTTAATTTTATGGAGCGGGCTGGTAGGTGACCAGTCTAAGGGGGAAAAGGAAACATGGGGAAGGGTACATCCGATACGATCCACCAAGTCTACCGTTGTCAGGAGTGGTCCAGTAGTTGTATACTAATTTTGCAATGGGTTATCAGTAATAGCTTCAAATTCTGCCAAGAGCTCTTCATAGCTAGTTCCTCCGTCTATCATACCCAGGAAACTATCCCCCATGAAGTCATCACCAAATAAAGCCAATGCATAGTCATCTTGATATATAGTCCTGGTATTTTCGACTGTCACAGTTTTATATGCGGTGTTACGGGGCTCCAGGATATCGTTGGTGGCAAGACTGACACATTCGAATATTTCCTAACCAGGGCGTCTTTTTCCATATTGGTCTATCCAGGGCTCTGGGAACATGAGATAGGCATTTGTTTCTCCTTTCCTTACAAAATACCCATTCAGAGTTTTTCTATATGGCTGTAGAGGAGGATCCTTGTAAGGTCGCTTTTCACGTTCTGTCTTATTATTTTCACGCTTTTGTCTCATGACCGCAACTAACTTGGTTGGTGTAGGTTTGTATACTAAACCAAATGAAGGAGTACATTCTTTGAGTTCATACTGAACTAAATTGATCAGCCCCTGTTGATTTCTGCCAAGACCCAGACCAGGCATATAGTTCATTTTTCGAAGCATGTTAAATAAGACCATATCTCCGAAGATCACGATTTTCTTTCCAGTTATGTTAGTCTCTCGCCCACTGTGAGGTTCCCAGGGTGCGACCCGCGCCCCGCGCGCCCTTGGATAGGGGTGCGCGTACGTGCGGATGCGGGACACCACTGCTCTCGTTCCACCCTCCCTTGTTTAGGGGAAGACGAAATCCAAAGTGCGAGAGGAGTGCTGTCTATATTAGCACGTTGGAATGTGCCTCGGTTGCCTTGAGTGGATTTTGTATCCAAAATGGGAACTAATGGTTTCCTCATGTCAAGTTATCCCTTATTTCGGGGATAACAGAATATGGGAATGCATTACCCTTCCATTCCCATTCTCCCCTGTTTTCTTTAGGGGAAAATAGAGAAGTGCAAGAAAGGATATTGCGACGCCCCCACTATGGATTTATAGAAAATAGCCTTATGGCCCAATCAGATCACTATGGGAGCTATGGGTTTCCCGCATCAAGTTATCCCTTGTTTAGGGGATACCAGGATATGTGAATGCATCACCCCTCCATTCCCGTATCTCCCTTTTTTAGGGAGAACAGAAAGTGCAAAGAGGAATGTTGCGAGGCCCCACTGGATCTGAAAGTTTTAGAGTCGCCACCTTTATTTTAAGGCAAAAATAAAGGAAAACCAGAAAAGAAAACCAGAGATTTTAGAAAAGCGGGTTCGGAGGCTAAGTTACGAGTTGGGAAGGTGCTAGGCACCCAACTCGCCCTTTCGGTCTCAAAACGTTTTTGGCTGAAGTATGCTCATTGTTATATTTATCTAGCAAATAAATAAGGTCTTATTTTGACAAGGGAAATTTAAACAGATACATTCGTGGCTACATTATTCTGGACTCGCCTCCTTCCAATAATTACAAACATAATTAAGAATATTTGGCCATTATAACGGCTCTTTTACATAATATTTCCTAATCTAATCCGGGCGACAACGGCTTATATTGGCTACATTGCCGGATTTAAATAACAACTTTTGAAAATAAATAGAAAGACAAAAAATGTAAATAAATAGAAATAACAACGCTCTTAAAGGTTTTACCTTTTAGAGCGGCGGTGTGCTTCGCTCGTCGCTTAGGGAGAGGAGTCTTTTTGTTGTTTGTGTGTGTTGTTGTGTTGATAGACTGACTGCTTGATTTTTGAAGTTTGGGCTTATCAACTCGGGCAGAGTGACAGCTTTATTTGGGTAGGTTTTGGCCTTTCTAGTTGGGCGGAACCTAGACTTAGTTTTTGACTTTTCTAGCTCATTACTCGGGCAGAGCAACGGCTTACTTTGGGATTTTTTGACTGGGGATGTGAGGTGGACACCTAACAACTAGGCTAGGGATCACTTATAACCTATGAGTTTTTGGTTTGGCAGAGTTTGGACGGAGTTTGGAGACTATAGGGGCTTCCACTCACCTATCTCGTACTAATATTATTGGAGGAAACGAAGCAGAGCTTCGCTACGATCTAAAATCGCGGAGGAAATTGTGTTCGTAAACTGGGAGCCGAAGCCTCCTATTTATAGCAGTGGAGAGGGACGCGGCTGGAATTCTTGAGTTTCTTTCCCGTGCATTGGTCGCTTGTACCTTGCGCTTCGAGACTTGTACATTTTAATTGTGAGAGCAGCGTACAGTGTATCCCATGGTGCGGCACCATGGGCTTGTTTGGTGGCACCAAGCTTCTTTTGAAGTTTCAAAATTTGTCACTTTACCCCCTGCAGTTCACTGTTTCGCGTATCCTGCTTTTCCTTTCGCATTTTTGACTCCTGCAACTTGACATTCGTTAAGTTTTAACAGTTCTTGATATTTTATGTCAGTCACATACCAGGGGTACGAAATTGGGGTGTCTACACCCACATTCAATTGCGTTGACTCTGGCCTGAGAGATGATTTCAAAGCCACTTAGGAAGATACCCGTGTCATCATGCTCTATCTCGAGGATTGGGATATCCCCACTTTATTTGTTTTCCACTATTTTATCAGCGAATATGATCACTATATGGTCATCGTGGATGAACTTGACACGTTGGTGCAGTGAAGAAGCTACCCCTTTTACCCCATGGATCCAAGGACGTCCCAGTAGTTAACTGAAAGTGGCTGGAATATCTGAGACTTGGAATTCAACTGGCATAGTCAGCGGGCCAATTGTCATCATCAAAGTTACTACCCCTAGGACACATCAATTTGTGTTGTCATATGCCCTTACTGTCTGTGATGAAGGAGTCAATTCTGAGATCTTTGTCCCCAGTTTTGCTTATATGCTGTAGGACATACATTCAAAGACGAGCCGTTGTCTATCAGTAACCGAGGAACCCTTTTTTCCATGACCCCTACAGTGATGTGAAGAGTGTCAATGTGGTTGGTTCCTTCATTTGGCAGATCTAAGTTAGTAAACATAATCACATTCCCAAAATGTATATTTCTGATCATTTGGGTTAGTTTGTATGGATGTGTTTCAATAGGGATAATTGTCTGACTTAGGGATTTAGCCAATGTGTCGCGATGACTCTTTGAAGCACATAACAAGCCCAAGATGGATATGTTAGCTTGGGTTTTCTTCATTTGAGATAACAGGGTATCTTCTATGCTTTTAGCCCTAGTGTCAACTTCTTTATCTTTCCCAGAGTGGTAACCACTTTCCTGGTTTGGTTGATATGCCCAACCATATCTGGTAAGATGACTGACATCCCTACCAATCCAACTAGTTTTCTCAATGTTGCTCATAGTTTGACTATTACCCAAGATAGTGTCCCAAGAGAGCATGTTGCAGCTAAGCTTCTTTTCTTGTAGAGAGAGGGGAACAACGATATAAGGCAATGACTTTTCATTTCTTTCAAACTCAGTGGGTACACAGTTTTCTTCATTGACCTCAATCATGTTGATTTGAGGTAGTGGATTATTGACTGCATTGGGCCTGGGGTGAGGTTTCTCGATGACTTTATCATCGATAAGATCTTGGATGGCACCCTTGAGTAAGTAGCACTTGTTAGTGGGATGACCACTGCATCGATGCTATTCACAATACTGGGCATGATTCCATGAGTTAGGCATAGGATTCGGCGGCCTGTAATTTTCCAAAGGCTTTAGTATTCCCTGTGCCATCAGCCCTTGCAGTATCAGTGATAGGGGAACTTGTAATTGATCATAATGCCTACTTCCCTTGTTTGGTCCTCTGAAGTTTATGTTTGGACCTTTATTTCCACCAATTGTATTGATGGATCTATATGCTCCATAGGACCATCGCACAATGTCGTAGTTTTGGGTAGGGAAGCTGGTTGGTGGCATTGTTGGTATATTTCCCACCATATGGACAGCTGACCCTGATGCTGTTGTTTTTCTTTTTGAATAGCGAAATGAACTAGGATGTGTACTGACTTTTAAATGTCCAGTGCGTATGTCTTCGTCGATACGAATTCCTTCTTCCACTATCTCACTGAAGTTATACCATAAGGGAGATACCGCATGTGTTCCAGATAAATGGGTTGGAGATTTTTTAATGAACATCCTGGCTGATTCAGCTGGATCGGGCCTATCCAATGTTTGGGCTATTTTTCTCTTCCACATGGCTGCAAAATTTGCACATGTTTCTTTTTCCCTCTATGTACACGCCTCAAGTTCCCTTTTATTTTCAGAGCTACTATTGTCTTTGTATCTCTTTTGGAACTCTTCAGCTATCTGATCCCAAGTACCCATAGTACTATTGTCCGCTAACATTAACCATTGTTTAGCTACCCCTATCAAAATGAGATGGAAATTGGAGGCCATTGCTTCGAAACTAGCTCCCCTTGACTGCATACCAGTGGAATAAGATTTTAAGTGGGAGATAGGGCATCTAGTCCCATCAAATTTCTCTATGTCAAGCATTTTAAATTTTGAGGGCAACATAGCTGAGGGTTGTAGTGCCAATGATCGTGTAGAAAACTCCTCTTTGTTCATAACCTTGAGCATCATTCCTTTGAGGTTCTTAATACATGCCTCAACTTTTGTGGGAGGTGGTGCTGGGACATGGTATATATTTGTGGGATTGGTGGCAACTCGGTTTATTCATGGGTTTTGTTGAGGCATTTGGTAAGGATTTTGAGGAAGTGGGACATTTGCAGCTTCTGTCTGACTACTAGAATCATTGAATGGTAGATAAGTCGTTACTTGTCCTGGCTGGGTATAACTTTTGGAGTCCATATGTGGGCTGTTTTGGAATGGATTGGTGATGGGAAATGGAAGGCCACTTGGATTTTGGGGGTGTATTTGTGTTTGGGAAAGGATATGGTGGGTTTGGTAGGAAAGGGTTCAAATTTTGGTTGTAAGTATTTGGTGGGAAATTGGTGGTTGAGATGCTGATGATTGGTGGAGGGTTAGTGTCTAGCTGAGGGTTTGGGTTTAGAGGAGTATGAGAAGTTGATGCTTCATGAGGTGTTGCAGGAAAAGTGATTCCTTCAACATTGGGTCTCGGGTTTTGCATGAGGTTTATTATATGGCCCAATAGGCGATCGGTATGTGCACCCAAATTTTGGTCTAACCACTGTTGTATAGCCGGAGTATGAGCATACCCTGGAGCCCCTGTCTCAGTACCTATAATAGTCTGTTCATTCTCGGCGGCCATTCAACCCAAATATGTACCCTCTGAACTGATTCTTATACTCTCTGACCTGACCTTGACCTTTGTGCTTGTATCCCATATTAAACGACCGGTGCTATCTCTTCATTTCCAAATTCGGGCCAGGTTTCAAAGGAAAAGGGTTGAAAGTATCAGAAGGGAAGGTTCCAGGATTTTTGTTCAAGTACAATATGCTTTTATAATTATTTGTTTTTTCCTAAAATTGATTGGACAAGCACATGCTTTGTTTTGACAATCTAGACTTTTCCTGAAACAATGGATTCTTTCTCCAGAGTATAGAACCTTCGTATTTCACATGACTTTCGACTTCCCAAGATTGGACAAATCTCAGGCGAAGGGTTTATACTCTTTCCGGGATCCACCATTCAAATGGTCTATGACAAATACCATAAAAATTATTGATCAGCCCATGTGCATATATATCTTTATTCATTTACGTATATTTTTGCAATAGGGATTGGTCATTAATTTCGAGGTATAATAATCGATCGGTCCATGAAGTGTCCTAATATATATATATATATATATATATATATATATATATATATATATATATATATATGCTTTTTAACGTGGCTGATGCATGGCTAGGCTGGCTTCACCCCATTGGCTCGTAGCCTCTCTTTCGTGATCATGGATATCCAGACGTGTTTATCGGGTTGAAGGGTAACAGTCAGAATATCTCTACATGAGTGCACGTGTGTAAGTCATCTAAAAAGCAATAAAGATTTTTTTTTCTTTTTGCAGGTATAAATCAATAATAAAGCAAAATTTGTTGGCCCGTCCTTTTGTTCATTTGTTGATTTTCTTGGTTCATTAGTTTGAATCATTTAAAGGACGGCGCGAGCGAGCGTGACGGCCATTCAGATCAATAAATATAAAGAAAAATGGGGAAACTATATGTTCCTATTAATTACATTTGGTCATAATCCAAAAAAAAAAGGCAGAATAAAAGAATATTCACATATCCACCAAGAATAATATAATAACAGAATAAAGCAAAAATTGCTACCCTTTTTTTTATAATCTTTTTGAGTTGCACCGGTACCAAAATGAAGCTGCTACAAGATTTAACGGTGATACGCACATATATCCACAAATATATAAAAAATACAATATTTAAACTAATAAATAAATAAAACAAATATATTTAGCCAAAATCCAAAAAATAAACTTTTTTATATACATAAAAAACAAAATGAGTCTAGCCCTCCATTTTTATTTTATTATTTAAATAAAAACAACGTTCCCAGTAGAGTCGCCACTGTGAGTGCGCCGTTTTTAACCCTTCCCCCGCTACTGAAAAGCGGGTGGTTTCAAAACTTCGAAGCATGTGGAATACGACCGGCCTCAATTGTAGACTCAAAATATAAATAACAGAGTCGTCATCTTTATTTTAATGATAAATAAAGAAAAACCAAATATACCAGATTTATAAGGGTTCTGAGGCTAAGTTACGAGTTGACAAGGGTTATGCACCCAACTCGTCTTTTCGGACTCAAAATAGATTTTTGGTTGAATATACTATTTTTATAAATTTAACAACTTAAATAAAGCATTTAATATATATATGTGTGTGATAAAAGAAATAAATAAAATTACAGCAGCCTCATTTTAGAGTTGTAGATAATACTTTATAAAAATTAAGCTATAATAACGACTTATTTTGGTGTTATTTATACCCAAAATTTTAGCATTATAACGACTTATTTCATGATATTTTACTTATTTAAATAACACCATTTATAGACAAAATAATAAATATTTTAGGGAACCTACCTCTTGAAGCGTATGAGGTTTATCCGGACCAACTTCTTTTCTGATAGGTTTTTAGGGTGTGCTCGCTCTGTCCATCGGGGAGAGGGAGATTGTTGTTGTTGTTGTTGTCGGATTTCGAGCAGCGTGACTACTCCTTTTGGTTGCCTTTTCGCCTCGGGATCTAGGCGGCACAACTGCTTGCTTTTGCTTATTTATCGTTGTTGTCGAGTCTGAAATCGGACAGAGCAACTGCTTGTTTTTGCTGGATTTGACATCTGGAATCGGGCAGAGCTACTGCTCTTTTTGGAATTTTGGAACCGGTGAAATAGGGCGGAAACCTACCAGGGTAGCTAGGGTTCACTTTAGGCGGAGTGTTTATGTGTTTAGGGGAGATTTTGGCAGCCTAACGGAGCTTCGAGGTTGGATATGAAAACTCACAGCGTAACTGCTCGTAACTTTTCTCTCCGTAAATTTCTTCGTTGTTTGGGCACTGGCCGAGGCTTGTATTTATAGATTGAGAGCTGGGTTTCCTTAACAACGAAGGATCATCGGATATTATCTTTCATGCTTCAAATGCTTGTACCATGTGCTGAAGGAACTGCACAAAAAGCCATTTGCAGCAGTGAAATAGGGAAAGCTGGGCGCTGCCTATTAGTGTTTTGGGCGCCGCTTATAGTTGTTGTGGGCGCGGCGCCCAAGTTGGCTTACAGCTGCTCCCGCTTTTGTTTTTTCTTCTATTTTTGGCACTTTCACCCCCTACAATTTACTATTTGTTAAATCTTCCGTCCATTTGCACTTTTAACCCTGTAACTTGACATCCGTTAGTCCTTTTGATATTTCTTGATATTTTATGACATGTCATAAACAAGGGTACGAAATTGAGGTGTCTACATGACCAAAAAAGTATAACAATGTGAGATACTAAGATTGCAAACCGTGACCTAAGCGTACCAATTTTTACATAGTAAACGAACACTCGAAACTGATTGACATCTTAATTGCATGAACATAATTGAAGATACATGAGAATCACAATTCTTAGGCTTCCCAAATCTGATTTTCATCCTAAAAAATTGTGTTTTTCGATAATTTACATTGGTTACATGCGTAGTTAAATTAGTTAATTACTTAATTTAATCAAATTCAAAACCCCTCTTAGTTTAAATTGGCTAGCTAAATCATATATTATAATTGCTTATCTCTATTGTTCAAACCTTATATTTGTACAACTATACTTAGGTTGACTCGTACACTTGCAATGCAAATTTTATTACATCATTTAACAATTATAAATTTTGGTAATTTTAAATATTTAAAATGAGGGGGAGGCTGTATTAGCAGATATTATTCGAAAGGTTGGTCCACGCGAAAAATATTATTTCATCGTTAACATAGTTAATTGAGCATTACAAATTATTTTTATATTGAGAATCTCAATTATATTGAAATTTAGAGTATGATTTTACATAATGAGATTATAAATATGAAGCAAATATTTGATATAATAAAATGATATAATTATCCATTTACATGTATCTATTAAAAACCTTAGATGTGTCAGTTTTTCCTCCCGCTCATTTGCCCGTCCAAACCGTTCAATAAATGATGGGTATGAGTATACCCAAAGTTTTAAGTGGACATAAATGAGCATGCCCATTTGAGACAATGAATTATGATAGGCTAAATAGACACCCACGGTAAAGCCCATTATCTTGCTCTTCCAAATTTACTTTGGTTTTTGCTTAACTTTCATCCATAAATTCAAAGCTTATGCTAATTAACAAATGTTTTAAGATTCATCTTTCTCTCTCCTTATCTCTCTTGTTTATAACATTGATTTGAACTTTGAAGTCTCCTCTATTGTAATGCCCCGAACTTAGTACCGACACTGCGATCCCACAGTATGGTCACATCACCAACAATCAATACTTAAAATCATAATAAATCCAAAAATTAATGATTAATCAATATTAATATCTCTCAAATATAACTAAATACAACCACCAACTATCCAAAACGAATTCCAATATAAAGCTAATTAAAATTAATTAAACTATCAAAATACGAATGAATTGTAAATGTCTAAAAACTTATTTGACAATCTTCATTCATCTACTCGAAATAATTAATCTAATCAAGCTAATTGTCACCTGGAAGAGAAAGAATAAGAAAATGTGAGCGAATAATGCTCAGCAAGTTCATATGCAACCCATCCGATTGTTAAGGAGAAATTAACCATAATAAATCATAGAATCAAAATCGAGAGTTCAAATATTCATAAAAAAAATTCAAATAGTCAAAGTCCAAATATTCAAATATTCAAATATATTTTCAGGATTCCAAGTGAAGGATAAAGATACAACAAACGACTCAAGTAATCTAATTGCCACCAACCGTCCCATACCAGCTGGTGACAACGGACGACTCACAAATAAATATTTGAGATTCCAAATGAAATATAATAATGCAAAAGATGACTCGAATAGTCCAATTGTCACCAACCGTCTCATACCAATTGGAGACACCAGACGACTCACAGATAACAAGATCACATAAGCGATTAAGCGGTCAAAGACATGTTCGAACAATGTTTCGAAAGATTCTAAAGACCATAAGGGTAAAAGTTTCTAAATCTTAAGACCAATCGGATCTGAAGACCTGTTCGAACAATGTTCCAAAAGATTCTAAAGATCCACAAGGGTAAAAGTTTTTAAATCCTAAGACCAATCGAATCTGAAGGCATGTTCGAACAATGTTTCGAAAGATTCTAAAGACCCATAATGGTAAAAGTTTCTAAATCTTAAAACCAATCGGATATAAAGCCTAAGCTCAATCAGATCTGAAGCCTAATCTCTGATACCACTCTGTAACGCCCCGAGCCTGAAAGTCCGGTCCGCTACGTATAGCCCACACACTGGCCCACAGAGCACGCAACACCTTGTGTCATCAGGTCTACCACAAGTTGACCAAAAGTCCATGGATGATGTTGGTGCCCAGTAATAGTGCATGACTATCTTATAAATCACACACAATTCTCACACCTACTAAATATGGGATGATGATATTACATCTACCTACTCGCAAAATGGCCTAAAACACATTTTTTGAGCAATTCCAAAATAGGAGAACTGGGCAGGGCAGTTGCTCTCTTCTATTGGCTCTCTTTCACCCCTAAAAAATGCGGGAATGATTCGTACCATATTTTTTTATATAAAAGATATTTTAAGAGTGTCTCTAAATGCAACAAAAAAATACTAAATACAACATTCACTTAAAAGTATAATTATTAATTAATCATTTTATTAAAAGAAGTTACAATTAACCATAAACTCTAATTACTAATTAATCCTTTTATATAAAGGAGTTTCAATTAATAATAATTTATCCTCCTATAAAAAGTTATATCAACTTTGAATACTGATATATCTCAAATCCTCTATTACAATTAACCATAAATCCTAAACTTGTTCATTTCCAACAATTATTCAATGAATTCCGATTCGAATAACAACGTTCATGTTGATTCTTATTTTAAAAACCATGCAAAAATCGGAAGGAAAAAAAACGATGAGAAGGGGTATTTTTTTTCAATTATTGGCGACTATTGTATAAAAATAACCTTAATCCTAGTGTTTTTTTTGGGGGGGGGGGGGAATAAGGGTTGGCGACTGTTTTATATAACTAAAACCAATCATAGCGATTTGTTTACAATTTTTATAAAATTCTTGGCGATTTTTTTCTTCGATTTTTTCAATACCTGGCAATTTTTTTTTTCGATTTTTTCAATACCTGGCGATTCTTTTTTAATACCTGGTGATTCTTTTTTAATACATGGCTATTCTTTTTCAATTTTTTTTTTCAATACCAGAAACAGAGGTTCGTTTTGTAAGTAAATGAATATCCAAAGTCAAGACATAGAATGCTTAAAAAACATATTGTTTATGTGCTCTATCTTCTATTTAAAGTTTATATACCTTAGATTGAAATGTGTAATAAGTAAACTAACAACATTGAATGTGATATAAAATGAGAAGATGTCTTTCTGCTGGTTAGATTCAAGCTTGATATATCTGCTTAATTTTCCTTCACTGACACTACGCACATGCCAAAAATAAAAACAAATTTATTTACTTAGAAGAGCCTGATCTCTGTTCTAGGAACTTCTCTCACTCCACATGAACCAAAGAGCTGAGACCACTATGCACTGCCTCAACAAGTTAGCATCAACACTTCTCCCGAAACCTCTAGCATGCAACTGAAAAAAAAAAGGATAAGAAACAAGACTGATCCAAGCCTCTGTAGCCACACCAAGCACCACCCCCATAATGAAGAAAGAAATAATGGATTATGAGGAGTTATTACCCCATAATGGATTATGAGGAGCTGAAATGGGCTACAAAGCAGGCAAACCAAAACTTCCAAACTAGATGTTGAAGAAATAAAAGCCTACAGCATAATTTGGGTTTAGTGCTGATGAAATTGTCACCACGGAGAGACGAATGCAAGAGATCGCTGCTGAGAGGGAGATCTTTATGCTTTTGGATTTTAGGGGCAGTTTGAAAAACATATCCTTATTGATTTGATTCAGCTTAGTAAATGAGTGTTTTTTTAAATGAGAGGAGAGCAAAATGGTAAACAAAGTTATTTTAAAGTTTAGTATTTTTTCTTTTAAAATAAAAGGAGGATAGTTTGGTAACTTAACATGTTAAGTGATGTTGTATTTATGATTTTTCGATGTAACATTTAGGGGTTATGTATTTTAATGGGGATCACGTCTTTCTAAAAAAGAAATTTTCTAATTTATATATGCTCCCTATTATTTCTAATGCCTAGATAACTTCACATGACAAAGTACAAGATGATCATAAAATTTCACTCCCCTATGTATGAAATTGTTCTTGTGATTATTCTTTTACAAATTTACTTTTTTTTTTTGGTAAATTAATGTTTTTGTAATTTTTGAAGTTTTTTTGTTAAATAAAATGAATTTTTTGTAATTATTGTATTTATTTGATAATTTTATGTTAAATGAGCAGATAGACGTCCATGTCCATTCATTATCCGTCTATATATGATTATGTTATTAAATAAAAACTTATTTGTCCGCCCATTTCATTCCATTACCCGTATAAAAGCTGCCCATATCTACCCACACCTATGCATTTGTCGCCAATAAAATAATAGTGCTAGGTTTACCATTACTTCTACCACTATTGTTACCACTAAGTTTTAGTGAAAAGCAATGTTGTCTTTCACTTGACCTTTACCAAGACTTATTGATAACAACAATAGTTATAAAGATAATGGTAAACATAAAATTATTACCTATAAAAAATCTTAATTACTTCTCCATCATCGTAATTCCTTAAATGCTATGTAATTATATGGAATCAATTCGTGAAATAGATTTCATTTTCGAGGCATTACGGTATTAATGCTCTAAAAAAATGCTATCGGGTGGCACCCTAATAGAATCACCAGCCAACAGGCCCAACACTACAAAACTCTATCATTTGACCTTCCTCTCTCTCTATCTCTCTCCAAAAAACAAAAAAAAAAAAAAAAACAAACAAATTTTGTACTCTTAATCGTTATCCCCGTTACGTTCAATAACAAAAGCGTCTCTCGCATATCCAACCCCCAACAATCAATTTTCTCCTAATTCGCTGTATAGATTTTATCTCCCACAGAAACCCTACATATTTCTCGGTCAAAGGTTTCTCAAAATATTAGTAATTCTTTTTTTTAAATCTTTGTTGTTATTAGGGTTTAGGTTTCTTAATTTTCTGTTGGCGAAGATTTTTCCATGGATGGTTTTGGAGGTGGAGGCGGTGGTATCCAAGGAATTCCGAATCCACAAGATCTTAAGCAATTAGGCGCGACTTCTACAGGTTCGTTTTCATTTCCTAGCTTTGAACAGCATCGCCGAGCATCGATTTTTACTGGTTTCGTTTTCTTTTGCTGTTTTACAGATCCAGGTACCGCTTGTTTTGGACATGTTTTTTTTTTTTTAACACTTGTGTTGGATTCTTCGAGATAGGAAATTTTGAGCATCTTTTATCCCATTAAAGTATCTTTTATTCGTAAACCAAGTTTCCTTTTAGCCGCGTGAAAAGGAATCGAAAATCGAAAAGACTAAAGTTTAAACAGTAGCCGACTTGGTTTTAATATTTCGTACTTAAACCATGAACATGTGATAGTTGGTGAAATGGACTGTTAATATCATGGCATTGATTGTTATGTCTGAAATCTATTGTGAACTGATTTGAGCTGTCCTTATTAAAGCCCCATTGAGGAAGCTGAGTGACTGTCATTGCGATTCACCTGGTGGACTGTTGTTATCATAATGTATCTAATGTTTGTTGGATGTATTGAGCTTGTTCTTAAGGTTGGTTATCCATTAATGGGAGTTTGGTTGGAAAAATATTGTATTTAATGATTGGAATATCATTTATTTAATCACTTGCCTTGTATTCTGTAGTTCTTTTTACGAAATATGTGCAAATTGTGGATTATAATTTTTCACTTGACCACCTCTTCATTCCGTGTCTTGCTCACTGACTTCTATTTTACTCATGTAATGCAGGTGGTGCTGTGTTTGATGCATCGCAGTACTCTTTCTTCGGTAATGGTGTTGTTGAAGAAGTTGAGTTGGGAGGTCTAGAAGACGAAGATGAAAATGCTCCAGTAGTTGGGTTTGATGAGGAAGAGTATCAGTTGGATCAGGAAGAGGTAACTCTTTAGTTATTAACCTTGGCTTTTGGATTTCATGCATGCTTAAAGTTACCTGATAAAATTTTGGTGGACTTATCGAAGTTTAGTTATCTATTCTCCTTTCTCCCTCCCCTCTCCATCTTCAAAGATGATGGGTGTTTGAGCTTTAGAATTCTCAAATAACTGAGGTTTAGTTGTTACATATTTCCTACTAAGAAAAAGGATTCAAAGCAACCTTAATTTTACTATTATGACTGATCTCATGGAAGATATTTGTTTTATCTGTAATGGTCTCTGGTATGTGTTGCACTCTGTCAGCACTTCATGTGTCTGAAGCAAGCGTGGACCTGATTACCTATGATGTTTGGTGAACAATGGTGGTTATTGGGGATTCTAGATAATTGATCGCAAAAATGATTCCCGTGAGTGGGTGGACCATAGCGATGACTATGTCTGTCGTGTCCTGTTTTGGAATAGATGTCACTATTTCTGAAGCACAATTGGCTTGTACCTAGAGGGTCTATGTCATGACTACCTGTGCAGTTTTGCTTTCACAACGGCATATTGTCTTGCCGATATAGCCAGTTCTATTTTTCCATTGGTGCTATAAAAATTGAAAACTGTTTTGGATTTCTGTGATAGGATTTAGTTGAATATGGTCCTCGTCTAACATGTTGGTAATATAGTAAGATATATTGTCAAGTGATAGTTGTGGAATTTATTTTCTTATTGTTTGTATTCTGAACAAAAATGTTGTCATTATTATTGGTGCTTATTTGATTACTGTGAGCTGGATAAGGAAATGTCTCTCTATACAAACTTGAATCATCTCAATTTCTCAGCTAATAGTGTTGGGATCAATTACTTATCCCAAAAAAAAATAGTGTTGGGATCAATTCCAAAATATATGTCAAAACATTCTATTCCAGCACATTGTTTTGGTTGGTCTGGAAGATAGTACTAGTGCAAACAATGTAGTATTGTAAAATGAAGAAGTTTACTACCTAGTTGCATTGTCTGGAGAAGTAAGTTCCCTCTGGACCATTTTTCTCATGTAACTTATTTTCTGACTTTTGTTTTGAGGAGGTTTTAACTGTTTTACTCATCGTTAAAGTCAAAATGTTTGGGCTTTTACACTTTATAGCTGGTGAAGAGGTTTGAATTAGGTTTCATCCAACTTATACTCATTCATTCAAGTTTGAGGAGTAACTTCTGTAAAAGGCAAACAGTTAAAGGAATGTGTAAATGCTTTGTGCTTTTACAATCTATTGCTGGTCGCAGAGATTTGAATTTGGTTTCAGTTAATTCCTTTCAGCTGTAACTTTTGTAAAAGGCAAACAGTTAAAGAAATGCATAAATGCTCATGGGAGTGATCATTATTCATTATGACATACCTTTTTTAGTAAATGGACTAACTAAACGAGATGAAATAAAGAGAAATGGGACTTTTGTTCAATATTTATGGAACAATCTGTCTGTTGTGGTTGGCGAAGCCTAAGTTTGTCCGAGTCTATTCTTTCGTTTCTTCAGATTCTGTTCAAGCAATTAGGTAGGGATAAGGATGTGAGTTTGCTTTGGAAATGTGGGGTGTTTGCTATCTTATCGTGTACGTGTCTTGAGAGAAACTTGAGAATTGTTGACAATCAGTTGATGGTAGGCAGAGGTTGTAGTATAGATTTGTCTATATGGCTTTTTTATGGGACTTGTTGAGGGTGCTTATCAAGTAATTCCCATTTCTGTTTTGCAACAGGATTGGAGAGCGTTGCTTTTGTTTTCTTTGTAGTCTTCTGATGGGATTCTCATCCGTTTCTTGTATATTTCTTTACTTATCCATATAATCTTCTTTTCTATTCAGAAAAGCCTTTGCAGGTGGTTCTCATTACAGAATAGGAGTTTCATTATGGCCAATGCGCCATTTGTAGAAATTAGATTTTAGATTGATTGCAAAGATCACGGGGAAGTTGAATATTGTGAAGTTGGTGGGTTGGAGGAGAAAGAATCACTAAACTACGATGCATGCGCCCGAGGAGCTTTATAAATAAGTCAGAGGATTACATATTGAAGATGTGCATTGCACTATATTCCGGGTTATGGGCAAAACTTCGTGTACTAGGAATGTGTTTGCTTCTCTAGTTGGATTTTTAATTCTTGGTAGGCTCTCATATGGTTTCTCAATATAAATGCTTCAATTGTTTGGGAATTTGTCTATAAATTTGGACTGCGTTGAATACTTGTAAGTTTGTCTACTGCGGCCCAGCATGTAGCTATTTTCATTTCCATGCTGCTAACTTGCCTTTAGGATTCTTTCATTGCTTCTTGGGTGTTCTTATTTCCTTGAGTTAAGTTTCGTGTGTACTGTGAGTCTGTGTCTACCAACACAAGATATTGATGCTTTGGGAATTTCTTGCCCTGTGTTTACTTAAGTTTGTTTATGAGCACTGCTGCTTGAACAAGCAACAGCTAAAGCAGATTATCCCCAGTGAAGTTCTCAGTTCTGTTATTATCTATGAAGATAATTATACAAAAAAAGGATAATTATGAAATTTTCTGACACCTCTTTAGATATCAACCAGTAATATATGGTGTAGTTTAATTCATGTAATGACTTGTGAGATCATAAAATGCATTATTATGTTTATGTGTTTGCATGACTTTGTGCGTTTCCCCTCCTTTTCCGCAATTTGCATTTGCCCTTCCCTACATTATAAGAGTTTCATGTTTGGATCTGGCATAAAGCTTCAACTGCGAATCTCCAAATGCTAAATTTATGAAGGTGTGCAACTAATAGTTTCTCTACGTTGCAGGCTGAAGCACTAGGAGTTGATGATCTCTCTGCAACATTTTCAAAGGTTTTTTTTGTCTGTTTTTTTATAAAACCAATTTCACTGTCCTTAATCTGTCTTTTGAGCTTGATATTGGAGAACATTGTAACTACGAAGTTCTTATTGGGAGTTTTATGACGATCATCCTTATGGATATCGTTCTCTATAAATGCATTTCCATTAGCTACTTGCGATTCGTACTATAGTGGGATTGAAGCAGTAACTCCTTTCTTGTTTTCTGCTTTGTTTGGTTGAACTGGAATGCATTGAATATAAGCAACGGGTGATACACAAAATCCTTCACTATAAAGTGCTGTTAACTTTTTTTTCACTTGGAAGGAATCCTCATGCAAATTCTTCCCGCTTGTTAGTGCGAAAGCTACATGAGGCTTATTAGTTCACGACATCATATGTTATGAAGATATTCTGATTTCTGAAACCATAGATGTAAAAATAAAATAAAATTGAACACTATCCAAAAAAAGGTTGTAAAACGCAAAATATTCTTGCCCGACAAATTACTCACTTTCATAAAGAAAAGGAATCCTCAACAATGGCAGAGATTAAATCCCTAATTTTGTTGTGGATAAAGCAGGCAGAATATTCTTTTATGAATGAACCAAGTCACATGAACAGGAACGATCAAGAAAGTGTGATGGCATCATGGCGGTTGAATCTAGAAAAGGTTGTCAAAATTTGACGACACGTGAGAAAAGTGATTAATTTACTTGGAAATCTATTTCTATTCAGGGGAGTTCAGTATATATGCTCACAGCAAGCACTGCAATTTATTGGTGAATAGCGCCACAAACATTGAAGTTCTTTTAGTTATTTGAGTGGAAGTTTACCAGGTAGATCACTTGCCAAGATGTAATAAATGATATGATGTCATTATGGAAAATGGGTTAACATATATAATGTCCAAATAGAGGATCCATTATTAATTATCTGCCTTGTAAAAGATATCCTATAATAGTCAATGATAAATTGCCAACGATGAAGCAAAGGTTGTTTTTTCACTTTTGGAATTTATCTACAGAAAGCAAGATTGATTTTCCCCCATATTATCCATGAGTTGGAGCTATATTGTGATTATGTTCTACTGCAGCTTTGATTTTCAGCCGGCATAACTGAAATTTTCACTTGCTCTCATAATCAAATTTTCATGAGACACATTTTGTGTCTTTGATTAGGTTGCGGTATCCCATTGTTTGGAAGTTCCTTTGTAAAGGTTGATCATGCTTATAAGAAAGGGAAATGTTATAGTTCTTCATCATTAGTTCATTTTATCTTTAATGGCATGTAACTCATGTATATTGGATTGTCTCTTGGGTTTCAATGGTAATTTTTAAAGGTTACCTTTGGCTGATGTATGTTTCTTAGTCGTAGTTTCTTTTCTTGGAGTTCCGCTTTGATACTCTCTTGTTAATCTGGTTCCTGTGTTTTCTTGTCTGTGCAGTTAAACAAAGTTGTCACTGGGCCAAGAAGTTCTGGAATTACTGGTGACAGGGTATCCAGAGAAAGTGAGTGAAACCATAGCCTGTTCACTTGTAATAGAGATAGTTTCCTAAAGATTTTATTTGAATATAGGTGGGTAGACTTTAGTTTTTTTTTGTCCTTGACCTTATCTTACCTGCTTTAGAAAGTTATGCTTAGCAATTCCTCCCTTCCCCCTCCCAGGCCCTACTCAACCATATAGCCTGCTAGGTGTAGCTGTTTAGATACCTAGGTGCTGCTGTTTAGGGATCTCACCCTTGGGTCTGAAATTTTATGTTGTTGGCAATCCTGATTCTGCTTCCACCATGTTATGGCAGTTGAAGCTGTGATTCTCTGTTTTTGTGGTAGCTTGGTTTTCTTTTTTCAACTAGTCTTTTTAAAAGAATTTCTCTTTTTTGGGGATGGTGGTTGGCTTATTTTGTCCAATGAGTTCACACATTTTCTTCTGTACTAGAATGTGTTTCTACACCAATTTATGAATTATGTTTCTAGAAGGCCCTAAATCTTGATATTTTGTTCTCGGCAGCCAACATAGATGAAGATATGTAGGTGCACTATTTTGTGAGGCGAGTACAATACTTTTTCTTACTTAACCTATGGGATTGTTGTTACCTTCACCAGAGGCAGATGCTCATATATTAGTGTATTTGTAATGCAAGTCATTGAACCAATAACATAGCTATTGATTTATATTATGTTAATCAGTTTTGATTTGGTTTTCTTCTGATGGATTCATCATCTATCTTGTTCGTAATCTTTCTTCCATTTTAATTTACTCTCTTTTTACTAGTAAAAAGTATATTGCTCCCTTGTTCTCAAATTGAGGGTCCCTTTATGAAAATTTGTTCCAAGATGGGTGTCCATTTTTCAGCGTGTTACTAATTCACACCTATCATGTCTCAATGTGCACTTGCAATATTATGAAGTGAACAACAATAAGGGTATTTATTTATATGAATTACTTGAATTTCTTAAAGTTAACTTCCTTAATTTCCATGAAAAACCAAAAATGGACCCTCATTTTGGGATGAAGGGAGTTTGTTATTCTGCATTTATTATTAAAGTGAAAATAAAAATAATGCTATTCTGCATTTTGAGAGGTAGTTTAAAGATTACTTTTGCCTTAGTTATTGGGACAAAAGCCGAGTTGAGTTTGAGGATGTAACTAAGGGAAGATATACTACAATCACATATAGATATCGCTGCCTCTTCATTCTGGAAGCTTATTCAATTTAATACATGTTTGGATGCAAACTTCTCCCCCTTCTTTTCTAGGGCTACTCCTAGTCTTCATGATCATTACTCATTTCAGGACAAGTTTCATCCTCTTATGTGCGGAAGAAACCATTTCTAACTCAGTTTATCATCTGTTGCAATCAGCCCCCAGATGATTTAAGAGAGCTAGTATAGTGAACCTACCAAAAGTTGATTATTTGATTCTTCATGACATGGCTAACCTCTCTCTTTTCTCCCTGTTAGCAGCCTTGGACAATATTTTTTTTCCTTGTGGTTCATATCTCGAATGCCAAGTTGATGAAATATTTTGTTGTAGGTACAATGAGCCAACTATTTGGGTAGTTGTTCCATTGTTTTTATTGTCTTGCAATTGGATGTTTAGTACTGAAGTTCATTTCATAAATTTACGTGATAAGCATCTTTGATTTTGTGAAGTGTTTTTCCTCAGCTATAGTGGTAGAAATAAGGGGCTTGTTTGGATTGTCATGTCATTTTGCTGTATTTACGTAGCCTGAAATGACGTTGCTAAAGTTAGAAAAAGGATGTCTTCTCAGACCTCCATTTTTTATTATTGGTAGTCCTCACGGTCTGTCTCTCGATCTCTTTCTAACTTTACTCATATTCTCATTCAATAAAGGAAAGAAAGTGGCATATCCAAGTAAGAATCTTATTTAAAGTTACCATGAGAAAAGATGTTGCTACTAAGTTGGCAAATGATAGTGTAAAACACGTAGCTAAACAAGGCCCATATATTGTTTGATTCCAAGCGGGTGTATAATACAAAACTAACCTTAGAATTTATCTTCATTGCTAAGAATTTCTGTACAGTTCTTAGCTTCTTAAAATGCTCAATTGTAGACCTAATAATGATATCTGAGATTCTGTAGTACCGAGGATCTCAATCCCCTGTCAAAGTTTGGAATGGGATTGAAGGAGCTACCAGTTGTCTGCCTTACTGCTTGTCTGCTCTGTTAGAGTTTTTTTTTTAATTTCTGGCTGGAGGTGACAATTCTGGTATTTTGGTGTGCCTGTGGTTAATATTCTCTCTCCTCTCGTTTCACTTTTTATCTTGTAGGTTCATCAGCAGCTGAATGGGCGCAAGAGGGAGATTATCCTAATTGGTTTGATCAGCAGATATTTGATGCTGAAAGTGCTCAGGAAAGCAAGAGATGGTCATCCCATCCACATTCTTCCTCTGCGCATTATATTGAATCAAATTTTTTGCACAGAACGGCTTCATACCCTGAGCAACAGCAGCAACAACAACAACTCCTTCAAGAACAACATTTTTCTAGTGAACCAATCCTTGCTCCAAAATCTTCCTTCACTTCATATCCTCCACCTGGTGGTAGATCTCAGCAATCTTCACCAAGCCACCATCCACGACATCCTAATATTCCATATCATCCTGGTGGCCAACAGATGCCATTATCATCACCCAGTGTTTCTCCCTTGACCAACCCCCAGCTTCAGATGACTGCTTTACCTCATGGGTCCCAGTTTAGTGGGAATCTACCTCAATTTGGACCATCTGGACTCACCATTAATAATCGTCTGCAGAACCAATGGGCCAATCACAAACGCATGTTTCCAGGAGATCATACCAGCCTCTCAAATGATATGTTGCAACAGCAGCTAACCCATCAGAATGGTTTATTACCCCCACAGCTATTGTCACAGCAGCAAACCCAGCAACATAGACTGCATCATCCTTTTCAGCAATCGTATGGAAATTTATCCGGGGTGCAGCCCCAACTGATGAATCACCATCTTTCTCCAAGCCCACCAATGTTGAACAATTTTGAAGTGCTTGGGTTGGCTGGATTCAGAGATCAAAGGCCTAAAACACTGCCAAAAGGTAGGCAGGGTCCGCGGTATTCGCAACAGGGCTTTGATACTAGTAGCCAGAAAAGTGAGAGTGGGTGGCCACAGTTCAAATCCAAGTATATGACATCTGATGAAATTGAGACCATCCTCAGAATGCAGCTTGCTGCTACACACAGTAATGATCCATATGTGGATGACTTTTACCATCAAGCTTGTCTGGCAAACAAATCTACTGGAGCGAAGCTGAGGCACCATTTTTGCCCAACTCACCTGAGGGATTGCTCTCCTAGAGCTCGTGCTAATAATGAGCCACACGCTTTTCTCCAAGTTGATGCTTTGGGAAGGGTCTCATTCTCTTCCATTCGTCGGCCTCGACCCCTTCTTGAAGTTGACCCACCAAATTCATCTGGAAGTGGCAGCTCTGATCAGAAAGTTTTGGAGAAACCCTTGGAACAGGAGCCAATGCTTGCAGCTAGAGTAACTATTGAGGATGGCATTTGTCTTCTTCTCGATGTTGATGACATTGATCGATTCCTACAGTTCAATCAGCTCCCAGATGGTGGGGGGCAATTAAGGCGTAGGCGGCAAGTTCTTCTGGATGGGTTAGCATCGTCACTTCAGCTTGTTGATCCACTTGGCAAAAATGGCCACACAGTGGATCAGGCTCCCAAAGATGACCTTGTATTCTTGCGGATAGTCTCTCTTCCTAAGGGCCGGAAGCTTCTTTTGAGGTACCTTCAGCTTCTCTTACCAGGAGACGAACTTGTCCGGGTTGTCTGCATGGCCATTTTCCGTCATTTGAGGTTCCTGTTTGGGGGGCTTCCTGCTGATTCTGGAGTAGCAGAAACAACTAACAAGCTTGCGAGGACCATTTCATCTTGTGTTTACAGGATGGAGCTTAGAGCACTTAGTGCCTGTCTCGCATCTGTGGTGTGCTCCCCGGAGCATCCTCCGCTCCGCCCTGTTGGAACCTCTGCTGGAGATGGGGCTTCAATTATTCTGAAATCTGTACTTGAGAGGGCAACTGAACTCTTAACTGATCCTCATGCTGTTGGAAATTGCAGCATGTCTACACGGGACTTTTGGCAAGCCTCGTTTGATGAATTTTTCGGCCTTCTTACAAAGTATTGTTTTAACAAGTATGATACTGTTATGCAATCGGTCTTGACACAGGGGGGTACATCAGACATGGCTGTTATTGGGTCAGATGCAGCAAGAGCTATTAGTAGGGAAATGCCTGTTGAGCTTTTACGTGCAAGTCTTCCTCACACTAATGAGCTGCAGAAAAAACTGCTACTGGAGTTTGCTCAGCGCTCCATGCCTGTGGTTGGAGCTAATAGCAGTGGTGGTGGGAGTAGTGGCATGTGAATGAATTTGATTTACTTGCTGAGTTTAATGCAAAGCCTTGCCGAAACGAATTGGTAAAGATTTTTTTGTTGTACATGGGATGTACAACAAGTTCAAGAGAACGAGTCATGTGCATGCTTTCCCGCTTTGTTTTGCTTAGAAAGAGGAGGTGGGTAGGCTGGTGTTGAAGCAGGAAGGATATTTAGTTTTAACCAACAAAAGTAAGCTTGGGTCTTCTAAAATTTACATGTCTACTTGGGCCCCTCACTTCTGTGATGCTGCTGCTGTCTGCTAAAAAATCTGTGGCTGGCTATCTGTGTATTATCGTGATACTTAGCTGTTCTTTACTTCTTTCTTTTTTGGGACTTGGGAGCTTTATTATGATGCTCGAATTTGCTCTTTCTGATAGTTAGGAGGATCTAGAGGGTTAGAAACTGTACAGTTTTCATTCAGAAGATCTCCCATGGTTCCTTTATTATTAAATTCAAGGAGGTGGGAAGGTTAGTGTTTGTATGTGTCTCGTAAGACTGCTTTTAATCCTCTACTTGAATGGGTATAAAGTTGATTGTAGTTTTAGTGTTTGTATGTCTGGTAAGACTGCCATTAACCCTCTACCTGAATGAGTAAAAAGTTGATTGTAGTTTCTGAATCTGGTTGAGACGGTTTGTTTTCTATCCTATTATCCCCCTGAAGAAATTATGTTTATGGGACCTGCTGAAAAATAACCAATATTGTTTTTCTTCTTAAGCTTGTTCTTCCCATCATTATGTTTACATCCTGCCTTGCATAACTTGTGTGTCGATGCCACTTCCCACTGTTTGACTGGACCAGTCGTCTGCATTGTGATTACTGATGCCAGTTCCCACTGTTTGACTGGACCAGTCGTCTGCATTGTGATTACTTGCTGTGACAATGTTTTAGACACCTTCTCTAAACAAGCAATGGCAGCGATGATTTGTGTCCATTACGACTATAAATTTCGCATAACTATGAATTGTTGAAAATATAAATACTAGAATTTCGTTATTCCTTGTCTAAGGGTGCGTTTGGTATCACGTTTTGGTTCAAAACGCTAAAGCGTTTTGCTTAAAACCTGTATCAATCTCGCGTTTAAAAATGGAGCGTTTTAGAAACGGTGGAAGTTTCTAAACGCCAGAAATTTGAGCGGTGAAGGAAAACGCGGCGATCAAAAACGCTGCTCTCAAATTACTTTACGCCATTACCCTTCCCTCTTCTCTCCATTGTTGTGTGAACAACTCTCCCCTTCCCTCTTCTCTCCATTGCTGGGCAACAACTCCAGGTACGTTTGCAACACTTTATCCTCTTTCTTTCTCTTCTTTTCCCATGGTTTTCTTCTTCCTTCTCTTCTCCTATGGATGCTTGGTATTACCGGCCCTGAATCCAATTTATCATCTCCCTCTATCTCCCTTTATCTCCCTTCTATTTTGCAATCTCTTTTACCTAAATTTCAATTGGGTATCTGTAAAATCCCCCAAAAACACTGATTGTAAATTGTATCTAGGGTTTGGTGTAGCCTAATCAAATTGCTAATTAGGTATAAATGTGAAGCCTGCTATGTGTTTGACAAAATGCTATCTGATTGTAAAATCTTTTGTGAACAAATTTTCGATATTGAAAAGTTTGTATCTTCAGATACCCCGCAAAACAGAAAAGACAAAGTTCACAAGCTACACAATACTTCAAGAAGGCCATAATGTAACTGAAACATGAAATTTGACAGATTTATCATTGACACAATTTCTTTAAGTTTAATGAGTTTACTTATCTTTCTATATGCTTCTTCAGCTTTAAGCATCTACCATCTACGAGATGATTCTACTAATGTGCACAAAGTCATAAGCTCTCACGAGGTTTTTTAGTTTCTTTTTTTATTATAGAAGAAATAAGATTAATAGGAAAATGAGGTATATCAAAGAGGACATGCTGTCCGCCAAAAGAAAATAAATGAGAACAACTTCATTGTAATCGAAATGTTCAGCTTTCTTCCTGGAAATTTTATACTGCACATGTTGATTGCACAAAAAATCAATTGTTCTTGTCAACATTCTCTTTCGGTTGTTAAGCACAATAATGCTAACACCAATCCTTAGTGTTCATCTTTGAGCAATAGGTAGCTTTCTTCCAAGACACCAAATGATTCATCCAAATCCAATCTAACATTGAGACTAATATGCCACATAGGCTTTTCTTTGTTTATATAAGAAAATTTTGATTAGAATTTGCAAACCAGCATAATATGTAAGAGAATAACTTAGGCTCCAGCACACAAGTGTGAAGGAGAAATAAACAAAAAGTAATTGGTTTTTTGAGATTAATATCAATATTTTTAACAGCAACTGTTACTCAAAGAAACCATAAGGAATACTTGTTTCAATATCCAGATGGTCCAACCTTGATTATCACAATTGCTCTATGCAAACTAATTTTGATTTTCTTTTACTGATTGACTAGCTGTGGAGCACAACAAGTAACATAAGTATTGAGTCCCTGATAAAATGACAGACATGAGACTTTAAAAAATTACTAGCAATGACTTTCTAAAATGGTGTATTTCAGCAACGAAGCTGCCATTAACGAACATATAATAACCAGATGCGACCCTTTCTGAGTTAAGGCCCATACCTTTTTCTTCCATCTCCATATTCTTTATCTTGCGACGGTTAAGGATCTTAATAGCAACTTTGTGCCCTGTCAATACATGTTCTGCAATTTTCACCTTACCGAATGAACCAATGCCAAGAGTTTTCCCAAGCTTATAGTTCCGTAAAAACATATCCACACTACTGCTACCATGTCCGGATCCATCCATTTCTTATCCTGAAAATGGGGAAGAGACCAAGTCAAGTGCTGAGTGGGTTGTGTACTGAATATACAGGAAATAATTGCATAAGAACATATGATTACACAAGAGTGATGTGACATTCTTTGGGTTTAATTAATTATCTATCATAAGAAAAACGTATATTATAACTACCGAATAGGGTGAACCCCTTGTTAATTTAGCAATATACATTCAAGAAACCAGAACAGGTCTTTCCTGTGGAAGACACAGGTCTTACTAGTACCAAATTATATTTTTTTATAAAACTTGTACCAAATACAAAACAAGTTCATCTTTCCTCATTCTGTAGCCAAACTCCAAGTGTACATTTCAATTAGCTTTCGAAACTATCTCAAGAACAGATCAACTGTTCAAAAGTGTGTTTATTGACTGGTTGAGAGTTAATGCAGGATCAAAGATAAGAAGTACTTTTGAGTGGTTGCAACAGATAAAACTCTAAAGTTAGAGAAATTTGCTTTAGAAATTCACTGACATTTTATTTATTTTTTGATAAATTATTATATGCTCTGTTTGAGCAAGTAACTCAATACAAGTAGCCAAACCTAAAGATTTTAGACAAGAAACATTGGGTATGTTCCACGTTACACCAATCACTATGGCAGCGGATAATCTCTGTTCTACCTAGAAACAAAGTCTTGAAGAATGTCACTTCCTTTCCTTTGCTTAGTAATGACTACAAAGTAACAGAAGAACTTCACCACAAGATAAGTGCAACTTACAAGGGGTAGCTTCATGTCACAAAATATTAGTGTTTAAGGGTGACAATTAAATGGGTATAGATGCTAATTGCAAAATAAAATCCCAACTACGAGATGATTCTACTAATGTGCACAAAGTCATAAGCTCTCACTAGGTTTTTTAGTTTCTTTTTTTATTATAGAAGAATTAAGATTAGTTTCTTTTTCACTCTATTGTTCTAGATACGTTTCTTTTTCTCACTATCGCCCAGCAGATGATTTTCAGGAACAACGTAGACTAGACTGTAAGACTATAAGTTATGAGGATAACTATATAAAAATGCACAATAAATAGGAAGTTCTGCTCATCTAACATTGAACACTTTATGCTCGATTGTTCAAGCATGACTTTCCAGATAATAGTGCAATCATCGGTTGGATGCTATGTTGTAAATAGATAAAGCTCATCCACTGTACAAGATTAATAGAAGTGCAAGATTAATTGATGCCTGACCAAGCATATCTGTACTTGAGACGGGATATAGAGTACTCACTCCATCCCATTGAAGACGTACACATTCTTTTTTAGTTTGTCCCAATTGCAGGCATGTGTTTCCTATTAAAAGAACTAAATTTTAACATAATGTCTCTAAAACCCTTTGAATTTCATCTTGGGAATAATCATGTCATATCAATTACCGTCATATTAGTAGATTACGAGTATCAATAAGATCATTACCAAGTTGCTCTTCTGCAAGTTGTCTTGGCCGAATCAATCTCGCCAAAACAGCCTAAAATCAGCCACGAAACTACTCGAAAAACTCTCCAAAAATCCTACCTGATTTTAAGTAGAATCCCTTACAAGTTCAACCCGAAATTCTTAGCTTTGTTCATCAATTTAAACAGCCCAAAACAGCTTGGTTTTAACAGAACCTGCTCCTAAAACAGCCCACGATTTGGACTATGGCTGTCCCAAACAGTTCACTCTTGCTTGAAGTTTTATGCTTAAAGCAATTAAAGCAACTTACGGACGTATTTCTGTTTCCCAGATAAGTGGGATGACATAAGATTGTGGGCTCTCAAGAGTGTTATCATGTTGGACAGTTCGAGCATTGCACATATTGAGGCACCCAACCTTGTGCTTTTGGAGACATGGATATATCAAATATAATTTTGAATGTAATGGTTTGATTGAAAAGCTTAATCTCTTAAAAACCCTCCCATCTGTTAGCAGTTTAAACATCAGCATGACCTTGTTGCTTTCAAGTAACAATATTCCTAATCAAAGCACATGGAAAAGTATCAAGATATTATTTGGTTTTATCGAGAACCTGGAGATCCGCGAGCAGGTTTAATATGGGATCTTAAATCATTTTTGAACGATGGGTGTTATTAGTTTGTTGTTATTGAATAGCTATGATGGTATAGGTGAAGCAGCGGTATATTCTAGAGACCGATAGTTACTTTATTATTATTTTTTATTTCGTACTTCTTGTGGTTTAAATTAATGTACAACACATTAGTGGAAGTTAAATTTTTTGATCTACAAGTGGTTTATAGGCATCTTGTCAAAAAATTTTGATACAAGTTGCAGCGTGTTAATCTAATGCTCTGCAACAATCTCATTGATTAAATCTTCTGAGATGGAATCTCCAATCGCCATGGCAATTTCTTTTCTTTGTTGTTCAAGATTGCTCCACTCTTCAAAGTTCGCCAACAGGTCGACATTTAGCACCTGCGTGGCGTTTGTTCCATTTGTGGTCTGTTTCTGTTTACTCCATTCCATTGCATTTTCATGGAGGAGCTTTCCAATCTCCTCAGCTCCCAACAAGTCTTTTACTTGCTGTTGATGCTTTCTCTTCTTCAATCAATTGGTTTCTATTGCTTCACTAACACAGTCGAACAGGAGCTGTTTTGTTTCCTGCAACACCAATTTAATCTTTATGTAGTCGGAAGAAAGGTTATTGTGAATCGACTTCTCTGTTGATGACTGCTCTAGTACTTTACAAAGTGATAATGATAATATCGTCTCGTCTGTCTTTCCATTATCACGAACCGTGGAAGTTTCTTCTTTCCTTGTCTCTGTTCTTGGTTTTTCTGTGTTATCAAGAAAATACAAGTTGTAGAATCATAATTAGGATGAGGATCATATGTAAGTATAGCAATGTTTGGCATAGGAGGATCAGTGTAAGTTGTAGAGGGGGCTAACCGCTGTGAGCAGGCGAGTTCTGATTGGAAAGTGTCCCTTGTACTTGTAGTACTGAGATGGGGCTGAGTTGCTGCTTATTCTCTTCCATGCATCTTCTTTTCAACTTTCTATCAGCATCAACCTGTTTTGACTGAATATTGTTACAAAAAACTACACTTCTCAGAATTTTTAGTTTTGCTTGATGTTAGCAGAATTCCAGAATCATATATTTCCCGTTCAGAATTTTTAGTGTGATGCACTTTTATAGGACTATATACAATGGGGGTACTACTCCTGAATAGCATTAGATATTTCAGGATTTTTGGTCACTTGTCTCGCTTACAACAACAATCAAGCTATGTATTTGGTTGGTTTTATCCATGTATGACACATCCCCCTTCCAAACTCACTATTTAAAATCCAACAAGTTCTCTGTAAATAAAGTGTCTCTTTACCTTGAACGGGCGAGGTTAATAGATATGATACGACTAGGTCTACGGTCCAATACCCCTGAGTCAGTTGTTCCACATTTGAATCACGATGCATGAGGTTGGAATAGCTAAGAGGAGTAGCGTAACTTTTGCGTCCGTTAGTTTCCGTTAAGCACTAGTAGAAATCACTTAACGGTCGGCAGATCTTTAACGGAGCGTAACTTTTGCGTCCGGATGAATTACGGGGCCCATCGCATATCAAATCGAAGCTCTCGACGAGATATACAAGACTCACCGGGTGGAACCCGGTGAGACGTTCGTTTGAAGCCAAAAAAACGCTGTTTAGATGCTGTTATGGGCCACTGAAGTTTTTAGGGTTTTTCCATACATGTATAAAACGGAGAGATCCATTCCAGACCAACCGCAATCTTGTTTCGTCCTACCCAAAGTCTCACATGTGGTTCTGAATCTTTACATATAAATTATTCTTATTACTACTTTCTTCTGTTTCTTTTACTATTAAACCCCTTAGTTTTTCTCACTCATCACTCCATTGCAATCAAGAAAACCCATCCCCAATCCAAACTTTTAGTCATTTTTTCTTATTTTTTGGATTGATATTTTTGAAAATGGGCATTGAATGAGATACCCATTTGGTAATTTTCCTTTCTTTTTTATACCCAATTATGATGGAATTGTTTTTAAATCGCTACAATGGATCTAATTCATGTTATTCTTATTTTTGTTTTGTGTTGTTTCAGCTTGCATTGTTTAAGGGTTTTCAAGGACGGCAGGCAATCGTTTCAGTTCTCTTTTCTGGGGGCTTTATTATTAGATTATCGGCAAGGTATGATTTATACATTTGTGAAAGAAAGAGTTCTCTTTGTTTGATAATCATTTCAAAATCTTTTCGTATCAACATGTTCTCTGTTTCTGTATATATTACTCCCTTTGACAAAAATAAAAATAAAAAGGGTCACACTTTCCATCTTTGGGTTGTCCCAGAAAAAGAGTCTGGTGTTTTACAATTTAACCTACAAAGCTTCACATCAATGGAGTACAACTTTAATGTAATTTGATGCAGTTCCAGAGTCCCAAAAAAATATTTGATATGCCTGCATTACTTATCAATTGTATTCTTGAAAACTTGTTCTATAAGGAAGTTTTGTAATATGTGCTGTCTGTGCTGTGTGGGCAGTTTTTGGCTTAAGTTATAGTAAATGCTCCGGCTACAATTTGTCTTGTAACAAAGCCTTGGTCCTATTTAAACTATCTTGTATTGGTTCAGATAATCTGAAAGTACATAATATTTCAGCTTATTATTTTGATGTGAGATGCATCTTTCATTCAGGTGTGATGCTTATGGAACCTGGGTGTGATGCCTAGGGCCTAGGCCTATTGCCTATCATATACTATCTCCTAGTTGTTCTCCTTCCTCATTTACTTTCTCCTCTAATTCAGCAAATACTGAAGTCTTCTCTTTCAGAATGCCAAAATCAGTATAGGCAAACCCTCGTTGAAACTTTAATCATCGTGAAATCGTAACCTAGCCCAAAATATTTTCATTCCCCTTTAGCCCCCAAATTCAACAAGAAATCAATGGCTTAACTCATCCCTATTGTTGTGGTCCACTGGTCCACTTTTGAAGGAGGGTAGGCCCCATTGTATGTAAAGAGGCTTTCGTTAGTGTTGTAAGGATGTTCATACCCCTCACCTCCATTTCCATAACTTGCTGAAGTTGTAGCAGATTCAGCATTGGGGTTAAAACCCGCCGATTCCATGATGTGCTCTATCTCTTTCACGACCTCACTCATTGGTGGTCTCTGACTTCCTGTTTCTTCGACACACCTCAATGCCAAATCCACGTACTTCTCTAAACCTTTTAGTTCTGTGCTCGGACCAATGGTTATGTCGAGGACTTGGTGGAGATTATATAACTCTTTGCTCTTATCCATTACTTCCTTCACCTCTCTCACAATGTATTTCCCTTTCTCAATTGGACTTCTTGCAGTTATCAGTTCCAGCATTACGACTCCAAACCTATAAACATCACTCTTTTCAGTCAATTGCTGAGTCATGTAATATTCTGGATCCATGTAGCCCTACACCAGTAAACACATATTCAGCTTTTGGCACCCATAATAAACAAAAATTAATTTCATTCAATTCCATGGGACATCTAAACTGATGAAACCTGATATTTGATTAGATCCATCCTCATCTATAGCATATTGTTAAACAAGGATTTGAAGGAAACTTCACTAACCATCGTCCCTTTGACTTGAGTGGTGACATGAGTTCTATCAGAGTCACCCAAAGGTTTTGAGAGACCGAAATCAGCAACTTTTGCAGTCAAACGTTCATCCAGTAAGATATTATTGGATTTGATGTCCCTGTGTATGATGGGAGGGTCAGCAAGGTCATGCAAATATTGCAAACCTCTTGCTGCCCCAAGGGTTATTCGAAGTCTTCGCATCCAATCCAACCTAATCCCTGTCCTCCCTGAAAAATTAGTTAAGGATCTTAGCACCAGTCTTTTGGGTGTTCCAACTGTAACAATCATTTATCATTGTTGTTTATTAGCATTGACGTTAGAGGAAACAAGGTTCAAGATAAAGTTGCTAGGGATTACTATTGGTAATTTGACGATTATCTCGTCACTGTTGCGTAAACATAATTAAACTGCCAACAATTGAACATTTATTTCAGATCTTGCTAGAGAGGAAGTACCTGAAAGAGAGTCTTTCAGTGTACCGTTTGGTATATACTCATAGACCAGCATTTGTTCACCTTCATCAAAACAGAAACCGATGAGGCTGACAACATTCTTGTGATGAACTCTCGAGAGAAGCTCTATCTCTGTTTTAAACTCGAGACCTCCCTGAGTTGATCCTTGTTGAGCTCTTTTAATGGCAACCAGTTGCCCACTGGGAAGAGTGCCTCTGTATACCTACGCAGGTTAAGCTTTGATTTATTATGTGAGCTATACAATGGTGAAAATGCCCAATCAAAACATCTTTGGAAATCACAAAGCAAGCAAGTGTTTTCATGAACATATTTTTTGGTCAATCTTTTTTTGTTTTGGGAAAACAAAATCCATTCTTTAAAAGTGTAATTTAAATTCAATCAGCTTAAATGGGAGCTTCGTGAATTCCAATTCCAAGGGTCATAGATAATTCGGCCATACACTACAGTACTGTAACTGAAAACATGTATGTCACTCCACAGCTTTTGACTCTGCTTGATGAGTACTGACTACTGAGTACACACAGTTTAGGAATTAAAGACTGTCCAGAGTAGAGTGCAAGGTACATAGAGTCAGCTAAACAAAAAGGATCTGCAAACATTTTATTTATGATGACACTAGTAATCAGAACTAACCATGCCATAACCACCAGCTCCAATATTGTTGGTTTCTGAAAAATTGTGTGTGTATTTCTTAAGCTCTTCAAATGAGAAAGTTCTTGCTCCTTTTAATTGAGGAACGCTACCACTGCCTTTAGAGTCCCATAATGCTGCATTATATGATACAATTAGGAACCAAACCGCAGAAGGCCAAATAACATAAAGGTAGATAGGTTTGTTTGATGATAATCACATGTCTTACCAGAAGCAGTTAGCAACCATTTATTTGCATTAATGTATTTTTATATATTCTTAGGTTATGTGTATTTCAGCAAGCTCAGAAAAATAGGGTTGACATCTCAGGTTCATAAATTGATGTTATGGTATTATTGTGATAAGGTTTTAGTTAATGGATATTGGTTTGCTTGTGGTGGAATTGGTTGCGTGTTGATTGCATCACTTTTTGAGTGTCGATCTAAATAATTCGCCGAATGACATTGCTTGTGCTTGTCCTTGACCGTCCTGCATCAAGTCACTTTTTACATTTGCCTACGAAATAAAATTAAATACAATACATGAAGATGGTGTGTAACAAGAAAACAAAAAATAATCCATTAGAGAACAGGCATATAGCTCCAAACTGTAGGCACTTGGAGGTTCAGTCAAACCAATATCATACATCATCGTCCACAATGCCAACAACCAAGATATGCATCCAGCCAACATTGAGAACTAACTTTCTTTTGACCATCATTTCGCCTTTTCACGAAACAATACAGCAAACTACATACTTCCTACAGTTATTCAACATTGACTTCACCAAAATTACCCCCAGCGACCTGCCACCGTGAAAAGGTGAAACCAAAGGCTTTACAATTTCCCTGTCACACTTTCTAGTGCTTGGATCCATCGTCCTTGTTGCTTGTTGCAGGAGTATACTGGCTGGTAGATGATGGGGAGTATACTGGTGCACTCGGTGAGTAGTCAGCACTTGGACTGTTCATACAAGCCAAAACAAATTGTCAGCTATCCAGCCTTAAATAAAATGTTCCATTCCTAAGTACCATCAATAGAACGAAGCAAAAACTGAAATGTTGGAAATACCCACCTGTACTGTGGTGAACTTGGGCTGTAATCAGGGCTGACACCAGAATTATTATAAGGACTGCACAAAAATCATTAAGGCAACCAATCTTAGCATTCAGAATATATGTTTAATAATTGGCTGGTGTTTCCCAGCTCACTAATGCATCCAATAGCATCCAGTTTTAGCTTGTGCCAATGGATTTCATTTGTGAAAACAGTTGACTGGAGGTTTCTCTAAAGCTTATATTACAAATTTTCTAACTGAACAGTGTTAAGAAGCAATCAGTGTTTACATCAACAACAAAAGATGATGTTTATTTACCCACAAAGCTGGAGAACCTCTATCATTCTAGTCCTAGCAACCAGGGAACAGATTGCATCCCATAAAAGAAATTTATTATCAAAATCACGAAACCCAATGCTATTAAGCACATAAAACACTTTTGGATTTCTGTGGAATATAGATTATACAAGGCACAAAAATGTATTTCTCAGAAAATATTAAGCACATTCCCCTGAATTAAAAAATGAAGCATAAAATGCTCATCATGCAGCATATAAAAGATAGGGAGTAATGCACAACTTTGAAAGATGAGGATCAAGTGAACTTTGTACTATCATTTATGTGCACCCAAGTGCTGATACAAAAATAAAGGGTTCATTGACTACAGTGTCATGATGTGTTCCAGACACCAAAACTCAAAACTTCTTTTAATGGCTGCAGCATCTAAATGAAGATACAAAAAAAGTGACTCAAATAAAATGAATAGAATTTGCGAAGCTACTCATGAAGCTCGAAAAAGATATTTACCTGCTGGGACTGATGTTGGACTTGAAGGGGAATAAGATGGTGATGTAGGTGAATATGATGGAGACGTTGGGCTGTAAGGAAACAAATCGTACAGTTGGCATTAAGAAGTATGTTAAGTACCAGCTACAACTACTTAGAAAATAGAAAGCATCAGGCACATGATTCAAGAAGCAACTGTTATAGTACCTGTAATTTGGAGATGTCGGGCTGTATGGACTGGAAGGTGACAGCCTTGGACTGCTTGGGGAATATGCCAGGGATGGGCTGTATTTTGCTGATGAAGGGTTGTAACTTGGAGATGTAGGACTGTAGCTAGGAGACGTTGGACTATAACTTGGAGAGGTCGGACTGTAACCAGGTGAAGTTGGGCTATAAGCAGGAGAGGTAGGACTGTAACTTATGATTTACAAGCTTTAACATTTAGTATGTTTCAGTTAGCGGGGAGTAACACAAACTAGTTAACAGAGGATATAGTAATTACCTGTAATTCTCTTACCACGGGCCACGGCTCTTGATTCGTTATCTTGAACATATGATGTGAAATTTATAAGCATTCGTTAGTAATACTCTCCATGCTGAATGTCTTGGATGTTTTCATGGTGCATCTAAATTATGCTTACCTGCTTATGATTCTTACTTAATGCTCTTAAATGCTGTGACATACTCTCACCTAATTGCTTCTGTACAGATGAGTAAAGAAGTGATAGTTTTTTACTGCAAAAGTGAAATCTTGCTTATTGACCTTCCTTCTTAGCATTTCAAAACCCGTTTATTGATTGTGATTATGATAGATGACACTTAAAGGTAAAGCGAAAGGGGTTCAAAAGAAACACAATGAGGATGTTTGTGAAGTTGATGGAGATGACAATGCCGAGAGGGCCAATTGGGATAGTGAATCCCATGCAGTTTTTGTTAGACTTTGTGTAGAGGAGAAAAACAAGGGAAACATGCCAACTACACATTTCAGTATCAAAGGTTGGGAGACCATTTGCATGCTTTTCAATCAAGAAACTAAGAAAAGGTATACTCGAGCACAACTTAAAAATCATTGGGATGGTATGAGAAAATAATGGCAGGCTTGGATATTTTTAAAACAAAAAACCAGTGGACTAGGTTGGGATCCTAAAAAGAGGACACATTTGGCGTCTAAGGAATGGTGGAGTGAAATGGCGAAGGTATATCTTTTTAATTTTTTAAATTAGTCTAATTAATGTTTGGATTTGTTTTAATGTTTAATTGTTTCTAATGTTAATGATATATTTTGCAGGTAAACAAGCTTGTTCTAAAGTTTAAAAATAAAGGTTTAGAACACGAGGATGAGTATGAAGAGCTATTTTCTCAGACTACAGCAACAGGGCTTAATGCGTGGACACCTAGTCAAGGTGTTGATCCTGAAGATGATGCACATGTACCACAACCATTGGATCAGACTAGTGGCTACAATGACATTGCAACCGAGGAAAATACAAGAGATGAGGCTGAGGATGATAACTGCGAAGAAATAGAATCACCTGAAAATGATTCACCGGATGAAGATTCGCCGATTGTTGACAAGACACCAACTACTACTACTACTACTACCAGTGGCAAGCGTAAGAAAAAAGTAACAAATGAGGGACAAAGTTATGGATCAGTGCGTAAAAGTAGGAGGGTGACTGGTGTTGAGAAACTTACCGATACCATGGATAGTATGATGCATCATATGGAACGCAAAACTGATGCTACATTGTCTATCATAAATGGTAGTAGTGTGAAAGAGACTATTAAACTTTTGAATCAACTTCCGGGTGTGACAGTAGGTAGCCCTTTATACCTTTTGGCTCTTAGATTATTTGCCAAACTGTATAATAGAGAGGTGTTTATAAACTTAGGGAACAATGACATAAGACTTATTTGGTTGAAGGATATGGAACTTAGGGAGCCACCAGTCTACAATCCGCAACTTGCTCAGTTACCCGGTGGACCCTCTCAGTTACTTGCTCAGCCCCTTAGTGGATTTTCTCCACAGTTTGGTCAACCTTCAAGTGGACTATCTCATCAAGTTGCGCAGCCTGCTATGGGAGTCTCTCCTAGTGGATTCTCTCAGTTTACTACCCAACCGCTTGGTGGATTCTCTCAGTTGTTAGCTCAGCCATCCTCTCGTGTCATTGCTAACGAGTTTTCTACACCACCAAATGCTTTCTCTCCACATTCTGGTCCAGATTTAGGATAATTATGCTTAGTATATAGCATATACTATATAGTACTTTAGTAGTTGTTGTGTTGCTGCCATGTTTTGGCCCTGTTTTGGCCCTGTTTGGGTGATGTTTTGGTGCAGTTTTAGTGCAGTTTTCAGTGCTGTTTTGCTGCTGTTGTTTGGGTGTTATTTTGGTGTAGTTTTGGTGCTGTTGTGGTGCTGTTTTGGGTGCTGTTTTGGCCATGTTTTAGTGCTGGTTGGGTGATGTTTGGATGCTGTTTTGGTGTAGTTTTAGTGCAGTTTTAGTGCAGTTTTTAGGTGTTGTTTTGCTATTGTTTTGCTGTTTTATAGTGTTGTTATGCTACTGTTTTATGGTGTTATGGTGGTATGATATTGAGTAATGCTTTTAAATGATTTTATTTTACATGCGCATTTGTTATTTCATTGAAATGATGAACATTTGTTATTTCATTGAAATGATGATTTTAATGTTAGTTAACTAGTTACAATTTTATTTTACAAGTAATTATGCTTTAATTTTTTGGCCCCGCCTAGGCGCTCTAAGCGCTAGGTCCTAGTCTGACGCCTAGCGTCCACCTAGCGATTTTTTCGAATCTTGATATTTACAAGTTATTGATGTTGTTATTTATCCTACAGTGTAATGGATGATGATGGATTGGAGTATTGGGTTAAGATGGTTCTTTGAAAAGCAAAATGATGATAACTCAAGTAGTAATGATGGTGAAGATGAAGACGATTATCTCAAAGACTTTCTTGATTGTATAATGGTTGACAATTCAGAAGATAGAGAAATACTCACGGTTGTTGAAGGTATGACAAATTATTACATCAAACATTTGCATAAACAACCCTCTAGGAATTCATCCACAACTGGACAAGATTGGGTGAATGAAAAACTTGGTGGTAGTGCTAGAGTGTGTCAAGAAAACTTACGTATGTTGCCGCATGTTTTTGAGAATTTGTGCAACATTTTAAAGACTACCTATGGTTTGAAACCCACTAGTTATTCAACTACGGAGGAAAGAGTTGCCATTTTTTTGTACATCGTGGGGCAAGGGGCAACAAATAGACAAGCCAAAGATATATTTCAACATTCAGGGTGGACGATTAGCAAACATTTCTATGATGTCCTTAATGCGGTAATCAGGATGTTTGTTGATTACATCAAACCAAATGAAGAATTAGGTGCTCAAGTTCATCCACACATAAGGAGAAATTCGAAATATCATATCTTTGAGGTAATGACTATTAACTAATTTATAAATGCAATCATTTCAAAATATTTTAAGTAATTAGATCAATTATTGTACAGAATTGTATAGGCGCAATTGATGGAACTCATGTGCGTGCTGTACCACCTAAAGAAAACACAACTGCATACATAGGAAGAAAAGGATATGCCACACAAAATATTTTGGCGGTGTGCGATTTTGATATGTGCTTCACATATGTTTGGGCTGGCTGGGAAGGGATCGCTCATGATTCTCGCATCTTTGAGCTTGCTAGAGCAAGAAAAGAGCTAAAGTTTCCCAATCCTCCTGATGGTATTTTATTGTTTCTACAATATTAGTTAGTTGCATGTTTTTAAGTAAATATTGATGTTTAATGTTAAATTTGTAGGAAAATATTACCTTGTCGATAGTGGATACCCAAATACAAAAGGTTTTCTTGCACCTTATAAAAATGTGAGGTATCACCTACCTGACTTTCGAAGGGGTTCAAGAGCATCTCAACATCCAAGGAATAGAAAAGAAAGATTTAACAAAGCACACTCCTCTTTAAGAAGTGTTATTGAAAGGTCTTTTGGTGTTTGGAAGGCCAGATTTAAAATTTTGAAGGTTATGCCAACATTCCCTTTCAAGACACAAGTGCTAATTGTGGTTGCAACCATGACAATACACAATTTCATTCGACGTGAGACAAGCCTTGATGAAATGTTTCGTCGCTATGAAAAGGATTGTCCATGTGATGATAATGATGATAGTGATGATGAACAAGATGTAAATCACAATTCAGATGGAGAGCATGAAGTCCCTGAATCGAGCAATCGTAGAGAAGAAAATCATATGATGGATGCTTTTCGACAATCCTTGTTGGAATCTATTTGTAGTAGTTCTTATTGGACTTAATTTGAAATATTATTAATTTGGACAACTCTTCTTTAATTTTGGTTGGAATTATTTTTAAAATTTACTTCATCTTTATTTTAAATATGTATTTTGGACTAAATGAGTATGTTTAGATATTTTTAAAATTATACTTGGTATTTTAATTTTAATTTTTATTAGTGTTATGAAATAAATACTTCTATATATATATATAATTAGAAGTAAGACATTGTTTAAGAAAGGGTAAAATCGTCATTTTGACAAATACTCAGATTTATGAAAATAGCGTTTTGAAAATGTATCCCAAACGCATTTGTAAGAAAAACGCTGCGTTTTCAAAACGCTGTACCAAACAGGCCCTAAGTGAGAAAAAAAAAAAAGAACTACAAACAGTAGTGCTACAACTGAACCAACCAATTGGATTCACAGGTTGTGCATATAGCCGTGTTGTCCAACGACACTGAATGCTGAATCCCTCAACTCCATGATTTCGTTCGTGCAGGCAGTGCGCATTGGAGCATCTCATATAACCTCTCCCAACTATAGATGATGGAAGAAATATGGGGTGGTTTTAGGGAAAAAAAAAATCTTGGAGGAAGTGTCGCATGGGTGGTAACAGGGTGGTTTTGTTGATGTAGACCACAACCAAACCAACGCCGGGAAATTTAACCCCCACCAAGCTCCTCAAAAGAAATTTACGCATCTAACTCCTTTGAGAAATCTCGTCACTTGTCAACAGTTCTTTGTTATCTTGGTGTTACTAAGAATGAAGCAAATGAGAGTTAAAAAAACCTTTGTAGTAATTTCTCACTGATTTGTAAGCACCTTTCTTGCATTCCAGACTGAAACAAAGCTTGGAAATAATTGCAACGTGCAAATGTGGCGCTCTGATTGAGAGCAGAAACCCCATGTCCAATGGGGCAGTTTATCTGCCGTTGCTTCCAAGGTAATGTCTCTGAAATTGAAGAAGAGAGTAAGATTAGATAAGAAAAGCAACCGCCTAGATACTATTTGCCACCTATTTGAAAGAAACATAATGAGAAGCGGTTGAGGAACTTATCAGTCAATAATTCAGTAATAGTGGTTTATAGAGATCATCGTCTTATAAAAATTGATGATTTAAAACACCAGAAATCACCAACTATTGCAGCAATTGCTACATTTTCAATTGGGGAACATGCTCTCAAATCAATCTATTCTCTTTCTCAGGAACTGCCGCAGTAAATTGACCAACTAGCCCAAGAGATGTGACTATTCGTCAGTGAAAGCAGAAATTTTCACCTAAATAAACAGCAAAAAGACCACAGGGCTCTTTTTCGCTATCCAAATAGGAATGTTAGGAAGCTATCTCAACATGCAGAGTTGGGGGTGTGAAAGTAGGGGAACAAAACAAAAGAAAAGAAAGGTACTTGACATATGGTTGAAAAAAGGACAAGAGATTAACTCAGAGCAACAAATACATACGAGAAATAGTATCCAATCGGTCCAAGAGCAGTCGTAAAGCTCAAAGCTTGGCATAGGATTTCCCCACTTTGGACTTCCTTCTACCAAGCATTTGCAATAGAGGTTGCAAATTACAATGCTTCGCAAAAATCTTCAACTTCTTTACAATGTCTTTTCCAGCCTGTAAATATCCCTAGTAAATATATTCTAGTAACTTCAATAATGCCTGGTGATCAACATGAGCAGATAGACGAACTTCTGTTTTTGGCCTGTCTTTCATTTCCACATCTTTCCTATGAAGAGAACCATCAAGAGGTAGTTCCCCAGAAGGCAATAGTGATGGACATTGAACGCTAATGATGATGCCATGAACACTTAAATACTCTTGATTTGCAAGAAAGAGTGTCAAAGTAGTATGTTCCTTGCTATTAAGTGCTTTGCCAATCATTCCACCAAGTTTAGTTGGAAAGAACGTAGAGCCCAAAATAGCTAAGAAGGTAAGCAGCATACCATCTTTGGTCCAGAAGCATAACAGTTGATACAGATCTCCTGCAGTTCAGTAACCAATTGAGCCTCAATCTCACTTGCAATCACATCTCCATGATCTTTTCCCAAAGCAGAATGGCGTACCAACTCAGCAAGCCCCCACAAACCAAATACTTTTTCTCACATACTTGTACCTGATTGCTGAATATAGTAAATTTAAAGATTTATCCTTCCATTCATGCAACACTTCAATGTGCTTTCAATATTGGATATGCTAATGTGCTACCAAACAGGTGAACAATGGAAGATCGCAAAATATGCACTATTATTACTCTGAAAAAATAAAATCCCGAAAATGCTTCGGTGGTGTACAAATAATACAAGAAACCTATTCCCTCTACAGTTAGTACAAACAACAAACTAAATTGACTCAACGAAAAAACCAAAAAACTAATAGTACAATAAGAAAATGGATAGACTTGCTGAAAAGCTAACCAAAGACGTACAAGACTAAGTGTGGCTCTCACTCACTCTCTCTGAATCAACTATCAAAAAAACCAGGACCAGCCTGTGAGAGAAGTTCCTTGCCAGCATCCTCGCCCATCAGAATCATATCCTCATATGAATATGAGCCTTTTCTAGAAGTTTCAAGCACTGGAAAATGAAGCAAGGCGACCGTGGTTAAAGAAATGAAAAAATAATTAATCGTAGAAAACAATTATATAGTCCTCCAGAAATTATGTTTACCGCGAGTTCCATCTGGAGAGGCCACCAGCCCTCTGAAAAGGCAACTTCCATCCTCATCTCGACAAGCATATCCAGCAATGGGAGTTCGACAGGACCCATCCAGTGTCAACAGAAAAGCCCTCTCGCATGCAACTGCTAATCTCGTTTCCTCATGGTTCAGTGTGGCTAGGTAATTAGCCTGAAATGTGATAGGACATAAATCAAGGTTAATCGGACCCGTATTCAGCATATAACGTACATGTTTGCCTTTCACATTCACTCTGACCACTATAACAAGAATAGTTTTTTTAAAAAAGTAATTAAACACTATTTCATCACCCAAAACTATAACAAGGCTCTTTTTGTTTCACGGTAAATGAATTCTGGAAAATGTACAAACAAATGTTGCAAGCCAACAGGAAAGCACCCCTTCTCCCAAGGAAAATGAATTATGGATTTAGGGTTTGCAAAAAAACATAGTTCTCCTGTCCCATTTTTGTCTCTAAGTACCCCTTTTTGAAAGCTATTCTCGTTCCTTTGTTTCACCAAGAATAAGTAAACTATTCTAGTGTCAATTACCAATATTTAGGCAAACATACGAGAATATAGCAATTTTACAAGAAATGACTTCCAGATGTCATTTTCCTCGAATAACAGTATCAGAGTCAGAATAATACTGTAATGATATGTATGTCTCTCGATTCTTTTCAAACATCCATATGTTAAGCTGGCTTGTTTGTTTCAAAAATTATGGGAAATGATGATATACAAGCGAGTGGAAAATAGAATAAGCAAGATGAATAATAATGTGAAATATTATGGGAAAATGCTGATATCCAAGTGGGTGCAAAATAGAACAAGCAAGATGAATAATAATTAGGTAAGGCGTACATTGAGCAGAAGTTTAACGTACCATCTTGTCGTCATCACTTCGACAGGCAATTCCAATTGCACCTTGGGCAACGGCTGGGAGCATGTCATCGATGGAAAGAATAGAAGACACATGCTCTGTCATACTTAAGCGTTTGAGTCCAGCTAGTGCTAATAACGTGGCTTGGACCACCCCGTCATTGAGCTTTTTTAATCTTGTCTGGACATTGCCTCGAAAGTTTTCCAACACCTATAAGTCATATTAATAACACATTAAAACATACAACATAATAGATGACTCAAAAAAATTCATAACTGCTTCCTCCATTCCACTCAAGAGTCTTGTTTGGAAATCTAAGATTATAAATTGTATTATTTTCAAAATTTATCCTTGTTACATATATCGTAAATTAACCAAAATATTTTAATCTTTAATATTAAGGTATTTAAGAATATATATATATATATAAACTCTTAAAGGTTATTTCCAAACATGGACTCATTGAGCCGAATGGAGGGAGTAAACAAACAACAGGTAGCAAAAAAGTACTCACATTGAGTGATGGATATCTATGGAGTAGTTGAGACTTTCTTCTGAGTGAGGCAGTACCAACAGTGCTACCCGCCGGAAGGTCTGCTATCGAACTTGCCCCTAAGGAAATAAATGCATCCCGGACATCCTCACGGGGAAGATTGCATGGTAAAATTGTTTTCTCAGGTAAATAAGTTGGAACATCTTTCATTGAATGAACAGCAATGTCGATTTCACTATTTAGAAGAGCCTCATCAATTTCTTTTGTGAACAAGCCCTTCCCACCAATATCTGCAAGTGGTTGACTCAATATTTTATCACCTGTGGTTTTTATTACCACGATTTGGATAGCACCCTCTTCAGCCAACTCGGTATGTGAAGCCATGAGTTTATCTCGTGTCTCATAAGCTTGTGCAAGGGCTAGTGGACTGTTCTACAAATAAAATAATACGGATAACCCATGAGACAATAGATTCATTTGGATCCTTGCTTCACTAATGATAATAGAAACACTTGTTTACAACTGATTGATAATAAATAATTACAAGCCATAAAGAAACTTACCTGACTAAAGTCGCTAAAAAAACATATATGTTTATCATAACTAAATTTACCTACGGTTTGAGGGACCCCCAACAGATTACATAAAAGCCATATTGTACATGTGTTTACTCGGAAATAAGTGTTGACACACTTTTATTTATGCTATTATGAATCATACCTTTTGTTTTCTAAATTTTCAGTCGGTTCACGAATATAAAAAATTGTGGTTCTGCCACTGACAATCACCGTATAAACGTGTAATATAAATGAATGCTATTGATGAATTATGTATGTGTATCATTTCCTAGTTGGAGTGACGATTGATGATTAACAGACTCTGCTTGCTGACTCCCAAGCATAAGGAGTGTAGACTCCAGTACAAGTATAGTACTTACCAGAAAGAATTACTAGGAACAAATTGGGATCTGGAACCTCTTTTATTTTGGTTTCGTACAATTTGCAGTCTGGATGAAGCCACTATATTTTTGAATTATGATCAAATAGTTCTAAATTACTAATTAAAGACAAAAGGCGGAATATATATTTCACTAAAGCAAAATTCAAATCCAATTCAGTAAAAAAATATATACTTTCACAGTGAAGAGTTACAGAAATTACAGGAGCTTCTAATTGCGGATGTTCAGAATGTGAACAAAATTCCCACTAACTCAAACTTTGGCACCTAACGAAGCTAAAAACTCATTTTTAAATACTAAACATACAACAAGCCCACAATCAGAAGTAGCTCCAGTCCAATAGGAAAAAAATGAAGGCCCCATAACAAAATTTGTATATATATATATATATAGCCCCATAATTAGCAGCTTAAGATTATTTTGGTAGGTTCTATGCATTTGTTATTAGCTCATACGGGAATCTGTAACTGTAATAATTTGGTTCGCAAATCAGTGATTCATTCCCAAAATGTGTGTTTATTATTTGAAGCCTGACTCCTAAAATTTCACTTTTCCAAGGGAGATAAAAGAATTTCAATAGGCAAAAATGGCAGCATATTCTGCTTCTAAATGTTTTCGTGGTACACCTTGTAAATTTCAACATGTTTGCATTACTATTTAACAGTATCAGGAACTGCTGATTGTCTTATGTTGTTATCTCTGCAATCTTGTTCTTGAATCGATTGTCTTAGAATTGCAAATTTAGCTCCACAAGTTTTTCCTTCAGGGTCTCAAATATGTGATTATCTTACGGAAGATATGAAGGATATCCCGTCTGTTAGCTCATATGAAAGTTAACTACATGGGAAGCAATATAATCACAATCTTGGAGTATTTTTAAATTTGGGTAGAGTTGGGGTCTAAAAGAAAGGAGTCTACATTTGCGCCTTCAATCTTATGCTGAGTTTAGTCTACTTGTCTTGTTACTCGAGATGAACTTTATTCCTGTAACTATGATTCCATTTGGTATGTTCGAGACTGTTGTTGCACCAATTTATTCAAAGGGCTTTCAAGGCACAAGAGTATGTTTACCTTATCATATTTCTTATTAAAAACACATTTATTGTGGGTTAAAAAGCACCTATAGTCGCCAAAGGTACTTGTGTTGGTCTCATGAACACTCTTTTACTTGTTATGTTACTCGAGATGAGCTCTAGTAACTATCATTCCATTCGGTTAGTTCGAGACTAAGCTGTTTTACAACCAGCCTCCTGTTGCACCAATTTATATAAAGGGCATTCAAGGCACACGAACAATGTTTACCTTATCCTATTTCATATTCAAAACACATTTATTGAAACACCTATAGTCACCAAGTGCTGGTGTCATGAATACTCTTTCAAGTCTTAACACTCTTTTTTTTTATAGGTAAGTATGACCCCTTGTTGCTATAGGGATTGGAACCAAGGCCCTCAAGGTCTTTACCTGAATGCCCTTGTCATCTCTCCCACCCCTTGGGTTCTTCAAGTCTTAACACTCTGAGCACAATTCAAGTGTTAGATTCTTTTAATTTTCTCTCAACATCCCCTATGCTGCGGGTACACATGAAGGGTCTGAACTACAATTTGTTATGAAGAAAAGAAGTTTCAAGATCAATATTAAAAACGAATGGATTTAAATATTTAAAAAGACAGGGAGAACTGGAGAAGTCTCTAGCATTCCAGCTTGAATGAACGATGGTTTGATGAACGTTGTACTTTGTCTAATCTTGAACATGTGTAGAGGAGGTCATACATATAGGACATAGAATAACTACTCAAATTACCATCAGTAGTTGTTCTCAACCACAACACTCCCCCACCCCCAACCCACACACACACATAGCAAATCAAATATTAAAGAATTTTACACACCTTGAACAATGTATACATGCATTAATACAAGTAAATGAAACTGTGTTGCCACAATTAAGTTTATAAACATCCTAGTCGAGAGTAAATTTTAGGATAAACATGAATCAGTTGAGCAAAACGAGTTTGTCAGCTCTAATTACTATCCATCATCACGCCTTCTATTCTAACTCATCTACCCACTTGATTTCAAATTTAAAAAAGTCCTTGCGGATCACAAGCTCAGCAAACATTTGGTTTTAGAGGTTAAACCCTGCGTATTGCATTGTAAATGTAACTAATGCTCTTACATGAATATCAAAGCAAATACACCAAATGCGTCATCAAATAACAAGCAAAACGTAATGTCGCCAATGAATATCGATAGACGAATTCTTCGGGATTTGGGGTAAATAGATAATTTATAAAGCATGAAATACTATAAAAAAACAAAGTGAAATAAAATTACGGTACCTGCCCCTGGTGCCGATTCTAATGAGGGCGACCTTGGTCAGAGTCTGTTGTTCCACTGCAACTGAGGCTTTCACCACCAGACGATGAGACGAAGATCCACGTCTACGGGACGACTTGGACGACGGCAGGGAGAACCCGATAGCTGAAACCGATCCAATGCTGAAGTTACTTGTTAGGGCCCGTTTACTGCCGGGAAACACCGCTTGATTCAAACATGCGATCGTCTCCATTGCAAACCTAAGTTGGAGGTAGAAGAGGGAGAGAAAAGAGGAGAAAGACTTTCGGGATTGGGTTTGTCTAACCGGATTCCGCGTTTTGGATTTTGTTTCCCCTCCGACTTATCCTCCAGCTCACACGAACATCTAATAGCAATGGGCTGTGGGACACATGCCGCCTAATCGGCACTAAGAGCCTCCACAGTCCACAGCGGAGATTTTTATCCAAACTCTATATCTACTTTTTGAGTTTTGTTGAGGAACTCCATCCCACAATAAACCCCCAATTTAAGCCTCCATCCCAATCGCCCACTAAATGAATCGCAAGCTTTTGCGATTCATTTACCGTGAATAGTAACTAAAATATGTATTTTTTATTTCAATTGTGTTGAAAAGTGGGGATAAAAAAATTAAAAAATATGGTGGTAGTTAGGTTTGTTAGTTGAGACGGGAGAGGTTTGAAGTTTTTAGAGGATTGTATAAAATGTGATTATTAGAGTGAATTATTTTTTAGAGTGTTGAAAATATGGTGTGCCATAAACGACTAGTTAAAGGTCATAAATGACCAATTTTTAATCCACAAATATACCCTAATCTCAATGGTTTACTCACACTTTTATTACCTTCTTAAAAACTCTCAAATACCATATCCACCCCTTTAATATGTTTAGTCAAATGTTGATGTTTATTATCATACTAGTTATTGCGTGCACCATATTGATTTTTATTGTTGAATACCCCCCCAAACGGTTTTCAGATTTTTGTTACATATCTTTGTATCATGCATATCATGTTAGCAGTAGTAGTAGCTTTCAACATGCATTCCAACATGTAATGATTATTATATTTTAAATAAAATTTTCATGTTATAATTTTATTAATATATATGTTTCCTTTTTATAGTTTTTTTCTTCACAAATGACAAACATCACTAAGTTTGAATCTGAAAGGCTGAACATATTCGAAAAGAATTATATGTCATGGGTAATAGACGCTAGAACCCACTTGGCTGCTATGAACCTTGAGAATACCATCAAGAGAGAAAATAATGAATGTATAAGCAGTTAAAATCAGGCTAAGGCCATGATTTCTCTTCGACACCACGTCCATGAAGAATTAAAGATGAAGTATTTCACAGTAAGTGATCAACTTGTTTTTTTTGGGAATATTTAAAAGAAAGATATGATCATCTAAAGACGATCATTCTCCCAAAAGCACTCTATGATTGGATCCATTTTTGCCTACAAGATTTTAAAACCATCAGTGAATATAATTTTAAGATGTACAAAATTACTTCACAATTGAAATTATGTGGGGAAAGCATCACTGATCATGATATATTAGAGAAGACATTCTCCACTTTTCATGCCTCGAATATGCTCGTGCAGCAGCAATATCGAGAAAAGGGTTTTACAAGATACTATGATTTGAGCACTTGTCTCTTCTTAGCTGAACAAAATAACGAGATTCTAATGAAAAATCATGAATCTTTCCCAACTGGTCTCCTAAGGCCTGCTCTAATCACCGAAGCTTGCAGATTGCTACTTGGTCAGGTTGCAACTGTCGGTTCTAGCCTTTGAAATACTTAGGTATTCCTATCTTCCGTGGTAGATTGAAGAGGTGTTACTTTGAGGAGGTGGAAACCAAGGTCCTTCGAAGGATTAGCGGATGGCATGCTAAATTGTTATCTTTTGGTGCTCGTATCACTCTAATTAAATCAGTGTTGTGTAGTATCCCCGTTTATACGATGGCTGCGATCTCTGTTCCAAAAATTATTCTGCAGCAGATTGAGAAAGCTCTTGCGGAGTTTCTTTGGAACTCTAATGGGGACATCGTGCTCATTGGGTGGCTTGGCATAAGGTTTGCAGGCCTTTTTTCTGAAAAAGGGGTTAAGCATCCGTTCTCTCCAACAAATGATGGAATCCTTGTATGATAAGTTGGCATGGCATGCGCTTCAAGGGAAAGGTTTGTGGGTGCGCTTTTGCAGAATGAAATATGGTTGTGCTATGGGTTTTGATAGCTTTGGTTTTGGTTCCCCTTCTTGGAAAACCATTAGGCTTCAATTATATAGGGTGGATCAATGTAGTCGTTGGATTGTTGGTAGCAGTGACATCTCTTTATGGAATGATAATTGGTGTGGCGAGAGGTTAGAGGGTCCACGGCCCATGGACCTGGATCTTTCTATTCGTAATGCCCTTTCAGATATTGGTTCATTTCTGCCCTTGCTCCCAGGCGAGTTACATGATCAGATTCAAGCGATTTGTTGTTCGGCCAATGATGAAGACCATCTTGTTTGTACTCTAACCACTTCGGGTGAGTTCCATACATCTTCATTTTGGAATCATGTTCGGACTAAATTTCCTACTCAATCCTGGGCAAACAAAATATGGAAACCATGGATTCTCATCAAGGTGAGTGTGTTTATTTGTCGTATGTTACAGAATGCTTTACCAGTGGATGAATGTCTTCAACATAGACGGATCCAGTTGGTTTCAAAATATGTCTGTCGCCGTGATAATCATAAATGTGAATCGATGGTGCACCTTTTTACTCAATCTGATGTTGCTAAGGAAGTATGGTTTAGGTGTGCTCAGACTTTACGTAAGGTCAATATGTATGCTGATATTATGCACTTGTTCCGTGTTTGGTCCAGTTCTTCCTCTTGCCATCAGTTCGGGGCTATCTAACTGGGAATCTTTACTTTTGCGAGGATGGAAATTTGGAAGGCTCGATGTGCGGCTATTTATGATAATGTTCCTATGATAGCTGATATCATTTTTCGACGTGTGTTGGCGTATCTTAGAGACATGTTGAGAGTCTTCAAACCTCTGGCTATGATTAATCATAGATGTCAAGTAGCGTTGCAACAACTTCAACTCCCTATTCAGAAGGTGGCTCATTCGAAAGGTATTTGGATCCATTGGTTGTCTCCATTGGCTGGGTGTTTTAAGTTGAACACGGACAAGTCATGTGTGAATGGTGTTTGTAATGGCGGTGGGATCATTAGGGATTCTAATGGTGTTATGTTGTGTGCTTTCTCTCACTATTACAATTATGGTACCAATATAAGGGCTGAAATTCCTACTTTAAGAGATGGATTTTTCTTGTGCCGAGAGTTTGGGTTGATATCTGTTACGGTGGAGTCGGATTCCTTGACTGCGGTGGATGTTCTTAAAAGGCATTGCCATGCTCCTTGGTAATATGTTTATGACCTCAGAGTTTGTAGTAGTTTGCTTCATCAGTATCATATTCACCATGTGTTTCGGGACAGAATGGGGTGGCAGACCGTCTCGCGGCTTCTGCTCATGATCATCAGGGCCGTCTTCAATACACTTGCAGGGATGACCTTCCTTGGATGGTTACAAGAGCGCTTCAGTTTGATGACTATGGTCTTTACAGTTTTCCTTCTCGTAGTGATTAATTTATTGTATTTATTTTTGTGTCGAGGTAAGGCTCATTCGTCCTGTTTGGGCTGGTTGTCCCCCTCAAGTTTGTTTTCCTCCGTTTTTAATAATACAATCGCAGGTTTCGATCTGTTTCCTTAAAAAAAAAAATGGGACTACGTATGAGGATGGACAAGGGAGTGGGCGTGTACGTGTACGTGGTCGTGGTCGAGGTCAAGGTAGTTATCGTGGTCAAGGTCGAGGTAATGGAAAAGGTCGTGGGTAAGGAAGAGGTCGTGCAAGGAATAACTATCATCATCATCCATATAATGGACATTCCTCTTACCACTTGAAGTGGAACAAAGAAGATGATGGAGACGACTCATCTAGTAGGCAAAATGTGTGTTCGAACAACGCATAAAGCTCATGTTTTAAGTGTGGCATGAAAGGTCACTAGTCACACACATATCATACAAAAAAAACATCTGGTTGATCTTTATTAAAGATCACAAAAACAAAAAAACTTGAGATGAATTTCCTCACCACTGATTCTAAAGACTTTGAATTCGATTTTGGTGATATGGCCAACACTATATTATTGATGAAAATAAGGGCCAAGAACAATAACTTTGCACGTATTATATGTTTTTTTTCTTATGTATAATAGTTTGTTGACATAGTTATTTAAGGGTTTTTTTTTTTTATCTATTCCATGTTAAAAACACTTATAGTGATTACTCATTTTATTTTTCTTTCTCTCATATTGAAATAGATCATAAAATATGTCTCCATCCAAAATCCAAAAAGGTGATTCATGTTTTGCAGACAATGCTACTACACATACCATACTCAAAGATAAGAAGTATTTTTCTTATCTCAAAATTAATAAGGCCAATGTTAGCACTATATCTGGTAATGCCAAAATAATTTAAGGATTTGGCAAATCATTTTTCCTAATGCCTGGAGGCACAAAATTCATGATAAGTAATGCATTATTCTCTCCTAAATCCCAAAGAAACTTGTTAAGTTTCAAAGAAATTCGTCTGAATGAGTACCATATTGAAACTTTGGACAAGGAGAATAATGAATATCATTGCATTACCTCAAATACTTCCGGTGCAAGTGAATATTGGAAAAATTATCCGCTCTATCTTCTGGATTATACAGTACAAATATAATAATATTTGAATCATGTACTACCGTAAACTCGAAGTTTACGAAAACATTTAAAGTTTGGCATGAACGGTTAAGTCACCCCGGTTCAATAATGATGCGTAGAATTATTGAGAATTCTAGTGGTCATCTATTGAAAAACAATAATATTTTTCAATCTAATGAACTCCATTGTGATGCTTGTTCTCAAGGAAAGTTGATAATTAGACCATCACCAACCAAAGTTGGAAATGAATCACCATCATTTTTAGAACGAATTCATAGTGATATATGTGGACCTATCCATCCACCAAGTGGACCGTTCCAATACTTTATGGTATTGATCGATGCTTCTAGCAAATGGTCACACATATGTCTATTATCAACTCGCAATATGACATTTGCCAAGTTCCTTGCACAAACAATCAATCTAAGAGCATAATTCCCAGATTATATGATCAAGAAAGTTAGACTTGATAATGCTAGTGAATTTACATCTCACGCATTCAATGATTATTGTATGACAATAAGAATTGATGTTGAACACCTAGTACCTCATGTTCATACACAAAACGGTTTGGCTGAATCGTTAATCAAACGTATCTAACTCATAGTCAGACCATTGATAATAAGAACAAAGCTTCCTACTTCTGTATGGGGTCATGTTGTTTTACATGGAGCTGCACTGATTTGCATTAGGTCAAGTGCATATCACCAGTACTCCCCATTACAGCTGGCATTCGGGCGTGAACCGAATCTATCTCATCTAAGAGTTTTCAGTTGTGAGGTATATGTACACATTGCTCCACCACAACACACAAAGATGAGACCACAAAGGAGATTAGGAGTATATGTTGGGTATGAATCTCCTTCGATCATCAAGTAACTTGAACCAAAAACAAGTGAAGTTTTTATGGCACGATTTGCCAATTGTCACTTTAACGAAGAAAGCTTCCCACTATTAGGTGAAGAAGGGAAACAAGTGGGAAAAGATATCAAATAGTGTGCATCATCATTGTTGCACCTTGACCCTCCCACAAAGCAACGAGAACTGGAAGTTCAAAATATCATGCGTTTACAAAATGTTACAAATCAATTGCCAGATGCATTTATAGACACACAGAGAGTGACAAAGTCACATGTAGTTGCTGCAAATGCTCCTACTCGAATTGAAATTCCAAAAGGGCTACCAAATGAAAATATGTTGAATGAATCTAAGACACGCCTAAAGCGTGGACGACCCGTTGGTTCAAAGGATAAAAATCCTCTAAAAAGAGAGGTGATTGAAAAACCTCAATCACGTGAATGTGTTTCAAAAGAATCACATGATCGTGAATGTGTTCTAGAAGAAACACACGATCATGCAAGTCTAGAAATCCCTACAGACAACGATAACCATGAGATTTCCATTAATTACATGTGTAATGGAAAAATATGGAACCAGGATGAAATGGAGAATATGGATGATATATTCTTTTATTCGGTATCACAAGAAATTAATGACGGGATTGATGATCCCGAACCAAAATTTGTGTCTGAATGTCAAAAGAGACATGATTGGATCAAATGGATAGATGTCATGAAGGCTGAATTAAGTTCGCTAAATAAACGAAAGGTATTTGGGCTTGTCGTTGTCACACCTGAAGCTGTGAAACCTGTTGGATACAAATGAGTTTTTTGTTATTTTTGATAAGTTAAATGAGTTTTTATTCGAAAGCGAAATGAGAAAAATGAAATTGTGAGATACAAAGCTCGCCTTGTTGCACAAGGTTTTTCTCAAAGGCCTGTGATTGATTATAAAGAAATATATTCTCGTGTTATGGATGCTATTACGTTCAGATACCTAATCAGCTTATCAGTTTTGAAAAAACCTAGAGATGCATCTCATGGATGTTGTAACAACTTATTTATATGGCTCATTAGATTCCGATATTTATATGAAAATTCCTGATGGAATCAAGGTACTTGAAGCACTGAGCTCAAAGCCCAAAGAATTATGTACAATAAAACTACAGCGATCATTGTATATGTTAAAGCAATCTGAACGCATGTGGTATAATTATTTAAGTGAGCATTTGTTAAAAGACGGATATGTGAATGATCAATTATATACATGTATTTTTATTAAGAAAACAACAGTGAGGTTTGCAATTATTACTGTCTATGTAGATGATCTAAATATTATTTGAACTTCCAAGAAAATTCAAGAAGTAGTTGATTACTTGAAGGGAGAATTTGAGATGAAAGATCTTGGATAGGCCAAATATTGTCTTTGTCTGTAAATAGAACACTTGCATAGTAGAATATTTGTACATCAATCAAATTATACAAAAAAGGGTCTTGAAGCCTTTTAATAGGGACAAGGCAAATCCTCTCATTAACCATATGGTTAATAGATCACTCAATATTGAAAAAGATCAATTTCGTCCTTGTGAAAAGAACAAAGAAATACTTGGTCCTGAAGTACCATATTTAAGTACAATTGGGGCTCTTATGTATCTTGCTACTTGTACTCGCCAGATATAGCATTTGCTACAAATCTATTGACAAGATATATCTCATCTCCAACGTGAAGACACTAAAATGAGATTAAGCACATATTTCGTTATCTCTAAGGAACGATCGATTTGAGATTATTTCATCCTAGAAGTTCAAAGGATGAAATAGTTGGTTTTACAGATGCAGTTTATTTGTCTGATCCTTATAAGGTCAGATCACAGATCGGTTATGTCTTCACGATGGGTGGTACCGCAATTTCCTGGCGTTCTCAAAAGTAAACCTAATTGCTATATCGTCAAATCATGCTGAGATGATCGCACTTCATGAAGTCAGTCGAGAGTGTGAATGTCTTCGATCTATGACTCAACATATTCAAAATGCCAGTGGACTACCTGTCAACAAAGACCCGACAGTATTATTTGAAAACAATGCCGCATGCGTCGCCCAAAGTAAAAAGGGATACATCAAAAGTAACGTGTCCAAACATATTCCCCTGAAGCTCTTTTTATACACTTAAGAACTTGAAGAGAAGAAAGAGGTCAACATCCAATATGTTCGATCAAATGATTATGTTGCACATTTATTCACGAATGCACTTCCTACCACAAGCTTCAAAAAACATGTTCATAATATTGGGATGCAGAATCTACGAGACTTACAAAGATGATTGCTCTTGACCTTGTTAACTCGAGGGGGAGCTCGTATGGCTGTACTCTTTTTCCCTTATCATGGTTTTGTCCCACTGAGTTTTCCATGTTAAGGTTTTTAACGAGACAACCCATGCACATGATTCGTATTTAAGTTGTGTACTATTTTCCTTATATCTGATTTTTCCCCATTGAGTTTTTCGGCATAAGGTTTTTAATGAGACACACTAATTCAACTTACAATGTTATACTCAAGGGGGAGTGTTATGAAGAAATGCAAGATGCTTAGGAAATCATTCAATAAATGATCATAACATTGTAGTATAGGTGTATAGGTTTTGTCAAACTTTGAATAATTTGACATCTCAATAGTAAGCCATATAATTGTTCCCCTAATGGCTTGGCTATAAATACCAACCATTATGGAGTAATTTTGCATATACTGCAGTTCATCGCTCAATTAGAAAGCATTCTCTCTATCTCTCTCAAATACTTCTTATTATTCTAGTTGGCAAACATAAAAAATTTATAACAAATATAACTTTGATATGCATATCCTATTATCCCCAACCAAGTTCTACTTTTTTTTTTCCACTTTAATGTGAAATCACAACTTTGCTTTAGAGAGTTAGGGATATGATGGACGACTGACTGCTAGAGTGCTGGGGCATCAAAGATTCAAAAATAGTCTCAAGTCTCAACCACTAAAGTGTTTATGGGTTCATCTGAATTTCTACCAAAATACAAAGCATTCACGGTATATTTGCATTAGCTTTGTAGGATCAGTAAAGCGGAGAAGATGTATCAAATCAAATAATCAAATATCAATATATAGACTTAGTGTTGCTTAATATGAAGATGTATCAAATATGAATACTTTACTGTCAATTTGTGTCAAATTCTAGAATATGACTTGAAACAACAACCGACTTGACCAAAAGACGACGACATTTTCTATTTTAACATCTCCTAAGCATCTACTTTATAAAAGAGATAAATTAGTCAACCAACACACGCACATACACTGATAGTCTGAATCGTCTGACACACACACACACACACATACATAGCGATAAAGAGTAGAGACAGAGACAAAGAGTATCTGTGGCTTGCGACGCCATGACTGTGCAGGCGGCGGCGACAGTCTTGCAAAGGTCGGCGATAAGAGAGATTGAAAAGACGAAGAGTGAAGATGTCGAAAAGTCGGATAGGGTTTGCTACCGGCCGCTTTGGAAAAGTCAATAACGACGAGAAGAAAGAAAGTCTGGATAGCTCATAGCCAGATAGTTTTTTCTCCAGTTTTTACTGTTTAGGTTTTAAATTTTTAATATCTCTTTAAAAAAAATTATTTTGACTTTTCAAGTTTTCAGTTTTCAACTGTTCGGGTCGGGCTCGATCATCCGGGTTTCCTAGATCTGGGCCTGTGGCGACCCGCGGGCTTGTTAACCCAGACAAAAAAACCCTTATGGGCTGCTAAAATTGAAGCCCAGACCCATGAAATTCGGGTGGGTGGGCTCAATTTTGACGACTCTAATTTTAACCAACAAAAGTAAGCTTGGTCTTTTAAGATTTACATGTCTACTTGGACCCCTCACTTATGTGATGGTGCTGCTGCCTTTGGGAAAATTTGTGGCTGGCTATCTGTGTATAATCGTGATACTTAGTTGTTCTTTACTTTTTTGGGACTTGGGAGCTTTATTATGGTGCTCTAATTTGCTCTTTTTGATAGTTACGAGGATCTAGAGGGTTAGAAATTGTACAATGTGTAATAAACTTGTTGCGATTTTCTCGGAATATCAAAGGACAGTAAATTAAAATAGAATAGGAGATGAAGAGAAATTTAATTTAAATAATTAATTTTGAACTGAAGTCGAGGCTCGTGTTGGACACGATCTTCGCAAGACAAAATTTCCCCGCACTGTGCTCACGATCTCGACAATCGTCTCTAAGATGCATCGACTTTTCCAATCTACGTTAGCAGCACTTCAAAAACGTTGATTACATCGAACTAATCTGTGTTCTCGAACTTCAAAGACTCGAAAAGGATTTATGCAACAATATGATAATTGTTTCAATAAAAAGGCCATCATGGACCAAGATCCAAAGAGCCTAACGATGTTGGATGTTAGTGTGTTCAATTGTCAACGAGGGGGTCTATTTGTATATATCAAAGAGTTGTGGTGGCTCTTGGTCAATAGTTGCAACTCTAGATTCGGTAGTCGCAAAGTAACCGCCCAACCCATTGAACCGATTCAACCATACCCGACCCTAACCGCTCCAAGGTGTCTGATCGAGCATACACGGTCTCAAACGCCAATAGTCGTACCGCCCGCCAGCACCCATTCAGATGTAACTGTCCCAAGGTTGCGCCGCACCTATCCGAGTAGCCACGAGCAATAACTATCGAGCTGAGCTAAACCCACCAAGGTGCTCGAGCTTGACAAAAAGGCTCCTCAGCTCCGTGCGACGTACGAAGTACAAAGTGCACCTCTAAACCGGCCAATGCAACATGCGCGTGCGCGCTCGAATGGTGCTTCGCCATATGATTTGCCTTACGGGAGTGTGCATTGGAGCGTCTCACAACCTTTCCCAACTATATATGATGGAAGAAATATGGGGTGGTTTTAGGTAAAGAATATTCTTGGAGCCTGGAGGAAGTGTCCAACTGTAAATCACTAAGAAATGGTTGGTCAAGGGTGGTTTTGTGGATATAGACCACGTCCAACGCCGGGAAACTTAACCCCCACCAAGTTCCTCAAAAGAAATTTAAGCATCTAACTCCTTTAAGAAATCTCACCACTTGTCCACAGTACTTTGTTATCGTATTCGTAGGGTTATTAAGAATGAAACAAAAAAAGAGAAAAAAATGCAGCAGTCGTCCTTTCAGAGATCTCATCACTTGTCCACAGTTCTTTGTTATCTTGGTGATGTGTTACTAAGAATGAAGCAAAAGAAGGGGGAATATTCAAGGCCAGAGGCAGTTTTCATATTGAACACAATAAAGTCAATCTTGTACAAGAAAATTAACGCCGAGTCAGCTTTCAGGCTCGCCACCTTAGTTTCCTTACCAAGGAGTGACCAACTCTCTGTTCAAATTGGTGGAACCGGAGATGGGAGATGCATAAATGAATTACTACTTTCAATTTCACAAATGCCAACAACATTTCAACTCCAAGTTCTTACTATTCGGGCACTTCCCATGCTCATTTCTGTAACAGCTACGTCCCAGCAATTGTAACTAAAAAAAGAATGATGCCCTAATTTCTAATTTCTGCTTGCCTCTAAAATCAATCGAAAGATGTATAAGATTCTAGGTACATTGATGATCACCTTTCTAAGAAACTCCACCAGGTTATGCTCTATTTCAACAAGCTCAACAAACAGAGTGGCTCATGATTATATCTACATCAAGGTGGGACCAATCATAACTAACAAAAGAATGCTGCCCTGATCTATTTTGCTGACCTCTACAAGACTACAACATATAAATTCTAGCTATATTCATGACTGCCTTCCTGAGAAAGTCGAACTGATGCAGCACGTACCATATCAACAAGCTCTTCATCCAGTGTTTCAAGTTCACCGGAGTTGCGTAGATGATGATATACAGGAGCCATGTAATTTGCTGCCATTTCAGCCAAATCCCACTGGAAATAATTAGCAGCAAGCTTGATTATCTTGATTGACAAGTATCTAGCTGAATCTAAGCAGGATATAATAACTCGTGAGCACTCCTCATGGAGGTCTTCTAAAAGCCAGCATTCAGTTAGGCAATAAAGTTCTACATAGGGTTCCACTACATGAAGCTGTTCTTCGGCATCCAAATTTTCCCATAAACATCCAAATATAGGTTTTGGCAAGATATCCGAATAAAACCAATTAATTAGTTTAACCAAAGCTTCCCAGCCAACGTCGACCTTTATTGCTTTGGACTGGCTGCAAGAGTAGAAGATATTGTGGAAGGAAGAAGGAAATTAGTAAAGAGAATTTCACAAGGAAAGACATTAAGCAACCGATCCTCCCTCAAAAGAAAATAAACAGGAAAAGAAAGAGAATCCAAGTAAGTATCCTGCGATATTCTTTGTAAGGAATCCTCGAGATTACTCCCTCCATCACTTATACAGAGTTGTACGAGTCCTACTTTCATTTTAGTTTGACCCGAACAAAGAGTTCCATTTCTAGATTCAAGCAATAGATGTCAATTTTTCTCCCATATTGTTGTTCTCTGTTGAATAACATGATTCTGTTCTTCCGTAGGAGAGGAGTAATAAACAACAAAAGGGAAACCAAAATCGAGCTGATCTCTAAGCATTCAGAGATATTCTTCAGAAAGAATCTTCTAATTGCATATAACATATTTACCATGTCACGGACGATCCAAAAAAGTGCCTAATGGAAGCAACAATCTTTGCAAACTAGTATATGCAGTTTCAACTCATTTAGAAAGAGCGGAGGGTAGAAAGAGAAGGAAAAATGCAACATAAGAAGAAACATGCATGCTTCTGTGAAAACAAGTGACAAGTAAGTGCATAACTGAAATCAAGAAGGTTGAACCATTAACTGAGCCTCCATTTTCATATCATAGTAAAAATGCTGATAGTTTACAAAGTTTCCTACAGTAAAAGGGAGACATCTAAATTAAAAATTATACAGGAATAAAATTATAAGTCATACAACAAAGCTTTTGAAGAGAGTAGTTGAGAGTAGAGTAAAATGGACTATGCGAGATGATAAAATCTGTGAATCAGTTGGTTTTTATACCTTTTTTATGCGTGGGAAGACAACAACGAAAGCTATCTGTTTGTTTTGAAGATTGATGGAAGGGTGGTGTAGAGAGGGAAACAAGGATGTACCTATGATTCTTACGAAGTAGAGACGAGTATGATCGAGTCCCCACAGAGATAACTTGGTCGGTGTTAGAGAAGTCGAATGGTTTAATATAAGTAGGAGTATAATGCATGATATATGGACTCAATAGATGGGATAGAACTAGGGGTGGCAATTGGGTGTTAATGGATATAGATGAAGATAAAGTTATGTCAAAGTCCACGAATGGATCAATTTCATTATTTCAGATTATTTAGTATTCAAGATGGGAGGTTAGTCATACGATACATTCAGATTGGCTGAAGTGGAGAAGTACATTCAGAGAGCTAGGTGATAGCCGTTATATTGAAAGTATTACAGAGTTGCTATTAACCCGCCTTTACTTTAAGGAATAAATTGCTGGGCTACAACAAAACAATATACTAGTAAAATGAGTGTAGCTGCTATGAGAAAGCTATGATCGATGTGCCGTAAAACTAGAAAGGTTAGATTTTGAAATGAACAAGTGTGTGAGACCATAAATGTAACCCGCAATAGTAGATAAATGAGAGGAAAAAATTTCTTGAGTTTAGACACCTACAACGAAGAATTGCCATTTAGGAAGTGTAAAATAATATAATATCATCAACAACCATAAAAAAAACGTAAGGGGAACGTAAGGGAAGACCAAAACAAACATGGACGACAACAAATAAGAAGGATACGAGTGGGTAAGAGCGATGAGTATGATTTGGACAGGACACAAAGGTGAAAAATATTTATGTTGCATACACCAAGTAATTCGGACAAAGGCAGAGTTTAATTAAGTTCACAATTTGCCGCAAGCAATGGATTCATATCTCATACTCAGGCAACATACTGCAATCAAGTCTTGTGCATGCAAAATTTCAACAGTAATGAGAATAATTAACAATAATTTCTCACTGATTTGTAAGCACCTTTCTTGCATTCCAGACTGAAACAAAGCTTGCAAATAATTGCAACGTAAACATAGTATCACTTTATGAACATGCAAATGTGGCGCTGATTGAGAGCAGAAATCACATGTCCAATGGGGCAGTTTATCTGCCGTCGCCTCCAAGGTAATGTCTCTGAAATTGAAGAACAGAGTAAGATTAGATAAGAAAAGCAACCGCCTAGATACTATTTGCCACCTATTTGAAAGAAACATAATGAGAAGCAGTTGAGCAACTTATCAGTCAATAATTCAGTAATAGTCGTTTATGGAGATCATCATCTTATAACAATTGATGATTTAAACACCAGAAATCACCAACTGTTGCAGCAATTGCTACGTTTTCAATTGGGGAACATGCCTTGAACTAGTTTCTCTCAAATCAATCTATTCTCTTTCTCCGGAACTGCCACAGTAAATTGACCAACTAGCCTAAGAGATGTGACTCTATTTATCAGTGAAAGCAGAAATTTTCACCTAAATAAACAGCAAAAAGACCACAGAGCTCTTTTTCGCTATCCAAATAGGAATGTTAGGAAGCTATCTCAACATGCAGAGTTGGGGGTGTGAAAGTAGGGGAATAAAACAATAGAAAAGAAAGGTACTTGACATATGGTAGAAAAAAGGACAAGAGATTAACTCAGAGCAACAAATACATACGAGAAATAGTATCCAATTGGTCCAAGAGCAGTCGTAAGCTCAAAGCTTGGCATAGGATTTCCCCACTTTGGACTTCTTCTACCAAGCATTTGCAATAGAGGTTGCAAATTACAATGCTTCGCAAAAATCTTCAACTTCTTTACAATGTCTTTTCCAGCCTGTAAATATCCCGAGTAAATATATTCTAGTAACTTCCATAAAGCCTGGTGATCAACATGAGCAGATAGACGAACTTCTGTTTTTGGCCTGTCTTTCATTTCCACATCTTTCCTATGAAGAGAACCATCAAGAGGTAGTTCCCCAGAAGGCAATAGTGATGGACATCGAACGCTAATGATGATTCCATGAACACTTAAATACTCTTGATTTGCAAGAATGAGTGTCAAAGTAGTATGTTCCTTGCTATTAAGTGCTTTGCCAATCATTCCACCAAGTTTAGTTGGAAAGCCGTAGAGCCCAAAATAGCTAAGAAGGTAAGCAGCATACCATCTTGGTCCAGAAGCGTAACAGTTGATACAGATCTCCTGCAGCTCAGTAACCAATTGAGCCTCAATCTCACTTGCAATCACATCTCCATGATCTTTTCCCAAAGCAGAATGGCGTACCAACTCAGCAAGCCCCCACAAACCAAATAGTAAGAACATATCCTCGCCTTCCCAATCTTCTTCATGGTGATAACAACAAATCTTCTCGTGTAAATGGTTATGCAAATGAGGTGCCACATTCAACCTCTTCACGTGGACAGGGTTCCTTAACCACCACCTTATGAAGGATAAAAGTACCTCTATCCCTTGATTCTTCATGACATGCCTCCAATATTGTGGAAGACCCGAGTAGCATGTCAAACCTATTAGGGTAACAACTATTCGAAGGTTATTTGACATTCTGTCCTTGTCTCCAGATGAGGTAGCACTTAGTGTTCTCAGTAAGTATCTAATATCTTCTTTCGCATTTGGCTTCAATATTTCAGACAGCACACATTTGGCTAGGGATGCAATGTACTTGCATGGAGAATAAATCATCAGTAGAACTGATCTCGAAGCTGATTCATTCCCATATGTAGTTGCAACATCAATTTGACAAATTTGACGGGTGGTACGAAGAGAATCTGAAAAGGCTAAACTGTGAAAAAGAGCACAACCAACCAAAGCACACATGTCAGCACCCACATGATAGAATTCAGTCTCAAAGCTCTCATACTATACCAAGACGATATTCACAACATAATAGGTTAGAAAAAAAGAAGCAGTAATTAATTTGAAAAAATACAACTTCAGATCTATTAAAATTGAATATCTGCTAAATAGAGAAGAATGAGATGTATGTAAGGAAAATTAGTTGCATAAAGAAGTACTGATGAGAGGCTGGAGTATTACCACGCACATGTAATCAAAATGTTAAGGTGAAGTTCATTTTCAAGCATATTTGTATTGAGATCTTCTGTACAATGTGCTGCAAGCCCTCCCAGAATATCCCAAATATAAGGTCTCAGCAGAAGAAGAAAATTTGCACTTAAACAATTTCGTGCAATGGCTATCTTCCCTTTTAGTGATGAGCACTGCTGGGACAGCTGGGCTGTATGAAAATCGCCTAGGAGATTCAAAAGAACACTCTCAATACCCATTTTCCACATATGATTGTGATGCTCTCCTGCCCAACAAGTGATCTTAGCCAAACGACAAGCCTCCACTAACAATGACATCTGGTCTTTACCAAGCTTTCCTGAATGCAAGCTCCTATTGCTCAATCCATTTACTACAACTTTGATTAAGTTACCACAATAGATCTTCATCATTTTTAACCGTCCTTGTTCACTAATCTGAAAAATAGATGATATAGAATAGCTTCTTAGGGGAAACACTGTTATATCAAACAGCACAAAAATATACAAAAAACAATTATTACTGCAAGGCATCCTGCAAGTCTGAATCCTTCCATTCGAACATTGCAAGGGTTTGAGCTGCCCATGCAGTTCACCATCAGTTGTAAAAGTGTTTCTCCATTTTCCAATAGCTTTTTGGCACCATTTCCACATAAAGCTGACATTGAAGATTTGGAAATTTTTATGAACTCAAATGCCTAGGCTACTTTTATCAATTCAGCAGTAAAAGAGCAAGAACCTAAAATTAGATAAAGAAGAAGGTGAGTACCTATTGCAGAATACAACCGCAAAATAGCAATCTTCACAGAAAAGTCTGGCTCAAGACTGATGGAATGAAAAATATCCATAAGTTTATCATCATTCCAAACACAGAACCTGGAGGGTGGCCAGCGGCACAATATTTTACTCAAAAGTGAAAGCATCTCCCTATGGAACTCGGTTGACATAGTCCCATTGGAAAAATCCCTTATACTGCAGAGAATTTTATCAACTGTCTTTGTTTCTTTTAAGATTTCCCACGTTTCTCTTTCCCTTTTTGTGCTCAAACGCGAGAGGATCAAGCTCAAAGCAGCAGCACATGAAATAGCAACTTCTAGTTGACTGGAAGATAGCGAAGCTGATAAAGGCTGAACAAGATCTACAACATGAGATTCAACCACTGAATTTGGTAAAATATTAACAATTTTTACAGCCACCTTTGATGCCAACTTCAAAACAGACCCATTTTTAAAAAGGAGTATAGATTCCAATGCCTTCACAATATCAGCAACTGAATCCTGGAATACGACAGGAATTAAAATTAGAAGTGTGCAAGCTGAAACTAATTTGTATATCAAAAATATAGTTAAGATATACAAAGAAAGAAAACATGTTCACATCTATTATACCATAAATATCGAGAAAAAATAAACTGATTCAACTTAACCATGTTCAGACCTTCCCAAGCAACAACTAATTGTTTCCGACAATCCATAAAAGAGACTAAACCTAGAAGAGAAAGGAAAAAGATAGCCAATAAACGATCAATATAATGATGCAGTCCAGGATTCGGGAAATGTTTCTTGCAGTATCCCAGTTGTTACCGATGCTACCATATTTGCATCTCATAAAAATCTTGATTGCAGCCATCTTTCGATAATTTTTAGTATTTGATAAGTTTTTGACTGCAACCATCTTAGGATGGCGAAAACTCTCAATTTGAATGAACTGAAAAACACTAGTCCATAAAAATTCAAGGATCATTTTCACTATAAAAAGTTGGCATTAATTGCCAAAAGAATGCAATGCGTATTGCATACCATATTGAGGCTTTCACATATGATTAAGGCAATTTAGCATATTTCTATTTGGTATAATTCAATGTATGTGAGGACTATTTTTGTGCATTGTACATACTCCTTGCTCCATAATCTTTCTAAAAGGCAGCCAAATAAAAAACAATCATTAGAAAGCAAACAAGTACCAACTATGTTTGGGGACTAAATACTACTCCCTCCGTTCCTAAATAATTGTCATGTTTTCCTTTTTCATCTTGTCTTGTTTCTAAACTTTCCTTTTTAGAAAAACACTTTTACCATTTTACCCTTACTTTTTCTTGCTACTTTAATGATGGGTACATGCACATGGGCATTTTAGAAAACTACATGTTATACCAATATTTATAATATAGTCAATTAGTTTTTGGAAGTACCAGAAATTTCAGGTAACAAGTGGTTAGAGCTTGAATGATCATGCTTTACGAGTTTACGGTAACTGAGATATGTAAAACAGTTTTATATGAATCTGTACAGTTTTATGCCTATTGGTTTGCCATGGAAAAAAGAAAGGGGAAAAGAACATTCATATATATATATTTTTTTTTTGATAAGTGAAGAACATTCATATTTTAAAATGTTAGGTATTAATGTATTATGAAAAGAAAAAAAAATGCTAAGTAACATTTAGTTTCCTCTCTTGCTTTGCTATAAGTCCTCCTACTTTTCTATTCCATCTTCCACGGTTAACCAACACATGTAACAATGGATTCAGTTTTCTTTTATTTTTCCCTTTCCCTCCAAAAATTGAATAACCAAAATACAGCATTAGGAGTGAAAGATAGTCAATATTTTCAGATAAATTTGGTATATCTCATAAGCTAGAGTAGTGAGTGGTAAAACCGTAAAAAGTGCTGTACTTAGGTTCTAAATACATAATTGAGACCTAGTAATGGAGCCTATTTGCTTTTTAGTGGTCAGCATTATGTAGAAATCGGAATTATCCTTAATGTGCAATCTTCCTTCTGTTTCTTTCTTAAACTTCTAAGACCTATGTGTATCACTACAGAAATCAATTTTCAGTCTGAGTAAAGAGGATAGACTGATTATCCGATTTCCAGATTGCAAATTCAACCGTTGAGTCCAGTTGTTAGAATGTACCTGGTAGCAATCTATCAGCAAACAAAACTTAACTTGCTCATTAACCATTATGGCAAACAAACTTAGCCACTTGCCTCATTAAATCATAAACAACTTCTCTACCTCTAGAATATGAACCCCTGACCTAAATAAAAATAGGTAACCATACGAAAGGAAATCAGAAACTGGACCACGACGCTATGAAGATTGATATAAACAATCGAATAAATCGATGAACACGAGCAATATTGAATTGAATAAGTTGAATTTTGCAAAAGGAAAAACCTGAGGCCAAGGTTGAGAGCATGGTAAAGGCGTTGATGGAGGGTGACCATGTGACCGCTAATTCCACGGTTGTTCTCTGTCCCTTGCTTCGTTGACGATCTCATTTTCGCTTCCCTCTCGATTTCCGGTGGTGATTTTTGATTTCAATCTACCGTATTAGTATTTCGATTTCCATCTCATTCCCCTAGCCAACTAATTTGAAGTCTCGAGTGATCACAATTCAATCCCAGCTAAGGCGCTTCGTTGCCTATTATGTTGTCGCGTGATACGAGCTCGTAAGTAGATTTGTCTAGGTAAACGAGGTAGAGGTAAGTCACTAAAGCTAGGTTCATGAACTTGCTCAATTGAACTGTATTAACTTGATTTGTTTGAGCTCTGGCTTCATCCAATCCATTGTTGATCAAAGACTCCCTCTCATCTACGGCCGTCAACCCACCTTTTCTTCTGTTACGACAGTCCTTCGATCTTCGTCCGAGCATGTACAACGAGGCTTCCCAACTTGGGAAGCTTTTGCTCCATTTTTTCTTTTTAATTTTATTACAAAAATGTCTTTAAGTTCATACTTAATCTTTTCACAAAAATATTCTTTCAAAAATGTACAAATTTCTACACTTTTACATACCACACCATCTTTATCTTTATTAATTTAATATTTTATTTATATCAACAAATAAAATAACTAGAAACTTCAAAAAATCATATAATTTTTTCATAATATCAAAATAAAACAAATCAAGTCTCTATTTATAGATAAAAATGTGTACTTTAATTCAAAAAAATAAAAAAAACAATCATTTTTATGATTGAAAATTGGTTAATAAAAGCAATGGTAGAAAAGGAAATTTGATCCACTAAATAATTGACATGTGGAAAGGTCATGCAAAAAGAAAATAGCAGTAGGGCGCAGGAAGGGCAAGTTTTGTCGGAGGAAATTTGGTTCAAAACGTTGCTGTTTTGACAATTTTTCTCCTAAAACTACACCATTTTGATTGAATTTTTTTCTCAAGCATAGGAGTTTGTTTGGCTCTTGAATTGGCTTTTGTTTAGCCAAGCACCACTCGAGCAACCTTGCTATTTTGAAGAATCTCTCAAGCAACAAAGCTCTCCTTACCAAGCACCATTGTTGTATTGATTTTCACTCGATGTTGCGTGGTGGAATTTCACTTTTCAGATTAATTGATAGTCCATTCACATAGGGCCTGGTATGTTTCATTTAGGAATTTACTTTCAAAAAACTAGGCTTGAATTGCAATTTGATAATCTTAATTTTACGGTTTTTGCAAAAAGTTAACTATATTTATATATATATATATATATATATATATATATATATATAATTTAGCCATTGTACTTGGTTATAAATCGTATTTTGGTTACCATAAATCATTTCAGTTAGTTATGTTGGATGAACATGATTGAAAAGATATAAATATCCTTTTGTGTTTGGAACATGTCGTACATGTGCATGAATTGAAATCATACAATATTATTTCATTCAACTCCTTGCTTAAAGAAATGCGTTTTAAGCTTGCATTAAGGGTGCAGGTGAGACAATCACGTGAGTAACACGTGATGTAGGTAAGGGTATTTTTGAGTTTCTATAAATGTTTAAAGTTTTTCATCCAAAAAATTGGATGGATTGATGATGTGCGATATATAGCCAAGTATAATGACTAAATTGAAAAGAAAAAAAAAGTTAGTTTATTGTAAAAAGTGTGAAAGTAATATAATCAAAAAGCGATTTAAGCCAAAAATAATGTTTATTACATGACATGCCCCGACACACGGAATCCCAGATTGATACATCAAACTCTTCTTATAAACAGATTAACATTTGTTAAACACACAACCTAAACATGCTCAATAACTATAACCACGATATTATTGGTCATAACCAGGAGCCAAAATAACTAACTCGAGCTAACATACTCAAGACCACAGCTGGGCGACGTAAAGGCCATACGGTTCTAATTAAAATACATATAACAACAGCATATAAACATAATTATGCTACGGTTCGACAACACGTGTCGGCACCAAAATAATAACTAAAATCTCAACTAATCATGATACATACTATCCAAGATAGAGTTTACACAACTATACACAAACGTTGGCCTCACCAACTAAATAGTGTAGACAAGTTACAACAAGACTGCTACACAGGAGTACAATTAGCTAGTCTCACGAATCAACTCGAACCTCATCACATCGAACTTTCTGGTTTACTGCACACTAAGTAATACAAATAGCAGGGTAAGTCAAGGACTCATTAAGTTACTATATGCAAGTACATAGGTATGTTATTATGCACATCAAGTCATAACAACGCAATGATAATACGAAATCAATAATAAGTATACCAAAGTTGTAAACCGTACACCAAGTAATCACAATGCATATAACCAACGTAGTACAAATGGTATCCACACGAGTACAACATAAGCAAACTCATTTACATGTACACGAGGCATGTACACCATTGATTGTGGCGTTCTTTTTCATAGTTGTGTTGATGTAGTAATACACGTATACGTCCCTGGATAAATGTGATTGTATCGATATTCGTGTTTTTGATGTAGTGATGTATTAATGTACCCCGAGAACACCTACTCGGGGCAGAACGTGATCCCATCGATACTTATGTATATAATGTATCCATTTCCCCCCAAAACACCTACTTGGGTCATTAGCTTACCAAAGTTACGTGTATTGCTATAGCGATGTGGCTACGTCTCAACTATGGCCAATAGTGAGGGTGTGTGACTTTATGCAATGTACAAATAGATGTTTACTTGTCATCCTGTAACAATATCCGAGTTCGTAAGTACTAGATATCAAATTGTTCAGAAGTAAGTCAATGATATTACTACATATTCTATACCAAACACGTATTTGTAGGTAATCAATTATTGTTATTATATTGCAATCCTTACTCATAAGTAGGTCAATGATCTTACTACGTATTCTTTTCCAAATACGTATTTCCAGATAATCAATTATGTTACTATATTGCAATTCTTATTATGCTCGCATCTATAGACATAGAGAAACAATACATAAGTAGACCTCTGCTCGTACTCATATCTCAATGAGAATTAAACAAGTCCTTAATAGTGGACATAACAATCTAGTAATGTCTATTACACCAAGGTATCACATGCAGCTATTTGCGAATTCTCAAACAATATATCTTGCGTCACTTAATGTGAAAAGTAATAGTCCGTACATATTAGACATGCACATTGCACGAGTATGTCATTGACTCTACTGCACATAACTATACTATATAACTGTTTACATGTAGGCTTCACACCCATATCCCATTTTTAGTTCATAACTATCATGTGACCACTTGGTACACATCATTACAAGAACAAGTTACCAATCCTTGTGCCCGTAATCCTATTAACATTATTTAGGAGTACATTAACTTCCTATTTTAGCCTCATCTATAACTATTATGTGACTAATCAATTAACACATATCATAACTATAACCAAACTCATGACTTATTGGCCTCATAATCAACCATACGAGTAAGCTATTAAGTATTAATATCTACTACATAACATAATGTCAAGCATTTATATGCAAGTACAAACATCTAAACTATGCATTTCACTACCCCCTAACTGATTCATATACACAAACATAAATGGCCTTGATTTGTAACAAGTTTTATGCAAGGACCTCAACATATTCATATAATGCATTATATCATGGGATCGGTTACACAACTCATTACCATATTAATCATCTTTAAGTTGACTATTTGATGTCAAATTAATCATTAATAAGTATTCATAACGTATCTTGATTAACGTATAAACATTTATACTCACAACTAGAGCAAGTTACTTGTCACCATAGCATCAAGAGCTAAGCCACACGCTATACCAATTTGGGATACTATCGTTATATCCAACTACTTTGCATTTGCTCATCACTAGTTATTCCAAACACATCATAATTTATGTAGAAACTAGTGATGCACCTGTGCGTTGCACGGATTGTACATGTGTATAAAATTATATATTAAATTAAAGTTGAATAATATGTAATTAATTTTTTAATATGAACAAAATAAACAAAAAATAATAAACAGTAAAATTAAATATAGAAAATCCTATAAATTTGAAAAAAAAAAATATAAATTTTGGAATACTTTTTGTATACAATAATTTTCGTTTAACATGTACGACTATTACAACTATAGATATTACATAGTAAATTAAGACAAAGCTACATACAACTGGTGATAACCAAAAACATGTTTTCAAATGGAGTCTTATATTAGACAATGACTTACTATAGTTTTTATTCATATGCATTGCGTAAGACATAATCAACAAAAAAATGTTTTATCTGGAATTTGAAAGAAATTCTAGGATCAAATAGTATTTGTGACATTCTTGGAATCAAAAGAGTACCACCAGAATTGCCCTTTGAAAGAACTCAACCTTCTAAAGCATGGTTTCTCAGCCTTATAACAATTAATCTCGTATCATTGCATAACTCAAGTGAATAGACTATGTTATGAAACAAAATTATTTGAGTTCTAATCTTCAAATTTAACTCACAATTTGAGATTTCAGAATATTCAATTGAAATAGTCATGAGTATATATCGTTCAAATTTAACTCACAGTTTGAGATTTCAGAATATGTATTGTTCATTGATGTGGTGTAATTAAAAAACATTGATCCTTAATTTTTATATGACTATTTAATTGAAACAAAAAAAACATGTATCTTTTTCAACAACATAACTTATATATTACATTTCAATTTTCAATTACATAAAGAATTAACAAAAAAAAAAAAGAGAAAATGTCACTCTAATTTGAACATGACATATATAAAGTTCTCGATATTCTTACTTATTTGTAATGGATCATCATAAAATGTTTTTTTTTTTGGTTTAGTTTATTGAGTTTTGTCTTCTTTTTCGGTTATTGTAGTGTCGTTCATCGATATTTACAAAATCTCAAGCATATATCAATTCATTTGCATAATGTCGACCATACATTGAATAAGTTCATCTTGACGGCCATTAATGCGTAAGCACGGACACAAAATCTAGTGATAATTTAAACTAAGACGGACCCAAACTAAACAAACAAACAAAGTCAGGCACATGAGTATTTTTTATTTGTTTTAAATATTATAGAATTGTATTTCAAGATCTATTGAAAACAATCGTAAGTTTTTTTATTTACCTATTTTTTATTTATAATAACACTAAGCTATTCAATATTTTTGAATAAATACCATTTTTATGAATTATTTTTATATATTGATTTTGTTTGTAATTAGTTATACGCACGTGGACTCTGTCTAACTTATGAATTACTTACCTAAAAAATTTATTTATACTTTATTTTTGTGTAATATTTAATAGTTATATGGCTTTAGTATGTAATTAGTTATATGTCATTTATATGTCATTTTCGAATTTAATTCTCCAAATAAAAAAAGTAAACTCAATTATAATAGTTTTTGTCAACATCATTAAATAACATTTCTCAAATTCAATTAAATTTTTTGTGACATAAACAAAACATAAGTGATTCCATTTTTGAAAAGTGAGTTTTGGCGGGAAATTTCTAAAAAAATATGCACTTCTGTTTTTATATATACTACAATACAATCGTGTAATACACGATTCAATATTGATATAAATAAAACAACATAAAATTTTAATGATAACCATGTAACCGAATAATTATATGAAAAATCACAAGTTCAATATGTATATAAAACAAATTAAAGAAAATTATGTTAATAAAAACAATAACTTTTTTAACATATCTTTAAATTGATATCGAAGTGACATGTCCTTGACTAAAACAGTTTACTTTATAAAGATTGAAGTTAATCATAGAAAATTATAATCAAAACACTCGTGCGATGCATGAAGCCTATATTCATATCAATACAATAGTTAAAACTTTAGTGCTAATAAAATACACAAATAATTACAACATAAAGATTATGAGTTCAATGTGTAGAATTGAATATCATAATTTTGTAACATTAAAATTAAGATTATTTTGTTTGGCTCTCATGTAGAGTTCAATTAAAAATCTAAATGTATAAGTAAATTAATATAAATAAAAAATTAATGAAAATCAAGAGTCTTTAGGTTTAAAAATGTTTTACCTTTGGAAAAAAAATATCAAATTATAGAATAAAAATATTAAAAATTTCAGTTCAATTCCAATTCTAATATTTTTTCTGAATATAAACAATAAAATTTACATTGAAGCTCATAATTTCAATTATAAACAATGGAATTGAGGTTCACTTTCTCTCATTCTCTACTATGGAGTCTCAACAAAATTTAAGTTCACTGATGTGTTTTCTGTATTAAAAATGATATTAAAATATATACAAATATATATATATATATATAAATAAAAGTTACATTAATGTTTAAAAAAATTGATAGCTCATGCAATATTAGACAAATGGCAAATTGTTTGTGATATACTAACATGTTTTGTCATAAAATCTTAAAAACTATACTTTTCAAAATTGGTATTTTTTACAAAATAATTCAAGTATTATAGTTCAATTTAAAAATCAGACATAAAGAAAAATTAATTAAAATATCATATAACCAAGGAAAATAAAATATAGGAGATGGGTCAAGGAAAATGAACCAAAAATTCAAACGATCGATGGATAGACATCGGAAAATTTAGTTTAAACCATGCTAAGGATAACTTTTGGATCGCGGCCCGGTAAACACTCATAAAACCGTGTTGCTTTAGTTGATATATATAAACGAAAATAAAACACTTTTACCCTAATTTCACTACACATTGTAATTTTTGTACGCATTTTTTGCAGCGATGGCCAACCTCAAGGTTACCCCCTAAAAAAAGTCCGGCAACGGAAGCTATGACCATCGACTTACCGAAAACTTGTTGGTATGTTCATGTTTCCAAAAATATTTCAAAAACTTTGTTTAACTTCAAAACTCGTTTATTAATTTTAATTAGTGATTTAGTTCAACTAACAAACAAATTCTATCTGAATATTGATTAATTTCATCATCAATATTTTTTTTATATCTTAATTTTTTAACATGTATAAGTAACCAACAAATAAAAAATTATCGGTTTCCATTTTTTACATGTAGCTAGCTGTCTCAAAAAATTGGTCCTATCTCGATTTATAGATTTTTTTTACAATAATAACTTTGGTTATGATGAAATAAAGAAAAAATTGTCAGATCTTGGTATTATTATTAATTGATTGTATGTGAATTAGTTTTACTTCAAAGTGTGTGTATATAATTTAGTTTCAAAATCATTGTTTTATTTCATCTTTATTTTTCTTAGCTTGGATATTGATGCAAAGCAATTGACAAAAAAAAAACTTTGTTTTGTTATCTCTCATATGTTTCTACTATATATATTTTTCTTAATATACTAAATAAGAATGTGAAGAGGTTTTGGAGTCATTTATCCAATCAACCATAATAATGATATTTTATATTTTCAATTTCCAATGCAAAAAGTATCTTATATACAAATTAGAAGTGTTTCTAAATTTGGAAAGTCACTTTTGGCGGAAACTTTCCAAAACTTGAATTCTCTCCTTTTATATATGTATAGATAATTTTATTTAATAGCTTGACTTAATTATTAGTTAACTTAACTTGACTCCGTAAAGTTAACTTACAATGATATTATAGTTTTATTTAATATCTTAACCTACCGTACACACTTTAAAATTAGACTTTGTATCTATTATAGTTCAACTGGACTCTGTAGAGTCAATTATAACATTATGATAATTTTGAGTTGTAACTACTAATTATTAATTAGCCCGTAACCATCCAATCTCAATTGCTTCTTAACATATTATAAGTTTATTATCTCCCAATAATTTCCTAATATCGTAAGATATAATTATACAACTCAATATAACTTATTTAATCAAACTTGACTATGTTGAGTCGTTACTAGTTACTACAATTGCACAATTTTCAGGTCACCGCTGCTACTTATGGTATCACCCTATTTTATTCTTACTAGCTATTTTTCCAATGAAACAAAGTAAATATTTAATATAAGAACACACAAATTTCATGTCAAAACAAAGTATAACTTTTACATGTTAATTAACATACTAGCATTGATATATTTTATTTAGTATGCAATATTTACTCATAAAATGAAGGGAAATAGTAACTTACCATTTTGGTGAATTTCTACTAATTAAAATATATTATTACCCTTTATAATTGTCCACCGCACAACCTTGAAACTTCTACGATGTAGCTTGGCAATTTATCGGCTTGAAATGGAAGAACTCACAGTCTCACCATGAAACTCCCACTCGCAAAGCACGACCTCTAGGAAAAACGAGAAGATATGAAGATTGAAGGGGACCGTAACTAGAAAAGTCTACAGTAAATGAATCCACGATGGTACAAGGTAATCCTACGTGTCTTCATACTAGACACTTAATATTATTTTTTCCTCATTTGATAGTTATCTTCTCTCGGTCGAATAAAGGAGCAATGAAATATTATTACTGAAGCGCCTCGACCCCTAACCTCTATACGAGTCTCGGGTCGAGCGCCTAATAAACACATAAAACACCGCCCTTACTAAGTACGAGCTAAACAAAACACACCTGATAAAACATAATCATTCTTATGAATAATAAAAACACCACAGCTTCTGAAAAGTCGGGAAAACAAAAGTCAACGAGCAATTACCCGTGAACTAAACACAATGGCTCCAAGCCAACCAACAAGTGAAATAAAATACACTAGTAACAATCAAACCCCATAATAGAGTTTATATAACTCTATGCATCCACGTCCTCACAACTATACAAAACAAGCCTTCTAGAAGCTACAACTAGCAACCTGCTAGATCTCGCGTATCTCGCCGATCACAAGGTAACTCTCGATCTCGCTGGATCAAATTCCTAGATAACTGCACACTAAAGTAAACAAATTAACATGGGGTGAGTGATAACTCAGTAAGTTACTACATGCAATTACAATGGCATGTTGTTATACACATGTAAACATCATATCAGTCAATCAAGTATAGATGTACATATACTTACACACATCACGTTGATCATGTTATAATGCACATTGACTCAACGTAATTAAACACATAAGCCAGGATATACAATTGAAGGCGAGCTTTCTATCTCGACTTGTATCCTAAATATCATAGTTGTATTTTTGTTGCAGTACACACACTGATACATGATCACATGTTGAATCATATCTGAACCCAATAGTATCCAGATTCCATATCCATGTCTGAACCCAATAGTATCTAGAACTAATGACCTTGGGACTTAACCATGAGTCTCATTACCCCGAGTTTTACCCAAGAGTCGTAGTTGTGTTGATGTTGCAGTACACATGCTGAAATCATGTCTGAACTCAATAGTATCCAGAACCAATGACCTTTGGACTTAACCAGGAGTCTCATTATCCCGAGTTTTACCCAAAAGTCTAGCCTTTTATCTGTCATGTGAATTTCTCTAACAAAGGCTACATACTTGTTACGACTAATAATAAGGGAGAGATGCATACAACAACCCGTAGTAATAGAACAATCAAACGGGCCAGGTTGGGCTAGCCCCGCCCAAGCCCACAGGGTTTCACTTAATAGTGGGTCAGACCTAAACATTATCGGACCTCATAAAACTTAGGACTAGCACATACTAACTTTGGGCCTATAGGCCCAACCTTCATTTGATAGACTAATAATGCTTAATTCTGCAAATTCAAAACATTGACATTTCCTGTATAATTGTATCATGTATGAGCCATACCCTCATACCCATATGGTCGATTAGTTGTATTTTATATAAAAAACCTCTTTTTAATAGTAAAGACTTGCAGACAGACAACACCCAAATGAATATAAAAACCCAAGATTTCAAGCTTAAACAATATTAAGCCAATAGGTCATATATTAGTATATATATAATATATTACAATAAGAAAATAAGAACAATCGTATGAGGCTAAGAGCAGATTGAAGAGTTTTTTGAGATCACAGAAGGGGCGGTCCGACAGGATATGTGAACCAGAGAGATCAGTGTGGCAGTTGCAACGTTGCTACCGACTCTCGCTCTCGTCGTATCGTGTCACCTCTAGCTCGAGCCTTCGACCCGAATCGACCAGTTGAAGGCTTGAAGCCTTCATCTTCTTCTCTTTGACCAACCAGTTGTGGGCCTGTGGCTGACTGGATGTGGGTTGTGGGAAATTAGGAATGTGGCCTACTGTGGTCTGTAAATGTAATAGTGTGTAATCTAATAATTGTATGATAGATAACTAAGATAAGATAGGTTTTTGTACTTTTTATTTTTCTAATTTCTCCCTACTTTTTTAATTTTTTAAAGTATTTTTATTTTTTTCAATTGTGTTTGACTTTTCAACAGTTTATATTCGGGCCAGGTCGGGCTTGCTAGGTTTTTTAGGATCGGGCCAAAAAAGCTCGGGTTTTTTCGCACCTTACAAATTATGGCATAGTCCCAAGAAAAATTGGACGGGCTGGGCTGGACTCGGCTCAATTTTGACCGCTCTACGTAGCGATCACGAGATTTAACTCTCATAAAGACTACTGTCATCCCATTGTCGACACAACCACAAATGCCAGTTTGACTCAATGCAATGCATAAGTAGATATTTACGTGTAATAAACAAAACTGTTAAGTTTCAAATATGAGAACCCAACACACATACCAAGCATGAATGTTTGCTCGTAAATAAACACAGTTGTTGAGTTCTAAGTATGGGAGCTCAACACACATATCAAACATGTATTTACTTAAAACAAACACTATATCTAAATCATCTTAATGATAACAAATGTAACGTTCGCAATTATTAAATGTTAAACAACATAAGAGTAGGCCATTTATCCTATTACAAACACCCGCTACAGAAGACAAGTCCGTAAATACTAGACTCTCTTGTGACAATCTCAAGCAGATCATTGAATCTATATTAATCATAAAACACACAAGTAACCACATATTACCTTAGAATCGTAATTGTGTCCGTAGCTACTAGACACAAACTTCAACACATGGGTAGTCCTCTGGTCCTTCTACCCATAACAATAGACAATTGATGAGTCCGTAAATACTAGACAACATAAACAATTACAAACATAGGTCAATAGTACCTATTACCTCATAAAATATTACGCGACTACTAGTGAGTATTAGAACATTACGTCTTATAACATACAACGTTATCACCAGCCATCTATGAGTATTAAACACTAGATAGCTCAAGAGTAGGCCGATGACTCTGCTACACACAATACACCAGCTTGGTGCCAATGACAATCTATATCATCCATAAACTTTATATTTAGTTCATAAATATCATGTACTCAAATTGTGTACAAATGATGATAAGAGCGGGTTCTCGATCTCGCTACCCATGACTCTATCAACAATACATACAAACACTTTAACTCTTATAAGTCTCGCAATTTATCCACGACTACTTTAACTGGGTTAGTCATTCTCCATCAATATTACACCCAAGCTTACAAGTATCGGGTTTCAAATAAATCGTAGGAGCAAGCCATTAATGCCTACCACCCAGCAGAATATCATTTACAATTTACACGTATTTAATTCATATAATACTGTCCCGTAACTGACTTGCATTTACAATATCTAAAGTGTCTCTTGTAACAAGCTCTATACTGCGACCTAGCCACTTCCCTTTTAAGTACATGGTTCAATTACTTAATCCAGATAACTTAGTTATCTTAAATACTGACTCTGCTAAGTCACAAACTCAAAAGTCATTTGCTATTAAATAGCTGTAATACTCATCCATTAACATATATTTATGTTCACTCATAACTACTGCAAATTTACCTGCCATTTAGTACAGGTACTAGTGATGTTTCCGTGCGTTGTACGGTTTGTACACTGGTATAAAATTATATACTAAAGTAAAGTTGAAGAATATACAATTAAAAAGTTTAATATGAAAAAAAAAAAAAAATTAATAAAAAGTAAAATTAAAGATAGATCACATAAATTTGAAAAAGTAATTATAAATTTATTTAGATGTATTTCCTTATTCAGAAAGGAAGGATTGGATGGAATTCAACAATCTTCGTCATTCGTTAAGTCAACAATTGATAATAGATATGTGCCTCTAAATGACAAAATTTGACAGAGATAATAGTTTTCGATATTTCGTACTAATGTAGTAGCTATAAAAAAAAACGTTGGTTATTGAAAATATAAACATATAAAAATACATTTTATGTCCTCACATTCTCTTCCTTCTTCATACCTCGTTCTTCTTCTTCATCGTTTTGTGTTTGTGTGTATGATTCAAAATAAATTTACTGTTGTGTTTGTGCTACTGTGCATATACTGTTTGATGAAAGGTCTAAATAGAAATTTGTTTGTTTTTAAATACCCTTTTTGAAACTCGATACATCAATTTTGAACCATAATGTATCATTTGTAAATTGTGATGCATCGACTTAGATGTGGGATGTAGGAAAGATGCATTAATTTTGAATCATATGTTGATTGTGTACATGAAAGAAGAGAGATGAAGGTTTGGTACATTATGATTTAAGGCGCAATGCATAAATTAGATTATGTGATTTAAATTGATGAATTGATTATGTAATATCCCTAATTTTGATAATATTGTTTGTTTAATTGGAATAAATATATTTGGGCTTATATTAATTTAGTTATCTTGGGCCGGTATTTGTGTTTTGGCCAAATTTGATTGAAATCGATATTTGGGCTTACTTTGATTTGAGAGCGAGTCCACTTAGGTTTTGGTACACGGTTGGGTGGTTTGTTTGTGATTGGGCTTGAGCCCAAATTGATGGGCCATTTGATAAATATAACTAATAATAATAATAATAATAATAATAATAATGATAATAATAATAATAAACACCATAATATTTAATATAGTTTTTAGTGGCAGTAAAAGGTAGTTAATTTAGGGCATCAGAGTGGGAGGTTTTGGGTGCCATTACCGTTAAGTGGAAACGGGGGCAGCTTTTAAGCTGCAGTAATGGTGGGAAGCTGGAGAGTCCATTACGGTGGCTATATAAGGGGGTAGACTTCCCCAGAGCTGCATCATTCTCAAAGATAAAAAAGAGGGTGAGAGAGCTTAGTCGAAGGAAGTCTTTGGCGAAGTCACGAAGTGGAAAGAACCGACAACACGTCAAATCTTCGGCGGGCAAGATCGAGTCTTGGATTGAGGTGAGTTACTGATTATTCATCTTGAGATTTCAGGTAGTTGTTGTTTCTGCTGAATGGGTTGACATTGTATGGGGTTTTCTTGGGTTGGTGAATTTGTGAAGATGGATAGCAGGGGAGATGAAGTTGGGTTGAGTTGTTGCCCAAAGGAAAAAAAAAGTAACAAAAAGAGGGGGGATCTTGGGGGTCGGCAGGAGTGAAAAGGGAGCGGGGGAAGGGGTTTAAAAAAAAAGAAGAAGAAGGTTTGGCTGGTGTTGTTGGCGGAAGGAGGAAATGGAAGAGAGGGAAAAGAAATGAGGGAGAAGTAGAAAGAGAAAGTAATATTGAGGGTGGTGTACGGGTGTATAGGGGAATTCACTAAAAAGGTATTTCTTTTATAAAAAAGGTGATAATGATGGGTGATGGTGATGTGGGGGAATGATCTAATCACAAAAAAAGGGGTGGGGGAAAGTGGTGAGGTGTCGGGTGGATTGAGTAATTAAAGAAAAATGGGATGCTTTATATTTTGGTTAATGTACTGCCACTAATAGGCTAATATCTAAAAAAAAAGGTTATTAGAATTCAGTTTATTTACTCAGGTATTAGAAAAATATTATTTAAGATAATTTAGTTTTTTTGTATTGGATGTTAGATTTGGGCAAGAACGAGCAGTGGTGACTTACACATACAAGCTAATTGTTCACTTCTTTTTGGTAAGGGATTATACTCCTTTAAAGTTATTTGATCATCATATTTTATTCGGTAGGCTTCCGTTATAACTTTATTGTCTTAACACTTTCTTTGTAAACACATGTTCGGCATTCGCCGATATTTGCTTTAAACTTCGTCGAACCTATTTTGTTCATAATCTGACTTTTGAAACTTTTGTAAACCATGTTTGACTTCTTTGAAATATCAATCCGTTATATAAAAAAAAGGAATTACATATGTTTGGACGTTTGGCTTTATTTAGAACTCCTCCGTGATCACTAAGTAAAATAAGTTGTTACATGAAATATGTAACATTTGTGAACTTTGAATTATTTGACATCACTGGACATTTGGTGAGGTTATCCGGATATACCTTTAGGCCCGTTGGGCTCAGGCCCGTGATTGGGGCAGTTAGTCGGGTCGAATTGACCACTTACGTGATCATGAAATCTACGGGTGTTCTTTGTTTCCAACTGGAATGGAACGGTTGGCGGCAATTGAATAACTCGTATTTGTTTTGAGCTTTATCTTTCTTTTGGAATTCCTAAATAGTATTGTATTCGATTATGTTATTTCTATATCCAATAAATGCAGTTATTAGTCCTGTTAAATTATTTGACCTTTGGCGAAATATAATTTTTGTGGTCAACTCCTCCTTAAAAACCGGAGGGGTTGTATATGAACTTGCTGGACATTGTTCACTCACCTTTTTTTCTATTTTTCTTCAGGTCATAAGTAAATTTTGAAATCCTTTTGGGATTAGGTGGATCATTTGAAGAGTGGCTCGGACAAGATTAATTTTCTTAGATTTGACAGTTTTTTTTTTAAAGGATTAAACATTTGTTTGGGATTTATGGTGGTATTTATATTTTGGAATTTATATTAGACCGTTATGTATTTTGGATAGGAAAATTTGAATGTTTTATTTTGGATATTTTGCAAGTTAGTATTTAGAATTGGTGACGTGGCCAAATTGTGGGACCGCGTGTGCTGATCGAAGTTTGGGCGCATGAGAGTGGTATCAAAGCTTAGGTTAAGGATCCTGTGGGTTATGGGTTCTAAGGGTTATGATGGAAGTGATAATGAGATGGTAGAGATAAGCATATGATCCAAATGTGAGTTTCTTTTAAGGACTAATACATCGGTGGTTATGTGTAGGGATGACACGAACCCGACAGACAGCAAGGAAAACCTGCACCAACCAGTCTCTCTCGATTCCTCGAGGGTTGTTTAATGACATACGTGCTAAGTTGTACCGCTCCCGCCGTGCCTTCCAAAGGATGAAGGACGCTAAGGAAGAGCTTGCGGCACACTTACGTGCCCACATGCAAGCAGTCAGGGATGCTAGGCACGTACTTGATTTAGTGCGCGCGAGTCTAAACCAAGTCATTAATGAAGCTCCCGAGGACGGGTTAGGGTCTTTTCTAAACCCTATACAAGTTGACTCGGAGGATGACGAGGCGGATGATGAGACGGAAGAGAGCACGTCGGAGGGCACCAGGTCCGAGGGCTCCGAGTCTGAGGACTTCGAGTCTGGCGAATAAGTGGGGGCGATAGCCAGGAGGGCACAAACTAATGGTTGGATAGAGTGACTTGTAGATAATCATTTTCAGGCACATTCAGGTACATAGAGACATCTTTCCAGGTTTAAATGACACCCATTGTCCAAAAGTAACCTATAAGTCCCTATGCCCTCTATCCGTGCCTTCATCCTGTTTCCCATAAACAAGTACTGTTCATTTCCGTTTATGGGTTGGATCGTACTAAATCCCAGCATAACACGAGACACATGATTAGTTTCACCAAAATCTAACCACCAGGTATTATTAAGAACTTCTATATGATTCGATTCAAAACATACAAAAACATAATATGTACCTTTTTTCTCAAACCATTCCTTTCGTTTAGGACAATCAGCCTTTACGTGTCCTTCTTTGTTACAGAAGAAACACCTAATTTTTTTTTCTTGATTTGACCCTCATAAACTTTTATTGGGGCCTTATCTTTTTTTTTTTTTTGCCTTTGTCCCTATTACCTAGTTTGAACTTGTTGCTGCTAGCACCATCATAGACTGTGAGGTAGATGGAGTGATCTTTTATTTTCTTTAATCTCCCTTCCTCCTGCACTAACATGACCTTTAACTCTTTAAAGTTCCATTTATCTCCATGGTGTTGTAATTCACCTGGAACTGACCAAATTAAACATGAAGGGAATTCATTATGAATTATACGAGAAAGCTATCACTCACATCCATTCCCATAGTCTTCAACTTTGCTGCTAAGTTGGACATTTCTGTTACAAGATCATGAATTGACTTTGACCAATCAAACTTCTTTGTAGTCAATTTGCTCATGAGATTGCCTACAATGGATTTATTTGCTAGATCCGACTAAGAATAATCTTTAACCTTTAACAAAAACTCTCTAGCATCTTCAGTCTTTGACATCGATGGCTTAATATTTTCAGCCATAGTCATTTTCATAAGGTTCAAGCTCAGCATGTTAGACCGCTCCCAAGCCCATAGATGGACTTGTCATCTTCTGAGTTAGTCTCAGTAATGGTTGTGGGTATTTCATCTGATACTGTAACTATGTCAGATCCATAACACCCAGAGTAAACTGGATTTGTTCAGACAATCAGTATAGTTCAGCCCGTTGAACTTACCAACCGAACTTCCTGATGCAAAAAGACTTAATGAGTCTGCAAAACATTTATACATGCTCAACCATTAGCGCTTTGAGTTAACTTTAATAAATTCATAAACATTCATAAACTTTAAGCATGTATTTAAGTTCACATTTGGATAAGCTTTAAACACATAAACAATTTAATCAATGTCATACGACAAAAACTTTAATGGATAATCATAACATACAATAATCAAATAAGTTGTACTCCTATCTAATTGTCTTGATATAAAAAAAGTAATTGACTTGATTATTTATATTGGTTTAATGTGTAGTTTCTTTATGCCCATTATATAAGTTTCAAATTAAAAGGTAAAAATGATGTTCAAAAAGGTAAGAAAGGACAATTATTTTGGATAATTTAGGGACGGAGTATATCTTTGATATATATCTTTTTAATCGGTACAATATAATCCTTTAACGTTATAGACTAGTTACAATGGTCCGTCTTTGGACGACCTTCTAGCAATTAGTCTATAAATTCAATTGTTCAATCAACTTTTCTTGTTATTTTTAGAGACATCTTTGTACTCATGAACAACTGACATAAAATTAATTTAATGTGTTGGACATTCCATTCAGCCAGACCACTTTGGTGACTAATAAGCTATTAATGCCTTAACAATAAATTATACTTTTATATTTCAAGCCTTTAACATAACATGATTTTTTTTTGGAAAATAAAAAACATAATATCCAATTTGTTTTGAAAATTTTCGGTAAAGCTTGAAATTCAACATAACCGGTGTTAAAGACCCAATTAATTTTGCGCTAAAACTTTACTGCATAAAAACTTTAATTTCACTCTTAAACATTACAAAAGCAACAAAATATTACATGTACAATTACCGTACAAATTTTACAGTTTAAAATATAATAGACACTTTAATCGGAAAAATCATGAGTTCACAATTTTAAGCTTTGATACCACATGTTATACTTTTATACATGCATGAGTTTCAAATGTAAATCATTTTCTAGAAACTCATGATACTTTAATAAACCCAAAATATTGGAATACATAATTCTCACGATTTAATATACATACACAGATAATAAGAATTAATCTGCATCATTTATATTAACTTACAACTGTTATGAAAAGCGGAATTTTCGATCTTACATTTCACGTTTATGAGTTCACAACCTTAAGCTCTGATACCACATGTTATACTTTTATACATGCATGAGTTTCAAATATAAATCATTTTCTAAAAACTCATGATACTTTAATAAACCAAAAATCTTGGAACACATAATTCTCACAACTTAATATACATACACAGATAATAGAAACTAATCTGCATCCATGATATTAACTTACAACTGTTATGGAAAGCGGAATTTTCGATCTTGCCTTTCACTTTTATTTTTCCGGATGGTGAGGAGAACATTTCTTTTATTTTCCATTACTTTTCGAGGACGCTACTCTTAGTCTCTCTTTTCTGTTGTTCACGACATATATATATATACATATGTGTCTATTATTATGTATATATTATGTATAACTTTTAAAGACATAGGAAAATAGGGAGTACCATTTTAAAACTCTCAAGCTTTAACATACTTTTATTCTCACTTAATCATTAAAGTGAGACACTTTATTATTAAAATTTTATTTACTATTAATTCATATGTGTCATATTCATATGAGTCACGTTACAGAATAAATCTAACATGGCTCCCTTCCTCCACTATATTATTAGATTATTAGATCTTAGGTGAAGGAAAATGCATGCGGGGTATGATATTATAAGCTAGAAATTAAAGTATTATTACAAGCTTTAACATTAGTGTTCTTTGATCAAATTTATTTAAATCTCTAATATGTTTTTTTAAATAATAACATAGACTTTCCAAATCATCAACAACTTAATCATCTAACTCTAAAACTCATAATTTTTCACTAGCTCTAGCTCGTGATAACATTTGTCAAACGAAAATAATAAAGTAAAATATAAAAACATGAATAAGAATATTAGTCCGCTACAAATTGGAATGCATAATGCACGTGAATTTAGCAGCTAAAATCTTTAACGATGTGTAGACGGGCGGACAGAATCTGATTGAAGGTCGAAGGATCAATTGCGACGAGTTTTGGAATTCAAGGCTAATATTGATACTTTGAGGACTGTTTTGCAAATTTCCCAAAATAAAACAAAGTGAAAAATACTGGATTGATTATTAAAGGGTTTAGATTTTTCGGTGACAGGGTTTTAGGGTTTTCTTCGCTGCTTTGGAAGAGAAACTACGTCCATTATTGTAAGTTACAAAATCAACAGTTCCATCGTTTCGCCCACCCATTCAATCAAATACCATTACCGTAACAACGAAAGAAAAATGATAACCGGCGGAAGAAGTTTAGTTTCTTCGCCGCCGGCCTTCTCAAATGATGCCAAGAAGCTCCTCGTCTGCACCGGAAACACCGTCTCCATCTTCAGCACCACCACTGGACTACAGGTTCTTATCATTTTGTTTTCTATTGGCACGCAACAATCTCATTTTCTTTTGATGCAATTTGAACCGCATGGAATTAAATTTGTAATAATATGGCATGGAATGGGATCGGCATTGTTGGCTACCAAACTCGCACTTGTCGTTAAACAGTTACTTGAATTAACTGCTTGAGGTTTATGCAGATAACTGAATTGGAGGGTCACACAGCATTGGTGACATCGGTTATTGTAGTACCAGCTTCTGCAGCCGCAAGTAAAATTTTCTGCTTCTGTTGGACCTCATCTTTGGATGGTACTATTAGGTATTGGGATTTCTCTGTACCGGAATTGATGAAGACTATTAATATTCGGTTCCCGATATACTCAATGGTATGCCACCTGAAAATCAACTTTATTACTACATGAAAATTTAAATTTATTTGTGAGGACACCCTGGGTAATGGGGTAAAAATAATAATCATGCTTGGCTCTTTGAATTACAATAATTGCTCTAAGTGGGGTTTTATGTCAGATTTAGTAATTGAGGGTGTCAGTTTTGTATAAGAAAAATAATTTATTGTTGTTTGCAAATGATATTATGTTCTTCAATTTTATCAGTCTTACTATTTTCAAGGAAACTGCAGCTCATGTCATTTTGATGTTCAGGTTATTCCATCTTTACTATCAGGGAGTAATGAAAAGCCATATGATTTGTTTGCATATCTGTGTACGCAAGATATGAACAAACAGGAGAAGCAGCAGAGTGCTATACATGGACAGATCCGGAAATGTAATTTGTCTGCATCTCGTCTTGCTGGTGGAGTGACCTTGGCTGAGGTGCTCCGTTCATTATACTATTGAAATTAACTCTGTTCTGTTTTCATACTGCATAGGTAATTAGGTATCATTCATACACTAACACTTTTAGGGTTAATCCATCTGTGCTTGAGTTTTACATAATTTAGCAAAAACCCTTTTCATCATTTGATGAAGTTGAATGTTATAGTGAAATAATGCTTGGCTTGCTTTCATGATAGCATGTTAGATACTTGCTTGTACTTGTTATGTGGCAAAATATATGAAATACCATTCTCAATGTTTACAGATTCAAAGACCAAAGAGTATAATAATTTCTTCTAGTGGGGAGTACTTCGGTGTATCAGACAAGCGCAAACTACATATATGGCAAGTTCCAGCAAAAGAGGCTGAGCGTGTTGCGTATAAGAAGATTAGATTGCATCACACCAAAATTATTACAGCCATTGCTTTCCATCCAACGCAGAGAATTGTTGCAGCAGGTGATGCAACAGGGAGGATTCTGATTTGGAGGGGTTTTGGCAATACAACATTCTCTGTTACTGATGAATTAACAAATGGAGGCCTGGTGAAAAATGAGGATGAGAGGCCTGGGACGAGGGACGGTGATGATGCTGATTCTTGTACGACATGGCATTGGCACTCTGCAGAAGTGAAAGTCCTCTTTTTCTCTTCCGATGGAGCCTATTTATACTCAGGTAAAGAGAAAAAAATGAACTTGACTATATTTGGGAATTCGTAAATTTGTTGAAGCTTTTTAGTCACCTTTTTTTCAATCATCATTTTTGCTGATGTCTATGTGATCTGCATTCAGGCGGAAGAGAAGGAGTTCTTGTGGTTTGGCAGCTAGATTCAGGAAAGAAGAAATTTTTACCTAGAATCGGATCTCCACTACAATATTTTATGTATTCTCCGGATCCTTCACTGTCCTCTGTAAGAAAATCTTTTTGTGTATTGCAAAGAGTTGGTCCATTACCATGAATGCTGTTTTCTGTCATAGAACTACTTCTTACAGAAGTAAGTCTTCAGATATCCTGTGCAGATAATCGGGTCCATCTACTGAAAATGCCTTCGATGGAGATAATAAAGTCCATTTCTGGGATCAAGGTTTGTTCAATTAGATATTTTGCTTCACTTTTACCTCATAATGGATAGACAAAAGAATACAAGTTTTCAAAAGCTTACAATTTTTGGGCTGCTTAAACCTGTGGAGTTGTGACAGGGATACTAATCTTTTGTACAATGCTGTCATCCCAACCTAGGTGGCAAGCATTTGATTGGTTGACTTAGCATGCGATGTCACCCTTTAACCCATCACATGCTTGACACCTAGATTGGAATGAGAAATTTGTACAGAAGAGTTTGTATCCCTATAATTTTCCTGATGTGTATGTAAACATTTGTATTTAGAACATTGTAGTGGCTTATTCGTTTGGTTTTGTATAATCCTAGTGTACGAAGGCAGCATCACCTGTTTTGTTTTGATGCTATTTATTTAATCATTACTTAATAAAAAAAAATTTGTATTTAGAACATGATCAAAACAGGCAGATCAAGTATTTAATGTTTTTCAATCTCTACTCCTCTTCTTATTCAAACATATTTTCTTGTGTCATCTTGATGCTAAGAAATCATCGCACTTATGATGTTTATTAACGTTCATATTCAGCTTCCTCGTTCAGTTCCAGATTATCTTGGCCCTTGTAGTGTTCATGCCTTTGATCCTGCTGCTGGAATAGTTGCCATCAGTACAGAGAACTACTGTATCCAATTCTTCAGTTTGTTTGAGGAACGTGAAATTTCTGAGGTAAGCTAGTTCAGTAATGTGTCTAGTCCTTTCCCAATTTTTGCCGCAGTGGCAATATGTATCGTCATTTTTGAAATGATTTTCATCTTTATGATGCATACAAAAAGCATGCAACATATTTTATACTTGTCTATTAATATCAAGTTTCTTTCGTAAAAACCCTCTTGTGAATCAAGGAGCATTTACGACAGATTAACGTATAATATTTTAAGTAATTTCCCCCTTTCAGCTATAGATACATTATGATGCAAGTGAAGAGAAAGATTAAGAATTGAGAAATAGTAGAAGGAAGACGAGTTTGAAAGCACACACAAATAGCTCAAAGCTCAACTTCATTCTTCAATCAATTCTGTTAATAACTTTGAAGTACCACAATTATATTTTTAGGTTGAGACTTTCTCCTAATAGTACTAGGACGAGGGCTAGAATTAAGCTGATTCTACTAGGACTAGGAAAACAACATATATGAAATAACCACATAACTTAAATATCTCTAACAAATAAAACAGCTAAATAACCAATAGTAGTAATCCTAATCCACCAAGGACACTTTCCAACAGACCAGAAGCCTTGTTTGATGGCACATGGCCATTGAGCTTTCAGTCAGGCTTCCAAAGTTGTATGAAGCTATCTTGTCCTGCATAAATATACCTTTTTGTAGGAAAAAAATGTGCAAGCTAATTCTTAGTTTTTGATAGTATTCATACTGTTTCCATACGGTACATTTACTTGGTGGCTGACTGGCTGGATAGTAACTTTCTTTCCTCCGCCTTCATGTTCTAAAGTTGGACAGACCTGAAATGGGTGGATATAATTTCTGGTGTTTTTCATTAAAGAACAGATTCTGAAGCCTTTGCTCTATCTTTGAACTCCCCTAAAATTTCTTGACATTGTTGTTGGAGAATATTGCGAACATACAGGATTTTATTCATCAAGTGATGTTCCAACTCCATAGTGTGTGCAGCAATCTCTCTTAAAAGCTATTTCTTATTTTACAAAATTTAAATTTTTATGGTTATAATGTTTGGTAGTTGAATTGCCTTAATATCCGGCTTCGCAGGTTCAGGTCTGTGAAAGGAACCATCAACCAGGTGACAAAATCATGGTACACAAAGTTTCTTTACTCCATATCCATCCCCAAAAGTTTTTATTTTACAATCAGCTTTTTCTGAGATGAAATCTAATAACTCCTCTCATTCATCTTTTCTTTTAGGCTTATGATTTTTAAAATTTGTTGTTGTTGTTGTTTTAATACTCATTATTTCTCACACTATCTAATTTCTTCCTTAAATTGTCTGTGGTACTACGAATGTCATGAGATCTTGAATTTGAAGGTTATTCAAAGTATTTAAACTATTCTTAATTTGTAAATTGCAGGCAATCTGAGTAATATTTCTACCATCTTAAGATTAGTCCTGGGTTCACTTGTGCATACACATGCGCCTGCTGCATCTGTGTTGCAGCCCTTGTTTTTCAGGAAGGCATGCCATTATTTTAAATGTTTTCCTCTTCTAAATTGCACGAGAGTTTGGACACCATTCAGCTATTGAACTATAATGGTCAGTTGTACCTTAGTTATGATAGTGCTATCATTGACATTACAAGTCCAACAATTCAAGGACTTTGTGTTGCGAACCTCATTGGAGGACTCGGGTACTTGTGGGATACCCTCCAACCAATTGATGCTACCCCTCTTGAACCTTGGTACCGGTATCCTTAACAGGTTATTTTCCCTAGTACAAGTATAACAACCAACCCAACACTTGAATGAAGGACGCACAGATCAACCCCAGCCCTAATAGTAACATCTCTGACAACTCTAGCATCTCTTGCCCTTTTTCTCTCTCTAGAATGGTTTCCCTTGCTTCCTTCCTCAGCCATCCCCCAACTTGTCATACTTTTTGACCTTGGCAATGTGACCCAAATCTTCATTTCTGAATACTTTGCACTCTTGACAGAATCCGTTAGCAACTGCTCATAATTCAATAAGTACTTTTTTTTTTGGCAAGTAAAAATTATATACCAAAAGGCGTCAAAACAGGTGACGCGTCCTTTATACACTAGAAGTATACGCTAACTAGGGATAAGGGTTGTTTGGTTAGCTCAGTGTTGTCAAGGGAGGATGGTAGACTTACTTGGAGTCCAGTTTTCAGGAGAAATTTTAATGATTGGGAGGTGGAGTCGCTGCTGTGATTTCTTGAGCTGTTACAGGCTCAAAAGATTGATAGGGCAGAAGATAGAGTGATCTGGAAGGTAGCTAAGGGTCAGATATTCACGGTTAAATCTAGTTACTTGAGGCTGTTGAATTGTGATAGGAATTTTTTTCCTTGGAAAGCGGTGTGGAAATCTGTAGCGCCTAAGAGAGTGTCCTTTTTTGTATGGGAAGCTGTGCACGAAGCTAGGGGTGGCAAAATGGGTGTTATGGATAAATGGGTTCCATGGATAATAGCCTAACACCCATTTATCCATAATACCCATTTTGCCACCCCCACACGAAGCTATCCTAACAGTAGATAATCTTCAGAAGCGGAATATTTCTTTAGTGAACAGGTGTTTCATGTGCAAGGCAAGCGAGAAGAGCGTGAACCATCGACTTCTTTATTGTCCTGTCGCTTCATGTCGCTTCAAATCTATGGAGTTTGTTGCTGAATCTTTTTAAAGTGCCTTGGGTGATGCCGAGATCAGTTTCTCAGCTGTTGAGGTGTTGGTTTGTTTAGCGCAGAAACAGGTGCATCGGGATTTGGGAGGCTGCCCCTTTGGCAGTTTGTTGGGTGATCTGGAGGGAGAGAAATCAACGGGCTTTCGACAATGAGGAAAAGTCTATTCCGGTCTTGAAGAATTCTTTGCTTCGCACTCTATTCTCTTGGTGTGTAGAGGCTGCGAACTATCCTCTCGCTTCGAAAATGTCTTTTGTAGAGTTTGTAAATAACATATCTAGTGGGTAGAAGCTCTCAAGCTTTGTATACTTCTAGTGTACTAAGGACGTGTCACCTTTTTTGACGCTCATATATTTATACTCTTTACTTTATGAAAAAAAAAGTATACCCTAACCCAAACTATAGAAATTGTAAAATTATTAACAAAATCAACATCACAGTGATCAGAGCTAAGCATTAATGTCTTTGCACACCAAAAGTGGATAGTGCGAATCAGAGTGTTCTTCATGTTAGCTATGGACCATTCTTCATTATCGAATACTCTACGATTGCGCTTCTTCCAAATTGTCCAGCACATTCCCAAAGGAGCAGTTTTCCATATCAGATTTTTCCTCTTCCGAGCATAGAAAGACCAGCACAAAAACATCTCCTTAGTCGATCTCGGCAATACCCAAGAAACTCCAAAGAGGCTCAAAAGAAAATTCCATAGTTCCGATACCACCGGGCAATGAAGAATCAGATGATGGATGTTCTCTTCATCACTTTTACACAAGAAGCACCGATTTACGTATATTATGTTCCTTTTCCTCAAATTTTCCCCTGTCATAAGTGCTTGTTCAGTTTGTAATTGGGATATCTCGTAGGTTTTGGCTTTGAATTATTGAAAAGGTTGCCTTGTAAAGTTGCATTTTTGCTATTGATTTGTAAGTTAGCTGTAAATGTTGTACATAAACCTCTTTGTTGATGTATACTTGTGCTCATATTTCGTAAGATGTATTAAAATATCAATATCGGAATAAAAAACCTTCCCATTTGGTAATTGCAGGTAGTAGTGAATTTAATGGCTCTTTCTAATGATGGATCTTTGATGAGTACCGTTGAAACTAGGATTTCTGAAGAAGGAATAGGAGGCCTCGTTAGTCTTAAGTTCTGGGAATGTGGCTCTCAGCAGAGAGACATGAGCTTGTCCACTGTTGTATATGAACCTCACAGGTCTTTTCTTGGCTTATTCATTGAGAAATTGGATGGAAAATCTATTTTTAAAAGTTTCACCTGTTTATGATTCTCTCTTTAAGATCCCTGATCATTATGATTGAGTGTAACCAAAACTGAAATCCGTTTTTCTTTCTCCACATGAAATGTTTAACATATTTCCAGCAGCTGAACATTTATAATGTATTTGGGTTAAATCCTAGGTATTAGAATGTTTCGTTTAAGCCCCTGAGAAATAAACATTTGCATCGTCTGGGTACTGTGTAGGGATGCTGGTGTTTCTGGCATTGCTTTCCACCCTACTCGTCGCATGGCCGTTAGCTGTTCTTATGGTGGTGACTTCAAGGTGAGTAGACCAATTGGATTTTTTCTTTTAACATGCTATTTAGCTGCCTAACTTTTCTAATTTGCAGATATGGGTTAGTAAACACGAAAAGTGGCATAAGGATGAAATTCAGAACACTGGATGGACATGCCATGCTGTTGGTTCATACAAGTATGATTTTACTTTTGAAATATTTTCTATCTAGAACCATGACATCACCCATTTAACTTCTTGCATTCAAGTACTTCCTCAAATGAGTTGTCCTTATCTACTTTTTCATGGAAATGAAGAAGATCAACTTTTAGGCAGTTTTACTAGCTCATATACACGAACACCCTTAACGTCCACATTATTGCATCACAAGCACCCATTGGGACATTATATTTGACAATGATAAATCTAGTAACTTCACGGAAATAATGGACACTCATTTTTGGATGGAGGGAGTAGTATCTTTCAAGACCCCAAGGGGTGGGAGAGATGGCAAGGGCACTCAGGGAAAGACCATGAAGTCCCTGGTTCCAATCCCCACACCAACAAGGGGTCACACTTACCTATCGAAAAAAAAAGTTCCCAGTGGGGGTGTCCTTTGATTGCATTGTGACATCTTTAGCTATGCAAGGGTTTTTTCTGTTACTGTTTACATAGCTCATATTTCTTGCAACCCTATATAATGATAAGAATAACTAGTTATCATAGATAAGCTTACCTTAATGCTTCATTTTGACAGTTTTATTTATTTGATTGTCTTGTCTTCATGTTACAGAAAGAAGCCTATGACAGCTGCTGCATTTTCCTCCGACGGCTCTGTCTTGGCAGTTGCAGCAGAAACTTTTATTACGTTGTGGGATCCTGAGAAGAATGTTCTTGTTGCTGTACTTGGAGAAAGCCTCGAGGTGATTGCCATTAAACTGTTTACATTGTTTACCTGTGTTTGTTCCTCCCAAATAATATCAAGAATCAAAGAGGACAGGAATCCTGTATGCTAAGTTGTTCCTTGATGTTCCCTATTTTCTAGTTATCAGTTGTGCATGTTTAAAGTGATTTTCATTTTTTCGTTCTCAGACTCATTTGCATTTGCTCTTATTATGCAGCCAATTGTGACCCTCTCATTCATTGGGAAGTCAGAATATCTTGTGTCTGCATCCCGAGGTTCAAAGCCACAACTATCTGTATGGAGCATGTCAAAGCTATCTGTATCTTTTTCCTATAAGCTACACATACAAGGTACGGAGTTTCTAACCTTTTATCATTCTTACTACTTGATAACCTAGTACACATTTCAACATGGACAAGGAAGTATAATCATGCTGCCAATCTGTTTTCTTTGGGTAAATTACTTCTTGGGAATTATCTGTGTCATATTTTCGACGTCTCTGAACAGATGAAATTATTCGATATTCACATGTGAAAGTAATTCTTTCTGTAATATGATTGGTCTCCCTCTCCTGCAATAACAGAGAGAAAATAAGTCTTTCACAAAGTGCTGATATTGAATTGGGTATTCTAAAATGAAAAAGTCCAGTTTGTGTGCAGTTTTCTTTTCTTTTCTCTCATCCTTTGTCAGCGAGTTCATGGTTGTCAAAGGAAGGTGGGTTAGTTTGTTGGTGGGATGGATTGAGAAATGGAGAGAGAGATTGGTGGACTAATATTGGTTGTAGGTGGAGCCGGGGAAATTTTTGTGGAATAAAATTGAGAATTAGATGGTGAGTTGTTGGTCTCTTTCTCTCTCTAAACTCATTCCTCTTAACGGATTCTTATTGTTCAGTTGTAGGCTGGTGCATGTTTTACTTGGTGACCAAGTGTGATACCCACGATGATGGTGGTTGTTGCCCGTGGGTTGATGGTAGTACTGGTAGTGTCTAGTGGTTAGATGAGATGAAAGAAACAAGGAAGACTACAAAGAAGAAAATAGATATGGTCAAAAATGGGTCTTAAATGCCCTTTTCCATACACGATCTATGGAATTCGTGCAATTTACCCAAAAAGAAATCTAAAATACACGTGTACAAGGATAATAAAGTGTAATTATGCACTAATCCTCTTGGGACTAAAATTGTTAGTAATAACTAGTTTTATACCCGTGCGTTAAACGCACGGACAAAAGTCTTTTTTAATTAAATAATATTCAAGCAAAATGAAGAAATAAATATTATTATTGAAAGTTTAATATAACATTTTACATTGATTTGAGTCAGTTTTTTATTATTATTTCCCACTCTTACATTTGCATCATAGAAAAATACACATCATACTTGCATTAAAAGTAAGATTCATATATTCCCTTTTAACTTATTATATAAACAAAAATATTAATTAAGAAAGTCAATTACATTTTGTGTAAAGTACTAATCATAAGTTGCAATGTATTAAGTATCATTATTTTTTATGATATCTTTATTATTATATTTTTAAGTTATGAAAAATCAAACGTTTGACCAAAATATGAGGTATTATTTACTTAGTAAAAAAATAATATCATAAATTAGAAAAAAAGATAAAATATGAATAACTTTGAATCTACTTAATAATAAAAATTTAAAAGATGTAACAAACATAATAAAAAATTTACATTGAGTAAGCGAGAGAAATCTATTTAAACCTTTTTTCTTGTTCGAAATGGGCAATAGGATTTGAACATTCTTCGTGATTTGTTGAATCAACAATGGGCCAGATACTTGAACTTTTGAAAGGTGAGTAGGTATAAAAATTTCCCTTGCATGTATCGTATACTTGTGTAGTAGTTGGAAAAAAATATGTAATGTTTTAAAAATATATAAAATAAAATCTTTAATAAAATTTACTTTAAAATAATATAATATATCGTCCCATTCGTGATATCCAATAAATGAAGAACTAAAATAGGATGCGAAACATTTTGATTAAAACCTGCAATATTATATTATTGGGAAGCAACATTTTCTGGAACACAATTTATATAAGATTATTAAATTAAAGAAATAAACACAAAAAAATCATCTAAACATACTATTATTTTCAACTCGCGGACTAAATAATTCAAAAAACTTTAATACACCTCATTCAAAAGGCTTCAACAAAATTATTGATGAAGAATATTATTTTCTTATGATCATTTCCAAAATGAGAAATAAAAAAAACCTATTGAAAAACACTAAAATGCCAACTATTTATAAAGCTACAATAGTAAAATCTCAACTCCACCCTTAAGCCCCATGCTAAGTAAGTTGTTCATTTTAACTTATTATATATAAGCAATACACCACCTCAAAACCTATTATACCCGTACGATGCGATGTTCGAATAATATTTTTGTTCGTTAAAACTATTTTTAATATGATTATATAACTATTTTAGTACTCTATCTGTTTTCAAATTATCGTCTTCTTTGACCCGACATACCGTTTAAGAAAAAAATAATTGATTGTATTATAATTTTTTTTGTCATTGTTAGTTCATTTAAGGCCCTTAAACAAGTGCCCATAATTAAAATAAGTAAAAAATATAAGAGTAAAGTGGTAAAAGTGATTTCTTAAAAAAGAGTTTTGAAAGAGGGCAATAATTTTAGAACAGACGAAAAAGGAAAGGAAGACTTTAATTTGAAAACGGAGGGAGTAATAGTTATAAATTGAAGATATCCATATACAATAATGTATATGAAAAATACAAATTTCATACTAATTAAAGTGTCAAACTTCCAATGTATAGCTTAAAAGTCACATTTGAGTTTCATTTATTGGTAAGTAATTTGGGCGGGAAAAATGAATGTTGTCATTATATATATATGGATGGCATTAGTGTTTCTCTGTATTCAGGTGCGAGATTAAATCTGTCTGTAATAATGGCATTAGTGTTTCTCTAGTGCTTATTGAATGGATATTATAAACTTTTAAAAAGAAAAAAAAGGAGTGACAATTACAGTTTGATATCCATGATTTCTCTTCTTGTACCTGACTTAATCTTTTTTACATTTATGCAGCTGTGACCTGTACGACTGAAGATACCACCTTTGCTGTTCTTGCACTTATACCTAAATCAAATAAAGGTGAGGAGTCTATTGGAAACTCCTTACATTGTGCAGATGGGATTATCTTGTTATTTAGGGCAGAAAATCCTGTTCCTGTCGCTACCTGGTTTGTGACCAAGGTAAGAACAAAAATTCTTTATTCTCCTACTGGTTTGGAGGTTAATTGATTATATATCTCCAGTAACTTATCTTGTTTCTGCTATTCACATGCTCCCTCTTGCCCCTAAAAAATACTTTCTATTTTTGGCTTGTCTGAGAAAAGAGTCGTCTCTGAACTTTAACCTATAAATGCCCGTTACTTTTCCATTTTTTTCTTTCCAGAAGCTTGATATTTCTTGTATGTGTATGCCGAAAAGAGGTTATTTTTGTGCAAATAAGAAGAAATATATAAAAGTGAAGTATAGTATTGAAAATTCTGATTTTGAAAAGGAACTCTCATTTGGGGGCCCGGGCCCGAAGGGAGTATTCCAAACAAATTACGGTCAATGTGCTAGGGAGAAAAGGTGTGTGTGGCCGGTGATCAGATTTGATGCTTAATTGTTTAACTGCTCTTACTGCAGGCTGAGGGAGGGGGACTTGCCTTCATTAATACATCTGCACCCCAGAAAGATGGTATGCTGAATGAAATGCCTACTCCCACAATGCTAGCATATATAAATGGTGATCACGAGTATGTCCTCTTCCACCCACAAGGCGAGCAAGCCTGTAAACAGAGTCTTTCTCGCAAGAAAGTTGGTCTTCTCGAAGAAACAGGTAGGACTCTGCAGTTAGTGTGCATTCATTTCCAAGTAAACAGTCATTTCCAAGTATTTTTGTGTGCTAAAGAAAACTATCCATTTAGTGAAATGGATCCATCCAATTTCAAATTAACATGACGACAGTTGACCCCTAAGGAGTAGCAATTCTTTTTTCTTAGTTTTCTTGGCTTTGTTGGCAGAACAATTTGGATATGCGTCCATCTATGGGGAGCTACCAGAGTTCAAGCTGAAAGGGGATCAAGATCAGATTTTGTCCATCTCAGTTGTACCATCTGAGAGACCATGGGAAACAATTTTCAGAGGGTCATCACATAATTTACCTCCTCTCACCATGTTGTGTTCAGCTTTCCTAGAATCATTGTTAGAAAGAAGACCTGAGATTGTAGAATGAATGTCCAATTCATCTCACTCTATTTCAAATGAGGACTCGCGTGATCTGGGCTGATGGATTCAGTGGGAGGCTTATACTTTTGGAATCGTGTTAAGCCTCCCAAGAGTCGATTCACTCTATTTGAAATGGGGATTGGCCGGATCTGAGCTGATGGATCCAATTGTAGAGAGAGAGAGAGATCACATTATGTCTGTCAGCTTATATAGGCAGCCTCTGTCACTGTGTATGTGCCAGATTTGTATAACTAATCAAGTCGTCAATTTTGTCATAAACTCTTTTAATGTTTGGTTGCTGACTTATTAGAAATGAAATCCAGCGTACCCTTGCTTGTTGCTTGAGTTGAAATAATTTCAAAGTAGATATATAGTGACATTGGTCCTCCTGTGATTGCAACTCCTAAATAAATTACACTAAAGATCTTGTGCAGAAGTAGTAGGAGACGGAGTTGGGTGGGTTATCCTCCATTTCATGTTTTTGTCGATCCTCCCCTCACAGGTTCGGTTCGGTGTCGGCAATCTTCCCTCCTTCCAAAGTTGCCCTTCACCCGCATTCACAGTAATGAATTGATGTTTAGGGATATTTCATTTCAAGTGTATTTTCAATTTGATTGGTCAAATATCTCCTAAATATTTTAATTTTATCCTTTATAATTGATATTAACATATTAATTATGCTCAAAATTGTTTAAGTTATAACAAACTCTAATGTTATAGTTATATATACCTTAATTATTAAGCTTTTTAAATATAATTTTTTTGAGTGGAATGCATGTATATCAACTTAATACATGGATATTTATAAATGGATATTTATTTTTAAATTAATGAAGTATCTAGTAGTCTCTAAATAAGTAGTATTCTTTACTAATTTTTACATAGGTTTCAAAAAACAGTTAACTCGATTTAATTTTTAAAAGTGTTTTAGGAGTAAAAAATCAATTTAAAAATTTCTTTTTATCTCACGTTTAGTATAGAAGATTTTCTAAAAACTTTTTGCTTAAGATAGAAAGAGTAGGAATATAGGTAAAAAATTAAATTTTCATCAATCGGCGGTGTAATTTTTTTTTTACACAAGCGGACTTAGGATCATGACACGTGGACATCCAAAATCTAAAAAAAATAAAGGTATAAATTGATTATGGTTGACACGTGTCATGTTCTAAGGACTAATTGTGTATAAAAGATTTTATACTCGTGGGTGGATGAAACCAAATGACAAAAAAATTAATCCAAGGTAAAGCATCGTGTGATTGATTAATGCTAATATATGACGTACCGTTGAATCCCAAATTAATTGAAACTTTTATTTTAAAACCATCAACAAGAGATTATTGTTCTACTTGTGAATGAAGAAAGTTGCAAGTAACGAGTTAGAGATTATTGTTCCACTTGTCAAAGTTTTGCATCCGCCATTTACATTTGTTAATCTCGAGTCTCGACTATCGAGTCGTGGTCGCCATTGAAGTCTTTTTCCTTGGGCTGGGTCTGAGGCTTCAGCTTTTTGCGTAAGTTATGGGCCTCACGGCCTACTCCGCTGTACTCCTAGGTTTGTTTCCAACTGCCCATTACATATCAAAGATCCTTCGGATAAACTTGGAAAGGAACTTCGTGGATAGAAGAGGACTGACTGACTGTGGCTCCCCAAAATCCAGTGTACGTTGTTCATCGTCCCTCTTCTTCTGTGATTTGTTTAGACTGCATGCAAAAAAATCACTGGTTCATGTTCAATTGGTTTATTACACCCTGAATTTTTATTATCCCCGTACCCGTTCCCATACCTATACCGAGTACCTACAACCACAATTTTGATTATTGAGATTCCTCATTTCGTGCCACAGGAGACTAGGGTTTGAAGGTTTGAAAAATGATGGCAAATACTCTGAATCTGATCAATTACTCATCTTCAGTTTCTCCCACAACAAATCCATCTTCTGTAAATCATTTGCATTTGTCCAGAAAATCTCACGTTTCACGCCTTCATTCATCCCCACAAAGAAGAGATTTTTCCACCACTTCCCGTCTGACTATATCTCCAAACCACAAAGTTTTCAAACTACCCAACTTGGTTCCCAACAAGAACGACGAGTCTCAGCTTCACCAACTTTTCACGTATTTTAAGGACATGGTTGAGCGGGGATACGAGCCCGATGCCAATCAAGCAACTCAATTGTTAACTGAACTATGCAGAGTTAAAAAATTCGAGAAAGCCGCGAGAGTAATTGAGCTGATAACTAGTTTGGGCTGTACTCTTGATCCAATTTGTTGCAATTCTGTACTGACTAAAATGTGTGCCAACGGGCAAGTCAGCACAGCAATGTTGTTGTTTGAGAAATTGGTGGATAATGGATATCCAACAAATACGGGCATGTACAACGCTCTTATTAAAGGGTTTTGTAAGCTCGGCAACTTTAAGCAGGTATGCCTGTTTGTGGACAGGTTAACCCAGAGTGGGCTCTCACCTAATTCACACACTTACTCAATCTTGGTAGATGCTGTTTGTAAGGAAATTGGGGTTGATGAGGCTATGAAGCTCTTGGATTATATACTTTCAAAAGGCAGAAGCCCTGATTTGATTAGCTACAACACTTTGTTAACTGGTTTGTGTATGGAAAATCGAGTTAATGAGGCAATAAGTTTCTTTACGAATTGGCCCTCCGTAGGGATTCATCCTAAGACTAGTAGCTATAATATTTTGGTGAAGTATTTGTGCCTTGAAAGTAGGTGGGAGGAAGCTTACCAGCTTCTAGCAGAGATGGACAATGTGGGTTGTTTGCCCAACTCACATACGTACACCATGTTTGTTGGTATTTTCGCTTGTCATAGACGAACTGATGATGCATTGAGGCTGATCAATGATATGTTTAGGAAGGGGTTGAAGCCCAATGCAGAGACCTACAACCCAATAATTTTTAATCTGTGCAAACAGAGGAAGGTAGATGATGTGATCAAATGCCTTGACCAAATGATACATCGTCGTTGCCAACCAGACAATGGAACATATAATGGCATTGCAGTGCTTTGCAAAGAGGATATGGTGGAAGAGGCTTTTTCTATTATCAAGAGCTTGAGCACTAAACAAAACCTCAAATCCAGTCATGATTTTTACAACTATGTATTGTCGGAGTTATGCAAGAAACATAATACCTATCCAGCATTTCAGCTTTTGTATGAAATGACAAAGTGTGGATTTACACCCAGCTCGTATACGTACTCGAATCTGATTAGAGGGTTATGCAATGAGAGATTGGCAAATGTAGCGTTGCAGATATTTCAGATCATCGAAGAAAGTGGATACGCGGCTACTCTTGACATTTATGATGCACTCATATATGGTATGTGCTTATCTGGTAAAACAGAGCTGGCTTTAGAGGTTTTCAATATGATGATTGCAGAAGGTTGTCTGCCTGATGAGACTATATACACGCATATAGTACATGGGATTGCCCGTGAAGAAGAGAAGGAACTGGCACACCTAGTCCTGAAAGAGCTGTATTCCAGACAGCTCCTGGGTAGAAAACTTGTGGAATCGATTGTTCAACAATATGACCTCGATGATTTTTCGAGGTAATATATTTTTAATTTTTAATAGTTTGAAGGGGTCAATAAATTATAGGGCTAGAAAATCACACGGCAATATCTAAATTAGGCTTAAAGAGGGTCAAGATTATAACATAGTAGTCGCTCCGTTTCTAAATAATTATCTTATTTTTCTTTTTTGTTCGTTCAAAAAAAATTGTCTGCCTTCTAAGCTTCTATTTTTAGAAAAATAGCTTGTTTTCTACCCGTGATTTAAACGCACAGACATGTATTTTTTAAAAATGATATTTTTTTGGTGTCTAAAGAAGTTTATAATGGTCAACAATAAAGTTGTATGTTATTTCATATTCCAAGACATTTACAACTAATCTGTAAATTAATCTAGGGTTAAATGAGAGTATAATAATTAGATTTGTGTTTCCAATGAATTCATCCATTCATATTAGATAAAATGACTTTCTATTTTTAATAAGTAGATTTAGGTGGAAAACTGTCTTTAATTATGACCACTTAATGGCTTTATTAGGAACATATATATTACATTAATACCAGTCAACCGTGACAATTAACATAGAACTGATGAAGTATATTTTTTCCTTTAAAAAAGGGGGTTGCCACAATTGTTATTTTTAATGGTTGAAGTTTTTTGTTTCCTTTCTAATTCTTGAGGTGATAAAATGTCATGTTTTTAAATCTAAAGTGGATGGTTTTAATCTTCTCTCAGTAACCATTGAGGATTACTATTATATTGTCCATTGGATCAAATGTCGAAATTCATTGGGTAGTTAGAAAATACAATAAATTCACCTCAAAATAATATATACTATTAATTGCATTAATAAATCTTAATATTTTATTTTTGATCAAATGGATAATATTAATAGGAAACTTTAATGGTTAGTGAAAAAAATAACAATTAAAAAACTCCTCGTACATATATTTAAAAGTTAACATTTCTAATTTCCTTAAAATAGCATTTACTCATTGGTTTTTGATGTCTTACACCTTGTTAGGATGTACTGTACTCTCGGTTCTTAAATGTTTTTTTTTTTTGACTTTTTAAAGTCAAGTTAATTTTTTCAAATGAAAGGCAATTAGTTCATGGTTGGGGTGGGGAGGGGGGAGGAAAAAGATAGGGAAAATACTAAAAAGTCCCACTAAAAAAATCTAATATCCAAAAAGTCCCATAAACTATTCTTCTATCTAAAAAGTCCCAAAGTTAACGCTTCTTCTTATATCGTTAGAGTATGTGGTTTTATTTGAAAGTAAACTTATTTTTAATTTCAATGATTCAATATTTTAGATAAAATTTTAATAATATTAGTATTAATAATAAAATTAATAATAATAATAATAATAATAACAACAACACCAACAATAATATTTTTTAAAATCTATTAATATTATTATTGTTACTAATAATGTTATTATTATTAATAAATAATAATAATAATATATTATTATCATTATTATCACTACTAATATTACTACCATAATTTTATAAAAATGTAAAGGTTAACTTTTTAAATCTTAGTATGAAAAGATTAATTTTAAAATTTAAAGATTGAATAGTTGTTTTGGATCATTGCGAAATGAATTTCGTAAATAGATTTTTGGTATTTAATACTAATGTTAGATAATAATATTGCTAATATAATAATATTATTGTTATAATAATAATAGTAGTAGTAGCAGCAGTAGCGGCAGCAACAGCAACAGTAGCAGGAGGAGCAAGCAGCAGCAGTAGTAGTACTAGTATTAGTACTAATAATAATCAATACAATTCTTCTCATCATTGTCATAATTGAAAAGAAAAATAAATTTTCGTCTAAATGAAAGCTTTTAACATAACGATGTTTGTAGATTAGTTAAGTTTTGAATTTTTTGGTATTAAAATTATGATTTTAGGACTTTTTGGATACAAATTATATTTGAGACTTTTTAGATATGCTATTTTTTTTGGTGGAGATTTTTAGTGATAAGATAAGTGTATAGAGTCAGGTTCTTAGACTTTGTTTACAGGCTTCAAAGTTCACGTGCACAACACATGTCATAATTAGGGGCATTTGTGTCTTTTCATATCGTTCCGTTAATGACATTGAATTTATGAACCATATTGATACTTTTTATAAATTAGAATTATCAAACTGTGAAAAAATATAATAGGATGAGCTTAACAGGCTTTTCGTAAAGTGACTAAATTGAAAATTAAACATTTATTTTTTAACCTAAACACCTTCGTACTAAAATTTACTATCGAGTACAAAAATTTCATGCATGGGCTTTTGACAAACGGATAAAATTCATTGCTGCCCCTACCAATTACTTTCAAAACTCTAGTGCTCTATAACTGTTTACATTATTAAGAACTAGTTTTTTAACCCGTGCGTTAAACGCACGTTATTCTTCTTTTTCAATTAAATCGTACATAAATAAAATAAAAAGAATAAAAAAAATCTTAAAGGATAATGTAAGAATAATCGGTTTATTAACAAATAGTTATACACATCAGTATATCATTAATCATTATAGATTCTAAAAAATTTCCTTATGCACAACATTTGTTGTTTTATTAGTTGGTTTTCCATCTTCACCGCATATCAATATCTTCAAATCAAAACAATTTGTTACTCTACAAACTGCGACATAACTGCTCATAGTTAATTACTGATTTTTTTTTTCAAGAAGAGACTTACGTACAATTATTGACTTTAACATCAGATGGAGTTTTTTTTTTTTTGTAGACCTTTCCCCTAAGGAGGTATAAGAAGTGATCGAACATGATACCTCACATTTTGTAAAGCTCAAACTCTATCACTGAGCCACCTCTTAGGGTCTACATCGAATGGAGCTAATGACAATCTTGGGATAAAAATATTTTCTCTAACATTGTTTCCTTTCAAAAAAATTGTTTCAACAATGTGATCCTCAAGATTTATGATGATTAGTCTTGTTTCATTGTACGACCATGCATCATGGTCAATGTTTCTCAATAACATTACTGGAACACTAATTTTAAGTATCAATCTATGGTCTGTCAACCCCAAACACTTTATACTATTCAAAAACTCTGTACAATATTATGTCTTCGAACAAACTTGGATTTTTTCCGCCCTGCAAATAGAATATGAACTCAAATAAGTTCTTCATTTTGAATGATTACTTTTATTAAATTATATTTATATTTTACAAAAAAAGGAATTTCTGATAAGAAAATAAGCTAAAATCAAAATAATCAAATTATTTTTATTGTTAACTATTATTTTTGTTCATTAAATTTTATTGATTTTACTAACTTTCATTATATTTTTTGTTTTATTGACTTCATAACTATTATTTTTGTTTTATTTTTAAGAATTAGTTTTATGGAAAACTCGTGGTCTGTAAATTATTTTTATTATTTAGTAACTTCAGTTTAAATTGTTTTTATTTTATTGACTCTGTAACTATTATTTTTGCTCCATCAAGTGTTTTTATTTTACTAACGTATTTTTGTTTTACATAACTATTTTTAAGAATTTATTTTAAACTTTTGTTAGGTAAATTATTTTTATAATTTTACTAACCTCAGTTTTGAATTATATTTATTTTATTGACTCCGTAACTATTATTTTTGTTCCATCAAATAATTTATTTTACTAACTTCTGCAGTAAATTATTTTTGTTTTGTTGATTCTGTAACTTTTATTTTTATAGTGACTTGTTCCATAAATTATTTTTTATTTTACTAACCTCCTATTATATTTTTGTTTTTTTGACTCCGAAACTATTATTTTTGTTTTAGTTACTACTTTTTATGTTTAAAGAGAGAAAAATGTTTAACCATAATTAAAAGAGAGGAGATGGTGGTGATGAGAGAGAAAATAGGGAGGAGACGGGAGAGAGAAAAAGAAAGAGAGAAAAGAGAGAGAAGATATGAGAGAGAAAGAGTGCAATAGTAACTCAAAAGTCAAAAAATTCAAAATTGAGATTTTGGAGAGATAAATCTACCCTTACTATATATATATATATATATATATATATACTCCATTTGTTTTAGACAAATAATTCACTATCCTATTTTACAATGTTTTACTTAAAGAGCTCATTTACAAAAATTAAGGTACGAAAGTATTATTTTATTACTAATAAATTACTAAAAATGTTATTTTTTAAATATGTTTGATTTTTAAATGGGAACTCTTTGCCAAAAATAAAGGAAGTATCACCATATCGTTTATTTTTCACCTAAATTTTCAAATGGCTTTTACAAATATCACGTCAACAAAGTCCGGGTCCGTTAAATATGAAACAACTATAATCAATTTAGATCATTTGTACAATTAAATCATTAGTAAGAATGTGACATTTGTAATCTTAATAATACGGAGGTAAAGTTGATGATTTTCAAATAGTACGAGGATAAGAGGATAAAAGGAAAAAGTTAACTCAAAAAAAAAAAAAAAAAGTACGGTGTACACTTATTAGGCTTAACAGAATAATGAATAATTGCAATGAGTAATCGGAACTACTACACCAGGATTCAACCTGATTAAAAAAGAATAATGAATAATCAACTTAAATGATGAGGCCCGTGCCTGTTCATTGCTTATCTATGTAAAAGAGAAAAATTCCTTCTACCATCAAACTCCTTCAATGGAACAAATTGATTTACCGTACTTGACTACTTGTTGAAATGTGCTGTAAGGATCAGTGAGGCAATACTACCTCCTTTCCTTTAGGAGTGATCAACTCATGGACAGGAAAAAGAAAAAAAAGACATTTGAATGTTGGGGCAAGTAAGTTTTTATGGATTAAATACCAGTTTGGTCCCTAAACCTAATCTGGTCATTTAGCATGGTCCTTTGCCTATTTATTCCCGTTTTTTTTTAAACCTCCCATTAGAAGCTTTCACGTCCGCCGTTATTTGAGCATACATGGTTAAACCAAAACCAGAGACGGCAAATTCATAACTCAACAACCTGTCCCCCGAGACATAGTCGAGTGATAAAAGGAGGGGGACATAAGATTCTGGAGGCATGCAACGTGGGTTCGATACTTAATGGAATCACTTTGCTTTCTTCTGAGGTTGGACCTTGTATGTGTTATTAGTTACAATGTTCTCAAACACTGTATCATTTCAAGCACATCCCCCGATTTTACTGGTAGTAGCAATGAGGGACCGAAACTACTACCCCAAGATTCAACCTGGTTAACGCAACAACCTTTATCACACACCGCAATCTACGGCCGAAACCAGCATAATATACTGCTGGGCCTATGGGCCTTGTTTGCTAATTTTCACATAAAAATTGGTATGGGTTTGTGCTGGGTCTCAGCTTGTTGGGTCTTATGTTTGCTACTCAAGTCCCTGATAAGGATTTTCCCTATCAAATTATCTCATCATTTTCCTACTGAGTGATAACTTTTGGGGGCGGACTTGGTGAACAGGACAGTGTATGTGTTTCCTTCCTTCGCCATTTTTCTTAATAGTAGTAATTAGTTTCTTGGTTGATTTGTTGAAATTTCTCATTTCATGCCATGGGGGGAGTTAGTTGAAGCTACAATTTTATTTTTTAAAAAATCACTGTTTAGAAATTGGTTTAGTATTCCCTGAATTATTATCTTGTTTCTCCTCCACAAATTTTGATTATTGAGATTCATCATTCCGTCATTCCGTGCCATAGCGATCGAAAATGATGGCAATTACTCTGAATCTGATCAATTATTCATCTTCAGTTTCTCACACAACAAACCCATCTTCTGTAAAGCATTTGCCCAGAAAATCTCACATTTCATGCCTTCATTCATCCCCACAACACAGAGATTTTCCCACCACTACCCGCCTCGGCCTCAACATATCTCCAAAAGACAATGTTTTCAAACTACCCGTCTGGCTGTCCAACAAGAACAACGAGTCTCGGCTACACGAACTATTCTCGTATTTGGAGTACAAGGTTGCGCAGGGCTACAAGCCCGACACGGATCAAACAACTCAATTGTTGATTGCTCTATGCAGATTCAAAAAATTTGAGAAAGCTACGAGGGTAGTCGAGCTGATGATAAGTTTGGGATGCACTCTCAATCCACCTTGTTGCATTTATGTAGTGAATCAAATGTGTAAGAACTGGCAAGTCAATAGAGCGGCGTCATTGGTTGAGAAATTGGAGGATAATGGATATCCCACCGATACGGCCATCTACAACACTCTAGTTAAAGGGTTTTTTAGGCGTGGCAACTTCAAGCAGGGACGGCTGTTTTTGGACAGGCTAACTCAAAGGGGGCTCGTGCCTAATTCACACACTTATTCAATCATGCTCGATGCTGCTTGTATGGAAAGTGGTGTTGATGAAGCCATGAGGCTCTTGGATGATATAATTTCAAAGGGTGGAACCCCTAATTTGGTTTGCTACAACACTTTGTTAACTGGGTTGTGTAAGAAAAATCGAATTGATGAGGCAATAAGCTTCTTTAGGGATTGGCCCTCGATGGGGCTTACTCCAAATGTTGTTACCTATAGTATTTTGGTGAAAAGGCTTTGCCATGAAGACAGGTGGGAGGAAGCGAACGAGCTTCTAGCAGAGATGGTAGATGTGGGCTGTTCGCTCAACCTAGCTATGTACAATATGTTGGTCAGTGTTCTTGCTTATCATGGTAGAACTGATGATGCATTGGGGGTGATCGATGAAATGCTTGGAAAAGGGTTTGAGCCCATTGCAGAGACTTACAACCCAATAATCAAGCATCTGTGCCAACAGAGGAAGGTAGATGATGTGGTTAAGTGTCTTGACCAAATGATTTATTGTCGTTGCGAACCAGACAATGGAACATATAATGCCATTGCGGTGCTTTGCAGAAAGGGAATGGTGCAAGAGGCTTTTTCTATTATTGAGAGATTGAGCACTACACAAAACTTCAGCAACTTCTGTCATGATTTCTACAACTATGTATTATTGGCATTATGCAGGAAACGGAACACTAATTCAGCATTTCAGCTATTGTATGAAATGACAAAGTGTGGATTTACACCCTGCTCATACACGTACTCAACTTTGATTAGAGGGTTATGCACCGAGAAAAAGGTAAATGTAGCCATGGAGATATTTTGGATCATGGAAGAAAGTGGATACAAGGCTACGGCTGACAATTGTAATGCACTCATATTTGGTCTGTGCAGATCTGGTAAAACAGATTTGTCATTGGAGGTTTTTAATACAATGATTGAGAAGGGTTGTATGCCTGATGAGACTACGTACGAGGTTATAGTGCACGGGCTTGTCTGGGAAAAAGAGAAGGAGCTGGCAGCTCTAGTCTTGAAAGAGCTGTATTCAAGACAGCTCTTGGGTAAAAATGTAGTGGAAAGGCTTGTCCAGCGACATGAACTTGAAGAACTTTTGAGGTAAATAGGTAAGAGAGAGAGAGAGAGAGAGAGAGCTGTGATCTGGATTTTGGGGTAAACGTAGCAGAACAAATATAGCAAGTTAGTAGAGGAAGAGCATGAATGACTAGATCAAGAGCTTTGTGCATCATTGCTTGCAGAGTGCCATGAAAGATGAAGGTAACATGCCGATCAGTGTTACTTTTAACGCCCAATTCACACATGCAACTTGATTTATAGGCTAAACCAACATATTCAGCTTGCTTTTCTTGACTAAAGACTTGCATAGAAACTGGTATTCATTTTGTTAATGAAGGTAGTGAGAAGTTTTGTGGTATCAAAAAGTTTACCCTAATTGTCAAAAGTGCAATTTTCCGTGTTACGGTAATATTAAGGATTAATATATTATTTGGTCCGTGAATTTAACATTTTTTCCTACAATGGTTATAGATGTTTCAAATTTCCTATATTGATCCGTGAATTTCACTTTTACATGCATATTAATCCCTCGTAACATTATCTTAAACATAATCGTTAATTTTTTTTATAAAATGACAAAATTACCCTCAATTAAGTCGGATGAAGATCACGTGGACAATAATCACAATATGTTGTTGACATGAAAAACAAAGCTAATGTGAAATATAAAAATAAAAAAATAAAAAAAATCTATCATCCAGTCCACTCACCATTTCTCTTCCCCCCCCCCCCCACCACACAAACAGAGAGCACAGGTTAAAATTGGATCCCTGAAGAAATGAATTGAATCTCCATTAGAAAGCTTGGAAATGAAAATGATACCTAACGTTGAGGAAGAATAATAAAGAAGGCACCCAACCAGAGTAATTCCAGTATTGAAAATAGTGAGACAAGGAAGGATAGAGGTGGCTGTGGGATGCGAGAGGAGGAAGAAGAAAAGCCATGACAACTCAATTTCGATTTCAGATTATCAAAATAGGCCCTTCTCTCTCTCTCTCTCTCTCTCTACACGAGCCTTGATCAGTCGAAAGTCTCATCGGCTCAGATCTAATTAATCGAGGGGGAGCCGCCGTCTAGCGAGACAAAAAGTGGTGTTTGTTTAGTGGCTTGAGAAGGAAATATTGGAATCAAAATGAGCGGAGGAGTAGAAGCTATCAAGTAGACTGAAATCCCATTTCTCCCCAAGAAAGGACACCAGAAATCCACTACATACTAAATGGATCCAGTTGCTCCTTTTTCTTTCCCAGATAAAATTTTGACAAAATAAATAAGTTGTGGATAAAAAAACAATCGCTGGGGCAGGTTTCGTTTTTTGGACAAAGAATATTGTTTTCTTTGCCCTTTACTTCCGGTTGGGAATGATGATTCGAACCAATATCAATATGATGTGCTGAAGGGCATTGGAGGTCTCCATGAGGTGAATTTTATATAATAATGCCAGAAATTTGAGTAGTATACACAATAATCGGAATTTCTTGGTGTAGAGGAAATGAAATTTACTGATTAGTGATTAGTCACGCCAAAGGTTCTCTGACCTCAAGTGGATTTTTCCGATCTTTGAATGAAGGGTAGATTTCGATCTTAGTCCCAGTGTGAACGGCAAATCAGCGTCTCATAATTCATGGTAGACGAAGGTCTATAATAGTATATTTTCATGTCCAAACATTTTCCTCGTCTCATCTTCGCGGATGAGATTCTTCTTTTCTGTAATGTGTTTTACTAAACAAGACTCCCCCACTTGCGGCATCTATCGTCTTTCTATCAAAAGTGGATAGATCTTCAAGGCCGAAGGGTGATAGGAGTTTACCCTTGGTAAGCTGAAACTGTCCTTTAGTATTGGAACTTTAACTAGAAGTCTAGAATCTCCCTTATCAGAGCACAGCGGGGATATATGGATTCCTGAATCATCTTGGACATATGAAATTTCATATAATTGATATTAAGGGTTTTCCCTCACTGATCCGTTTTGGACCATTTCTTCTTATCCATCAAGCTCTAATAAAAAATACTCCCTCGTTCCCTAAATTATCGTCCTCATTTCCTTTTTTGTCTGTCTCAACATAATTATCCAGTTTGAAACTTATCTTTTTAGAACATCACTTTTATCAATTTACCCTTATTTTTTCACTTTACTTTAATTATGTGTCACATACACATGAGTTTTAAAGAAAACTACATATTAAATCAATATTAATAATCAAGTCAATTGTTTTTTTTTTAATCTGTGTACTGGGTCAACTAGGACGATAATTTAGGGACGGAGGGAGTAATAACTTTTCTTCAACGCTTCATTAGCCATTGCCAATCCTTGATTTTTTTTTATGTCGACTAGTTTATACCCATGCGATACACGGTTTGAATAATATTTTTGTTTGTAAAAACTATTTATAATAAGATTATTTTCTAAACTTATTATTAAGTAATTAAAATTTTAAAGTATAATACTTTGAACAAACTAAAATAATGTAAATATTGAAATTGATCAATGAATGTGTAATTGAAAGATTTGCATAAAAAAATCTGTAGAAAAAAACTTAAGAAATAAATAAATTAATAATTAATTGATATAGATTAATTATTAATTTTCTGGTAAATTGATCATTTTAACAAAAAGTCGTCATGTAGTAACATATGTTAGTAGTAATTAATAAGAATTAAAATTGCATTCACCAATGGTGTAGAATCTTTTTTTTACCCAAATAGCTTTTTGACATGACACGTGTGTAATCAAAATCTAAGTAAATGGAGATAAATATTGTGATTGACACATGTATGATATAAGTAAAATTGTATTAAAAAAATTCTTCACCGTCAATGGATACAAACTTTATCAATTAATAGTTAATAGATATATATTAATTGAAAAAAGGTTAATATAAATCTATTTCATAAATAATTTGTATAAATAAAATAGTTGAGAAATGAAAATTGATGAGAATAGAAGAGTTTCGGTTAAATTAAACTTTTATAAATTAAATAAAATAAACTATAGTTTTAAATTAAGTTATAATTGATAAAAAAAATTCCTTATTTTACAGAAAGTTGACACGTGACATTTCACCAAAAGTTGCCACGTAGTAGCAAAATTTCTATTTTTAATATAGTTAATAGAATATATTGAAATTTATCATTCAAATGAGTAACTGAAAGATTTGCATATGGATTTTCTGTAAAAAAAAACTCTTAAAATGAAGTAATTAATAAGTAATAGATATAGATTAATTAGTAATTTTTCTGGTGAAATTGGTCATTTTAACTAAATTCATGTGACAGATGTGACTTCTGTTACTAGCAATTAATATTAATTTTTCATCCACTCGCGGTGTAAAATCTTTTTTACACAAATGGCGTTTGAACACTACACGTGGGCAATCAAAATCTAAATAAATCAAGACATAGATTGTGATTGACACGAGTCATGATCCAAGAGTCGTTTGTGTAAAAAAGATTCTACACCGCCAGTTGATGGAAATGCTACTCGATTAATAATTAATAGATATAGATTAATAAAATAAACAATTAACATAAAAAAATTCCGTAAATAACTTGTATAGATAAAATAGTATAACGAGATGAAAATTGATAAGAATTGTTGAGTTTGAGTCAAGTTAAACTTATATAAATTAAATAGGATAAAATTTGGTTTTAAATTAAATTATACTTGACAAAAAGAAAAAAAATAAAATCTTGTCTTATTTTATAGAAATTGACAAATGACAACCATTAAACAGAAAGATGCCACGTGAAAGAGATGGTTTATGTTTTAGTAATAGTTATAGATATTAAATTAATAAATCTAGATTAATAGAATAAACAATTAACATAAAATTTTCCCGTAAATGACTTGTATAAATAAAATAGTATAATGAGATGAAAATGGATGAGAATTGAAGAGTTTGAGTCAAGTTAAACTTGTATATATTAAATATGATAAAATTTGGTTTTAAATTAAATTATACTTGACAAAAACAATTTTTTTTCTTATTTTATAGAAAATTGACACATGGCAGCCATTATACAGAAAGTTGTCATGTGGCAGAAGCGGTTTCTGTTTTAGTAATAGTTATAGATTGTTGAATGGCCGAAACAAATATGTATTTGAAGGCGGCAAGCGTGAATTGAAAAGCTTTCCTTCCCTTGCTAAACTCTTCCTCTCTCCTACTCGGATTAGAATTTTTTTTTTCCTCCAAGGAATTGGCCTACTTTCCTCTTCGAATCTAGGGCTACTTCTTCGGGTACTTTTTCAATTGAGTAGATCTCCTGTAAAACGGTCTTAACACGGAGCTCCACTATGTCAAAGTTCAACCCACCAACATATAATGGGTCGGATAAGAAGGATCCGTATTACAAAAAATATCCATAAGACCTTCTTACCTAAATTTTTACCTTCTTCAATTTTGGGGAACCAAATTGAGTCTAAAAACTTCTTTGGCTTTGCATCAACACATTAATAAGGCTTCATTACAGCACTCTATTAAAAATTACTCCCTCTGTCCCTAAATTATCGTCCTCCTTTCCTTTTTCGTCCGTCCCAAAATAATTTTCCACTTTGAAACTTACCTTTTTAGAACATCACTTTTACCACTTTACCCTTACTTTTTCACTCTACTTTAATTATGGGTCACATATACATGGATATTAAAGGAAATTACACATTAAACCAATATAAATAATCAAGTCAATTACTTTTTCTTAAACTGTGCGCCGGGTCAACCCAAACGATTATTTAGGGACGGAGGGAGTAGTATTAAAATTGTTTATAATTACAAAAAAGTTTGGGTATAATCAATCTGTTAATAGCAAATGTTTAGGGCAAAGTTGAAATGTTATGGATATGATAAATATAATTTTTTGAAATTAGATTATTAAAGTGAAACATTCAAAAATAATATGGTGAATTCATTGCCCAAAACTGAGGAAGTATTTTCATTATGAAAAGTGGTGTGCAAAGTCTGCTATAAAACGTAACAAAACTAAATAAATTACAAATTTGGTAGGAACGTGACAAACCTAAGAGGTTCGGATGGCGGATTTCTAACAACTATAAATACAACAGTGATACAAGTATAAATTTTTTTTGTGCAACTTTTTTATAGTTATTTCGTTCATGGCAAAGAATCAACAATATAATTTTGAGAATATTTCGCATACAAAGTTCACTTTAAAAAAATATGTTTATAATTTTCATAACCTTTTATTTTTACTCTTCACTTAAGTTGTAAATGTTTATAATTTTCATAACCTTTCATTTTTATCCTTTACTTGTGTTGTAAGTACATTACTTGTGATTATGACCAACTTCAATGATACTATTAATTATTCAACTTTGCTAGGTTTACCACCAGGATTACCACTTTGGTGACAACTATGCCTTAAAAATGCACATGCACCTCACATGCACTTTGCCTTCAAGGCAAAGTTGTCACCATAGTGGTAATCCTGGTGGTAAACTTAGTATTTTCCTTAATTATTAGACTTTTAAACATTGACTCTTTTGATGAAACTGAGGCAATACAAATTGTAGGGGTGTGCACATGTCCTAAGCCCACAGACATTAACAATACACAATATAGGTCCATCATGCAGTGGGCATCAGATTTAAAAACCAATACTATTGATCAGCCCAGGAGCATTAGTGGACGGGCTTTGGACGGGCACGGGCTTCAGCCCATCTATTTATCTTTTTAAGTAATTTTACTGTTTTATAATTCAAACTTTGAGGTTCAGCTTTCAACCTATCAATTCACTAACGATTGACGAACTAAGAATAAACCAATAAGGTGCGTCACACGTCACTGACTTGCATGAGAATAGATGATTGAGTGTGGGGTTGAGTAATTAAAAAAATAGGGTTTTAGACTTAGGCTTTTAGCAGTAGGTTTATATGTATTATTATATTATAAGAAAATTGAAAGGGCAATTTGCAATAAACTTCACCGTTTCAGCAGTTCAGCCAAGTTAGAATGGTTGAATCTTGGATTGAATTAAAATATGCTTAAAATCATTCCACTTGTTGTCAGCCAAAAGCTTTAAGTTATTTTGGTCAGCTTAAAATTCTTTGTCAGTTACCTGCTCAACTGACCATAACGTTTTTAAGTGTCAGCTAGTTTTCTTCATTTGCTTGAACATCTACAGGTACTGACACTTTCTCATTTTGTGCTTTTGGTAGATATTCTGCTAGATAATCTTTCCAACATGATCTCTGTGATCTTGTGAAGATACGTATGCTCTGCCAAACACATTTTCAAATTCAAATGTGTTTCTAACGGGTTACTCTTCAAGTTCATCTATAAATACCCACTGGAAGCATTTTTTTTTTTGAAGACATACATAGAAGTCTGAAGCATTCTAACCTAAAAAGAAATTATCTCTGTGCCTTAGTCTTCTTAAAACTTTAGCTAGATAATCTCCCTTGAATATTTTCTTTCTAGTTATTGTTTAGGCAAACACTGAGTGATCAATTTCATATAACTTTGAAATCAGTCAGTTTGTCTCACGAGTTTGATTGTTACTCAATCATTCTCCATAAACAATGGTCTTTTGTTGTACACTGATCTATTAGAGATCAGTTAGATTTTTAATAAAATTAGTGCACTTCAAAAATCCAAGTTTGACCAACTTGGTAGTGGACGTAGCAGTTTTACTGTGAATCACTTCAATTGATTTGTCAGTTATTATCTCTACTCTTGCAAACTGGCCTAACACTTAAGAAGCTTTCAACTGCTTAAGTGTCAGCCAGTTACTTACATAATTGTTTACTTAGTTGTTCTGGTAGATTGTTTTTCAGTTTCTTTCTTGTATTCAGTGATCTACCTTAAAAGCAAATTTCTCTGAAAATAGTTGTGTCAGCCAGCTGACCAACTTTCATCAGTCTCAGTTATTTTAAAAGCTTCAGCCAGCTGACCAATATCAGCTGACTGACAAAAATCAATTTTCCGCTGTCAACTTAAAATTTTTACAAGTCAACCCTCAAGTTTTAAAAAGGCTATTCACCCCCCCTCTAACCTTGTTTGTTGTCAACTAGACTTACAAGAATACTATATACTTTTAAGTTTTTAATTAAATAAATAGGATTTGGTTCAAACCTATAATTAAAATTTAAAAAAACTTGTCATAGAACAGGCCAGGTCGGGCTGGGCATAACGGGTAAGGAGCAGTTGAATGCCAATAGTGCCTATGACCGTGCGCATTTGACTCATATAAAGCCCAGCACTATGTATAGCCCATGGGCATGGGCTCCATAGACCGGGAATTAGCGGGCCTTGCTTACCCCTTATAAATTTAGGTGGTAAGTTTGTAATTGATTAGATGTCACATGACTTAGTATATGATGTCACCCTTTAACCCATTGGATGATTAACACTTAAATGTGTATAAGAAATATGTTCAAAAATATTTGTATCCATGTCATGTTTCATATTTGTACGTCATTACTTACAATGCTCTTATTGGCACACTTGCTCGTTGGGGGTGAAGGAAGCTATGGAGCTCTTTCTTTGGCTGATTACAGAATGTGGAAGCCCAAGTTTGATTAGCAGCGATGGGGATATAGGATACAATACATGCTGGAAAAATAGAGTCGATTAGGCAATAAATTTTCCTTCCCAAGGCCAAAGAACTTATTCGGGATAGGGAAAACGAATGAGGTTCTAGTGCAGAGGATGGATGAGGGTCTGGGTCGTCTTCCATCCAAAAGTACCTATAATGTATTGATGAGCGTGTACTTCTCGATGAAATGCTCTTCATCGTTTTTACTCTTTACAAAGATAGATAGTTATATAATAGAGACAAAGACTTGTGTAAGATGGGCCTCATTTAGGAATTCGTGGGTCATAATAAATAAATAACATGTTAATAAAAATCTTATAATTGGTTCAGCCGAGATGGTATGAGGTTGTAGGTTTAATCTTGGTTGAGGTCACATGCTCAAATCCTTTAAAGTCACATAATTTATTTTCATTGAGTGCTGTGGGTCGCCCGGCGTTGCGCTCGCGCCCCGCACGCCCTTGGATAGGGGTGCACGTACGTGCGGATGCGGGACATCCACTGCTCTCATTCCATTCTCCCTTGTTTAGGGGAAAACGAAATTAAAAGTGCGAGATGAGTGTTGTTTGAAGTAGCGCGTTGGAATGCGTCTCAGTTGACTTTAGTGGATTTTTTAACCAATATGGGAACTTTGGGTTTCCCGCATCAAGTTATCTCTTTTTTAGGGGATACCAGGATATGAGAATGCATCACCCTTTCATTCTCATTTTCCTTTTTTTAGGAGAAAACAGAAAAGTGCAAAAAAGGATGTTGCGACGCCCCCACTATGAATTTTATTAAAAATAGCCTTATGGCCAATTTCGGGTCACTATGGGTGCTTTGGGTTTCCCGCATCAAGTTATCCCTTGTTTAGGGGATACCAGGATATGAGAATACACCACCCTTTCATTCCCATTTTTCCTTTTTTAGAGGAGAACGGAAAAGTGCAAGAAAGGAGTGCTGCGAGGCCCCATTGGATCCAAAAAGTTTTAGAGTCGCCATCTTTATTTTAAGGCAAAATAAAGCAAAACCAAAAAAAGAAAACCAGAGATTATGAAAACGGGTTCGGAGGCTAAGTTACGAGTTGGGAAGGTGCTAGGCACCCAACTCGCCCTTTCGGTATCAAAAATAGTTTTTGGCTAAAATATGCTTTTTGTTATATTTATTTAGCAAATAAACAAAGCATTAAAAGACAGGAAAATAAAAACAAATACATCCGTGGCTACATTATTTACGGACTTGCAGCCATTTCCTTACAATAATTACAAATATATTTAAAAATATTTGGCCATTATAACGGCTCTTTTACATAATATTTTCTAACTAAAGTCGGGCAGCACAACAACTTATATTGTCTACATTGAGCCGGATTTAAATAACAACTTTTATAAAAATAATGCCCTTAAAGGCTATTACATTTTAGAGCGGAGTGTGCTCGCTCTGTCCTTCTCGGGAGAGGGAGACTTTTATTGATGTTACTGCTGTGATTCGAGCAAAGTGACGGCTTATTTGTGATAGTTTTGGCTCACTCACTCGGGCAGAATGACGGCTTAGTTTCGGTGGTTTTGGCCTATTTGGTTGGGAGGAATAACGACTTATTTCGGGTGATTTCGGCCTATTTACTCGGGCAGAGTAACGGCTTAGTTTATGGTTTTTGGGCCGGGGAAATAAGGTGGATACCTAACTAAAGGGCTAGAGATCACTTTAACCGGTTGGATTTGTGTTTGGAGGAGGTTTGACAGAGTTTTAAGGCTTTATGAGAGAATGGATCACTGACACTCACTGATCGCTCACTGCGTTAAAAATACGCAGAGTAACTCTGGGCTTCAAGCCTTCGTCGAAAAATTGTGTCCCAAAGCGTAGCCGGGCATCTGTATTTATAGTTGGATTTGTGCTTCATCGGCTTGTACCGAGCGTTTGATATTTTATACAATGCGTTAACTGTTCGGCACTATTCAAGACCTTGGCGCGGACAACAAGTTCCCTTGGCGCGGCGCCAAGGACTCTTTATGGCGGCGCCAAGCCTCCATTTTTAGCTTATTTTCGACACTTTGACCCCCTGGAATTCACTATTCATGCATCCTACTTTTCCTTTTGCACTTTCAACCCTGTAACTTGACATTTTGTTAAGTTTAAACAGTTTTTGATATCTCATGCCAGAGTCACACATCAGGGGTACAAAATTGGGGTGTCTACAAAGCCCCTCAACGATGGAGTCTACGGGTAACCCGAGGCTTACTGAGTAGACGAACATCGTTGATAAACAATAGACTCTCCAATTTCGTGCAATTATAAAATGGGGAAGAGATGCAACAGGTAGTAGTTATAATGCAATAGTTTATAACGCAAACCAAACCTCACATATCCTAGACATATTTAGTCGGTTATAACAGGTTATCGTAGTTTTTAAGCAGATATGCAATGAAATGCTCTAATGGTCGGACCTACTAGTGTAGGCTGCCTACGTATCCCTTAATAAACGAACTCAGACCAAAACGTAGTTCAGGCCAAAACCTAAACTATCACTCGTGCAACGGTCGTGCCTATCGAAATAGGCTGCCTACATATCATTATACAAGGAATCAGACCGAGACGTAGTTCACTCAGCCGGGGACCAAATGTTGCGGTGCAAGTGCGGCAATGTTAAATGAGCAAGTGCGGCAAAGCTTTATCAAATGAGTGCTGCAAAGGTAATTATAACGTGCTGTGATGGTCGCGTCTACCGAGATAGACTGCCTACGTATCCTTAGCCAAGGAATCAGACCAATCGTAGTTCGTCTGCGGCTATGCGGCATGAATTGTCTCCTCAGGAACGCAACCTTCGTCGGAGGACAAGACCTTTCCCTCTGATCCGGGGTTGCATGCCCCTTAAAAGAAAGTTTTCCAACACAGCGATTGATGTCTGGAATTCAATGTCTCTTCAGGAACTCAGCCTTAGCTGGAGGACAAAGCCTTTCCCTTGTCCTGGGGTTGCTTGCCCCGTTAGGAAAGTCTTCCAAACATCATACAACTGCACTGAAAAAAGGAAAAAAATACCTTCCTTTTCTTACCCTTGTCGTGCCCGTGCGTCAAATTGCTGCTGCTGTTGCTTTGCTGCTTCTTGCTGCTTTACGATGTTCTTTGCTGCTCTTGCTGCACTTTGCTGGGGATTCTTCTTTTGTCACAATTCTAGCCTTTGCTGAAAAATTGTTTTCCCTGTTCCGCTATATTTTCGACTTTAGCTGGAAAATCTTTCTTGATGTCTTCGCATTTTCTTTCGCTCTTTCTAACCTTGGTTAGAAATTTCCTTTCCTTCTTCCGCATCTTTTGTTCCAAATTGAAATCATCTTTTCTTTGCTGTTGTTTTCTTTTCGCTCCATTTTCTAGCTTCAGCCGAAAGTTTCTTCTTCTGCCGCCGCATTTCTTTTGTTGCATGCACTTATAAATTTTCTTTTCTCTTTTTTGTACATGCATTTTCCCCTCTCTCTATTTTTTTTCTTTTCTTTTTTTCTCTTTTTTATTCTGCATGCTCACCATATCTCTTTATTTGCATGCTTATTATCTGCTTATTTTTTATCTCTTTTTTTCTTTTCTTTTTCTTCTTTTTTATTCTTTCTTTCTTTATTCTTTTTTTTTAGATCTGCCTGGATATACTTCAGATCTGCTAGATTTTGGCATTGTTTGGCACTTTTTGAAGCATTCCCGACTTTATTAATAATGCTTATGCATGTCCTATTTATGCCTAAATGATGCAATTAGGTAATGATGCATTAAATTTATGCAATTTATTCTTGCGATGCATGATTGAACTAGTTGTCACTATTTGACCTTACTATGCATGATTTATACTATAAATGCAATTGGGGCTATATGATGCATGTTCTAGGCTAAAACTTATTTTTTTCATGCTATGTGTTCACGAAACGGACAATTCAATTTTTTCTGAACACATTTTCGGGCATATTTTTCGGATGAATATAAGACAAAACATGTATATTTTATGCCCTAAAATTTATTTTTTATGCATGCTTATGCTGCAGGGAGATAGTAAATGCTATAGGAATATTTATTTTCATGATTGGTAGCATTTTATTTTTTTTTAGCGCACCCCTAAGGCAGCTTGTTGGACAATAAATGCAAATGATGGATGCATGTACTACTTTATTTGATACAAATGCAATGCATAAAAATTATAAGATGTTTACTAACATGATGCATGGGCATTCATTATTCTATAATGCAGTACATATTTTTAAAAAGCAAAATACACTTTTATGATGCTTAGGATGCAAAAATGCATATTTAGATGCAAAACAACACATATAATCTCTCTTTTTTTTTTCTTTTTTTTAAAAAAAAAAAGCCTATACCAACATTTACAATGCAATATAATTTTATATGATGCAAAATAAATCAATAAAAAGCAGACTCAAAACGCACGCACGAAGCAAAGCTATACCGATATCTAATGGGTAATGACACGTTGTATCTCAGAAACAGATTTTAAAGGAGTATACCTTCGGGCTCGAGTGGGCTTCCCTTTTTTTTCATGACATGCGGGGAGAGGAAAAGGCGGCCACCTCCTCCTGTTCTCGGCCATATAATTGTTGCAGGGCTACACTTGGCATAAGGCTATTCTCATAGCCCCTGCATTTTTCTTCGCAATCAGACAGGGTAGCAGTGTATGGTCCGAACCCAAGTCGTCTAGCTGTTTCAGGACAACGGCAGTGCGGATAATGAATAGGATGGGGACAATTTTGGTGCTTCTCATTCTGATGAGACTGGGCCTTTTCTGTGCCTTGCAGAAGAAGTATATGGGCCCAGCTGGGCGGACGCCGCAGACATTAATGGACCACCTTGGGGCTTAGGCTGCAAAAGAGGGGATAGTTTCTGGGGAAACAAGGGGGGATATAGGTAATAAATAGATAGTACATGCAGCTAATGCATAGTCCAAATATCTTAATAATTATTCCTAAGTTGCACCTTGGGACCTGTAATATTATATTTTAGTGTTTTATTGCGAGCTTCCTGTCGTGGTTTTTCTTCTTTTTCTTTTGTCAGTCGAGCCCCTTGCATGCTGAAGACTGGAGGTAGGATGCCGAGGTTTCAAAGAGTATCTTCCCTCCCCTTTTCTCCTAATATATATTCTTTTATTTGACTCTAACTTTTGCCTAGGCTGCCCTTTCGGGTTTTCAACCTAGCGAGCCCTTATTTCTTCTTTTTATTTTATTTTTTTTATTTGCTCTAATTTTTGCCTAGGCCGCTATTTCAGGTTTTCAGTCTAGCGAGCCCTTATTTCTCCTTTTTTTTTATTTGCTCTAATTTTTGCCTAGGCCGTCCTTTCGGGTTTTCGGCCTAGCGAGCTAGAGGGGGAAGCACTTGCCAGATAGGGTGGCTCAAGCATAATACCTTTTGAGCTTGTTGAGATTGGAGGGCTGAACAAGGTCTTCTTTTTCCTGGTTTGTGAGGAGTACGGCACCTCCTGACCGGATCTCTTTGACAATATACGGTTTCATCCGTGGAGATCTCTATTTTCTTATGGATCATGTCGTGGAAGAAAGCGGTGGCAACCCTTTGATGGGTAGCCCCGACATTTTTCGGTCCAAACGGCATGACATGATAGCAGTAGGTCTCCCAAAGGGGTAGTGAATGAGGTCTTTTCTTGGTCCTCTACTGCCATTTTGATTTGATTATAGCCCAGCATGCCGTCGACGAAGGATCTGACTTTGTGAGCAGCAACGGCGTCTACCACAATATCAATATTGGGTAGAGGGAAATCATCTTTGGGCGACGCCTTGTTGAGGTCGCGGAAGTCTACGCAGATCCGGACTTTCCAGTTGGGCTTGGGAATAGTTACTATATTGGACAGCCAGATCGGGTATTTTACTACCCGAATGAAATTGACGTGCAGCTGCTTCATGATTTCTTCTTTAACTTATAGTGACCGTTCAGGCTTAATCCGGCGGAGCTTTTGCTTGATCTGTCGAGCATTCGGACATATGGGGATCCGATGTTCGACTATGGCTGGATCTAGCCCCGACACATTTTCATAGGACCAGGCAAATATGTCCACGAACTCTTTGAGGAAATCAATGAGTGTTACCCTTTCAGAACCTTGCAGGTAGCTGCCGATTTTGATTTCTTTGATTTCATTGTCCAGCCCCAGATTGATAGTGAATAAGTCTTCAGTTGTTGTTGATGAATGATGTTATTCCTGGTGCTCTACTGACTTTACAAGCTCAAGTAAATAACTTTTATCTTTTGGGTCCATTTCATTAAATGACTTATTATTATAATTATTATTTAATGCATCTTTTAATGTAGGTGCAACTAAGGAATAAGCAAAGACAAGTAGATTATCATTAAAAACAAACTGTACAGGGTTTATTACATTATTGAGGACCTGGGCTTTGAGATCCTCAATTTTATGGAGCAGATCGGTAGATGACCAATCCGTAAAGCTAGGGGAATGAATATGGATAGTATATCCGAAGTGGTCCATCAGATCTGAGAGCGTCAAAAACGGGCCGGTCGTAGTATACTAGTTCTGCATAGGCTTATTAGGAATAGACTCAAACTCAGCAGGGAGCTCTTTTATAATAAGTGCCTTCATCCATCATACCCAGGAAGTTGTCCCCCAAATTTTCATTAGAAACTTCTTGGTTTAGAATTTTAAGCATCATGGTTTTCAAATTTTCGATGTCAGCCTCCATTTTGGCGGGCGGGAGAGTTGGGTTTTGGTAGATGCTGGCAGGATTAGGGAAGACTAGGTTAATTTCTGGCTGCGGTACCTGGTAAGGAGTTTGGGTTGGTTATGGATATTGGGCTGGATATGGATATTGGGCATGATATGGATTTTGGATAGGATAAGGATTTTGGGCAGGATAGGGATATTGGACTGAATAAGGATATTGGGTAGGATAGGGATATTGGGCTGGATAAGGATTCTGGGCTGGATAGGGATATTGGGTTGGATAAGAATTTTGGATAGGGTAGGGATATTGAACTGGATAAGGATATTGTGTAGGATATGAATATTGGATAGGATATGGAGAGTATGATGAAAAAGGGTTAAAACTTTGGTAATAATAGGTATTTGGTGGGTTGATGTTTGGCTGAAAAATTGGATTTAGAGGAACATGGAAGGTTGATGCTTCTTGGGGGACTGCAGGGGAAGAGATTACCTCACCACTGGATTTTAAATTTTGCACCAGATTAGCCATTTGGCTCATTATACGATCAGTCAGTGCACCCAAATTTTGGTCTAGCCATTGTCGCATTGCTGGAGTCGGAACGTACCTTGGAGCCCCTGTATCTGTACCCATAGCGGACTGCTCACTTTCTGCTGCCATACTGCTCGGATATGTACTCTCTGTACTGATTCTGCCCTTGGCTGACCCACGATTCAAAGATGCAAAAATCGGTCAGTCTTTGAAGTGTCTTGAGAATCTATATGCATTCTAACGTTGGCTTTTGCAGGGGGTAAGCTGGCCATGGTGTAGGGCAACAGTTTGAAATATACCTATATGCGTGCACGTGTGTGCGGTATCTAAAAAGCAGTAAAATCTTTATTTATTTTCAAATATATATAAACAGAAAATAAAACATATATGGCATGTCTTGCTATTACGCGTGGATTTTCTCGGCTTTTAAATTTGAGCGCAAGCAAGCAAGCACATCACATTAAGAAATAGAAAGAAAAGCGGGGAATCTATCTATCCCTATTAATTACAAATATTGTCCTATGTCCCCCAAAATAAAATGGCAGAATGAATGCGAATATGTACAAATTGAACGGAATAATAAAAGGGAATAATAAACAGAAAGAAATAATAATACATAGCCGAAAATAAAGCAATACTAAAAATAAGGCCCCGGCCCTTTTATTGTGCTGCCCGGAACTTTATTGTAACATGAATAATATATTATTATTTTTTGATTTTTCGAAAAAAAAAATCGAATTTTTTTTCTGATTTTTTTTTTTGCCTTTTTTTTTAAATAATATTTTTTAAATATACTTGTAACAGTTATCGGAACGAAACTGCTGCAAGATGGAAAATCATATCCACAAATATAGACATAGATGTATAGGAACGCAATATTCAAATGCATAAATTAATATAACAAGCATACTTTAGCCAGAAACAAATAAAAACAAAAAAGTTTTATTTTATGAGTCTAGCCCTCCATTTTATTTAAAATAAAACAACTCCCAGAAGTCGCCATCGTGGTTCGGTGGCATGCTTGCGCCCGCGCCTTGGATAGGGGTGCGCGTACGTGCGGATGCGGGACATCCACTGCTCTCATTCCATCATCCCTTGTTTAGGGGAAAACGAAATTAAAAGTGCGAGATGAGTGCTGTTTGAAGTAGCGCGTTGGAATGCGCCTCAGTTGACTTTAGTGGATTTTTGATCCAATATGTGAACTTTGGGTTTCCCGCATCAAGTTATCCCTTTTTTAGGGGATACTAGAATATGAGAATGTATCACCCTTTCATTCTCATTTTCCCTTTTTTTGGGGAAAACGGAAAAGTGCAAAAAAGGATGTTGCGACGCCCCCATTGTGGATTTTATTAGAAATAGCCCTGTGGCCAATTTTGGGTCACTATGGGTGCTTTGGGTTTCCCGAATCAAGTTATCCCTTGTTTATGGGATACTAGATATGAGAATACACCACCCTTTCATTCCTATTTTTCCTTTTTTAGGGGAGAACGGAAAATTACAAGAAATGAGTGCTGCGAGGCCCCACTGGATCCAAAAAGTTTTAGAGTCGTCATCTTTATTTTAAGGCAAAATAAAGCAAAACCAAAAAAAGAAAACCAGAGATTATGAAAATGGGTTCGGATGCTAAGTTACGAGTTGGGAAGGTGCTAGGCACCCAACTCGCCCTTTCTGTCTCAAAAATAGTTTTTGGCTAAAGTATGCTTTTTGTTATATTTATTTAGCAAATAAACAAAGCATTAAAAGACAGGAAAATAAAAACAAATACATCCGTGGCTACATTATTTACGGACTTGCAACCATTTCCTTACAATAATTACAAATATATTTAAAAATATTTGGTCATTATAACGGCTCTTTTACATAGTATTTTCTAACTAAATTCGGGCAGCACAACGGCTTATATTGTCTACATTGGGCCGGATTTAAATAACAACTTTTACAAAAATAATGCCCTTAAAGACTATTACATTTAGAGCGGAGTGTGCTCGCTCTGTCCTTCTCGGGAGAGGGAGACTTTTATTGCTGCTACTGCTGTGATTCGGGCAGAGTGACGGCTTATTTGTGATAGTTTTGGCTCACTCACTCGGGCATAATGACAACTTAGTTTCGGTGGTTTTGGTCTATTTGGTTGGGCGGAATAACGGCTTATTTTGGGTGATTTTATCCTATTTACTCTGGCAGAGTAACGACTTACTTTATGGTTTTTGGGCCGGGGAAATAAGGTGGATATCTAACTAAAGGGCTAGGGATCACTTTAAACGGTTAGATTTGTGTTTGGAGGAGGTTTGACAGAGTTTTAAGGCTTTATGAGAGAAGAGATCACTCACACTCACTGATCGCTCACTGCGTTAAAAATACGCAGAGTAACTCTGGGCTTCAAGCCTTCGTCGAAAAATTGTGTCCCAAAATGTAGCCGGGCACCTGTATTTATAATTGGATTTGTGCTTCATCGGCTTGTACCGAGCGTTTGATATTTTGTACAATGCGTTAACTGTTCGGCACTATTCAGGACCTTGGCACGACGCCAAGGACTCCTTATGGCGGCGACAAGCCTCCATTTTCAGCTTATTTTCGACACTTTGACCCCCTAGAATCCACTATTCATGCATCATATTTCTCCTTTTGCACTTTCAACCCTGTAACTTGACATTTTGTTAAGTTTAAACAGTTTTTGATATCACATGTCAGAGTCACACATTAGGGGTACGAAATTGGGGTGTATACAAGTGCCACATGTCAGCTCAGTGGCTTGCCACCGCATTACTGAGAAGTTTGTCATTATGCTCTAGCGCCTTGCACTTTCATCCGAAATTATTTTGTTTCACACGCCTTTAATCCTTTGTAAGCTTCGTTATCCCTCCGTTAGCCTCATTTGTCTTGGGATGTTTGACGGACCATAACGGATTTTGACGAAATGTTAAGTGACACAATTAAAGCCAAACGTGACACATTTATAAAAGACAAAAGTGACACTATAAAGGGAATTTTTTATTAAAATACAAAGTAACACTCTTAATACTAAAAAATGACACTCTTACTACTAAAAAATGACACAATTAATACTAAAAAGTGACACTTTAAAACTACCAATAATTGCCAAAAGTAACACATTTAATACTAAAATGTGACACTTTCAATTCTATAAAGCGACACTTTCACCGTTTCTCTCAAAAAAATGACGATTTTCAATTATAATGCAAAGTAATATTTTTTAAAGTAAAAGTGATACATTTAAGACTAAAAAGTAACACATTTAAGGTTAAAAAGTAAAATCTTTTAAAGGGAAGAAATGATTTTTTTTTATTAAAAATGCAAAGTAACACATTTTATGCTGAAAAGTGACACATTGTATACTGAAAAGTGATACTTTTAATACTAAAACGTGACACTCTTCATTTACACACGTGAGGAGTGACACTGTAATTTTGAAAAGTCGAAAGATTGCACTGAGATTACTGAATCTTGACCCATTTAATATTCTGTTTTACAGATTAAGATCCGTAAGACTGTCTTATAGGAGACCACCCATATGATGGATGCAAATTTGTAATCAAGTTGCTTGAGCAAAATGTGATTTGCCGTTGCAAAACAAGAAATGGTCGAGTCCGTTGTGGTGCTTTCAAGGAGAGAAGAATGCTAGAGCTAATTTACTAAAAAAAATTCCAATACTTTATTACGAGGCAAATAAAATCTCTTTTTTTTTTTCCTCTTAAGGGGGCATGGGAAGGGATCGAACCGAGGCAAATAAAATCTGAATCCAGCCCAAATCCAAAAATTAAGGATATGAATCAAGTTTTGAAATATCTAAAAGACAATCTGATTTGATCCAAGATAATTTCTTAACAAATCATATATAAATATGGTTAATATGATCCATTGACATGTGTATCACCAACCATGTGCTTCCTCCGTTTTCAAATAATCATCATTTTTTACCACTCATCATTTAAAAAAAAAAAGTAATTATCATAAATAGGATTAATATATTTTTTGTCCCTGAACTATCCACGAAATATGTGTTTGGTCCCACTATATTTTTTGTTATTCATTTGATCCCTCAATTCAGTTTTTTGATCAATTCCCCCCTCCCACCGTTACTGTTACACTTTCCGTCCAATATGGATTGACTTTTCAAAATGTCTCAAATATAGGGGGTTAATGTGCATATTTCGTGGATAGAAACGCATATTTCTCCAGAAGTACCTTCTTTACAAAATCGGTGCCGACGATGGCGATGATGCCGACCCCTATTCGCCTGATTCATTTTCGTATGTATGAGTTCAAGGTTCGTCGTTGTACTCCTAGCCGTAGCCATGATTGGACTGACTGTTCGTTGCCCATCCCAGCGAGAAGGCTTGCCGAAGGGATCCAAGGAGGTTTCACTATTCGAATACTGTTTGTTTTGAGTTTCCGCAGGGAAGCTATAACCGTGGGGAGAATTGTGAGTTTGCACATGGGGTATTTGAATGTTGGCTTCACCCAACTCGTTATCGTAGAGAGGCTTGTAAAGATGGTAAGAATTGTAAGCGCAAGGTTTGTTTCTTTGCTAATACTCCTCAGGTGCAGTTGCGTGTTTTGCCTACCCAATGTCATGACAATCTGAATTCTCGAATCCCTGTCAAGAAAAAGTGGGGCAATTTTCACTGTTGTGCTTATTGTCACTTTGCAATCACTTCTTCTCCAACCTCTTCCAATGATGTGTGATTGAACGAGTGTTGGGTATGCGCTGGGTTACGAGCAACGAGGTTGGAGGTGACGACTGGAGGTGTGTATGGTGCTCGATTAGGTTGTTTGTGTAAGCTTGGAGTTAGACAACGACTGTGGGAGGAAAAGGGTTGACGACTTACAAATAGGAGAAGTAGGGTTAGAGGGAGGATGACGACGGGAGAAAAGAATATGGCAACGATGGAGAGAAGTCTGGGAGACGTCAGACAGGAAGAGATGACAATGGAGAAAAGGGTAGACGGGCAATGGAAGAGATGACTGATAAGTCGATGGCCTTGAGATGGTAAAGGACATTTTAAAATTTATACATTAACCCCCAATATTTTGAACATTTTAAAAAGTCAACCCATATGGGTCGAAAATGTAACGATAACGGTGGAAGAGGGAATTGACCAAAAAAATCAAATTGCACAAATGAATAAGAAAAAAAATAGTGGGACTAAAAAATATATTAATCCTTATAAATATTAATGTAACAAAAAGAACGCAACCATTGAACTATACCTCCTCGCCAATAGTCAGACAGCATAAATGCAACACAAAGATGATGGTTCCTAAGCCACAACTACCTGTTAAACCAGGGTTAAATCCATAGAAACAAACAACATAGGCAGTTGGGATTTTCTTAAATTAGCCAATTCAAAATACGAAAAACTAATTGCATAACATGTCAGCAAGTGGCAGCAGTGTTTCAACATCGAGCATGGATAAAACGTTAGCAAAATAGTCGTGAAACACAACAAACCAAAACCAGAACTTGAGAAGAATAAAGTCAATAGGAGAGCACAAATTCAGTAATAAAAACCATTCAATCATTCATAAGCATTTCAAAGTTAAATTGTAATAAAACTAGACAGAACTTGAGTCTGAAATATTTAACCTATCAATAGCACTACAAAATAAGAAATAAGACCATGTAGAAGTAGCATAGATAATGTTGTAGCTCCCTCTCCCGACCACCCCATTGATTCATCTAAGCCATCAATAAGGGGGCAGATTCAGGGGAAGAAAACATTCTACTCTCCACCCAAACTGTCTACTTTGATCTCTGTCTCATCTTTCGGCGCTTCCTCTTCAATCTCCTCATACGCTTCTTCTTCCACTGGAAAGGAAAAAGGATATCAAATGTTTGGTCGCTGACAAAACTGTTTTCAAATATTTAGTTGCCAACAATACTGGCAAGTCTGATATCAAGCATAGTGAAATCTTCACATCAGTATCAACAAACAAGATGTTGAACTTGTGTTAACATAAATTTGATGCCATATGAAACAAGCACATTTTCATAGTAAAATTCTCAAGTGAGATATTAGAGGACCATGCCACTCCTTCACCCAAAAGATATTTGATACAACAACCAATAAGAAAATGAACCACCAATAAATTGTTTGATTGCCATACCAAGCGTAAGAAAATCACAAGCATGACAACCAACAAAATTTATCGCCTTAGGATTTTGGGAAACAAAGCCTTAAGAAAAGTACTCAAAACTTTTTTGAAGGATTTTGGGAAACAAAGCATTAAGAAAAGTACTCAAAACTTTTTTGAAGGATAGATTCTACAAGATGTTGAAAAAATAGGAATTGAAATGTAAACCAGGTTTTAAGTAACTGTCACAAAGACCTGTCTAAATCAGTTTTTGCCCAACAAACAAGATGCCTAGCTAATAATCTTTTCTGGTCAAGACATCAGATGCAGTGAGCAAACTATACCTAGCTAAAATCATACATGTAAAAACACTTTGTAGTAATTAAAAATAAAATAAACACTAAGAAAATAAATTGAAGAAGCAATGCAATCTCAGCCAAAATATGGTGATATATTTGTATGTTAACCACTTTTAAAGATCAGACAAGTGTAAAATCTTCATCACAGATTGAATTGTAAATGTTTATAACCCAAAAACTTTTAAAAAATGAAAGTAAAAAACATTTCAAAGATTATCTCCAGGAGAGAGTGATCAGATGGTAGTGCATGTATACTAAATCATCATTCAGTAAATACAGAATCGAATGGATAACTATCCTCACCTCACTTCTCTAGCAATCTTCATTGCTTTCTAAATTAGTTGGAATGATTAAACGGTTATTTTGTAATATTTTTTTAAAAAAGCTTCATTTTAAGGTTTTTTTTGAATCAATTATAGAGTGGATCACCATTGAACATTGAAGACATACAATGCTCATAAGACTGGGGCGACAATAAATCTCATCATATTCAGATATACAAAATACTCACGCGGAAATAACATCATTAAGTTCTCTTTCTGTACAAATGCTAAAGTAATTTCTAGCTATTTAAACTGTGAAACAAGATTTGAGCTTAAATAAAAATGGAACAACCATTATTGGTTAACAATCGAAAAAACTGAAACAGCTGCATATGATTAAGAGCCGGCATAGCAGCAGGATTAAATAGAAAGAGCTATATGGGTTTTTCTATTGGGGATTTGGTATTTTCAGGGTGTAAAATTGGATTAGATTTTGGAATTGGACTCTGCTAAAGAATAAATTTAAAATAATTTCCATTTTCTCATTCATCCCAACATTCTTTTGTCCAAGACCTACTTAATGACTTCAATATATACAACACAACTCACCCTTGGTCCCAATCAATTGGAATCGACTAAAGTCTCTGCATTGGCACAAACCTTTTCCAAGCATTTTAAAAATTAAGTTACTGTTAATAATGTATTTTCTTAGTATCACATAAAAAAATAACTAAGTGATTAAACTAGATACAATAATTATATCAATTACAGAATCTGCTCTTCAAAAAAGTGAATTGGAAAAATTACATCTTTGGGTGTAGTTGCTTATTATTTATATATCATATGAAAATGAAAAATGAAACACAAAAGCTAAAACAGGAAGGAATCCAGCAACAAACACAACAGGGCTCGCAACTATCAAGATTATCTTCAATGAAAAAGTTAAAACAGGAATACACCAAAACAAAACAGTAAAGAAAAGCAATGCATCACAGAAGAGAAGTATTACACAGTATACTAAGTTACTAACACACACTGTTGACTAATTCAAATTAACATAATCTCCAGTTAACTCTAATCGATAACACCTGTGAAACACAACCACAGACAGTTGAGCGACTCAAATTCAGACTATATTTGGTTAATCTATGACACTTACAAACAACAGCTCAACTGGAGCATTAATAACAAGCATAAACAAATTAGATTCAGTTGATAGTCTGCCAAATACATATGTTGTCAGCAACAAATCGTTCATAAAAACAAGTAAATGACCGGTAATACAACAAAGGATGAACACTAATCTTTCAAGTAGTGGGTGATTCTAAGGTAAACGTCTAGCGAAAACAATATAATCAAAGCACTTAGCTCGGCAGAACGTTGTAAGAAACCAAATTTCAAATAAATCGTACCGGATAAGCATATAGGTGCTCTAAATCTTATATTGGTTGCTATGATCGATGACAACCGAACAGTAATTAATACAAATGTGAAGATGCGACATCGATTAAGGTATAGAATGAGCTACCTTAGCACGCATCCTGGCTCAAACTTGCTACAACTTTCTCTCGCTGTCTTCGTTCGCCAACTCCTTCGGATGAAATAGGGATTTTGGGAGTAACGCATAACAAGGGGCGCTCGTTTGTTATTTATACCAAGAGGTTGAAGCTAAACCCTAATTTTATGGGCCTTACACAATTATTTATTAGTTTATGGGCTCAGCTGTCCCAACCTTGGGCTGGCTGTAAAGTTTGTACATGCCCATTTTCTAGATAAAACTATAAAAGGCCTAATCAAACCCTCTATTATCAGAAAATGCCTCTTTTTAGTTTAGAAATAACTAGTTTTATACCCGTACGTTAAATGTATGGACAAAATGTTTTTTTAATTAAATAATATTCAAGCAAAACGAATAAATTAAATATCATTATTAAAAGTTTAATATAACATTTTATGTTGATTTGAGTTAGTTTTTTATTATTAGTCTTCACTCTTACATTTGCATTATAGAAAAATACACATCATACTTACATTAAAGGTAAGATTCATATATTCCCTTTTAATTTATTATATAAACAAAAATATTAATTAAGAAAGTCAATTATATTTTGTGTAAAATACTAATCATAAGTTGTAATGTATTAAATATCATTATTTTTTATGGTATCTTTATTATTATATTTTTAAGTTATGAAAAATCAAACGTTTGACCAAAATATGAGGTATTATTTATTTAGTAAAAAAATAATATCATAAATTAGAAAAAAAAGAAGATAAAACATGAATAACTTTGAATCTACTTAATAATAAAAATTAAAAGATGTAACAAACATAACAAAAATTTACATTGAGTAAGCGAGAAAGATCTATTTAAACGTTTTTTCTTATTCGAAATGACAGTAGAATTTGAACATTCTTCATGATTTGTTAAATCAACAATGAGCGAGATACTTGAACTTGTGAAAGGTGAATATGTATATAAATTGTTCTTCCATGTATCGTGTGCTTGTGTAGAAGCTAGAAAAAAATATGTAATGTTTTAAAAATATATAAATTAAAATCTTTAATAAAATTTATTTAAAATGGTATAATATATCGTCTCATTCGTGATATCCAATAAATAAAGAACTAAAGTAGGATGCAAAATATTTTGATTAAAACCTCCAATATTATATTGCTGGGAAGCAACATTTTCTGCAACACAATTAATATAAGATTATTAATTTAAAGAAATAAACACAAAAAAATCATCCAAACATACTATTATTTTCAACTCGTGAACTAAATAATTCAAAAGACTTTAATACACATTATTCAAAAGACTTCAACAAAATTATTGACGAAGAATATTATTTTCTTATGACCATTTCCAAAATAAGAAATAAAAAAAATACTCATTGAAAAACACTAAAATGCCTACTATTTGTAAAGTTACAACAGTAAAATCTCAACTCCACACTTAAGCCATATGCCAAGTAAGTTGTCCATTTTATCATATTATATATAAGAAATACACCACCTCAAAACCTATTATACCCGTACCATGCGAGGTTCAAATAATAATTTTATTCGTTAAAACTATTTATAATAAGATTATATAGCTATATGTTTTCAAATTATCGTCTTCTTTGACTCGGTACACCATTTAAAAAAAATGATTGACTATATTATAATATTTTTTTGTCCGTGTTATTTCATTTAAGGCCCTTAAACATGTGCTCATAATTAAAATAAATAGAAAATGTATGAGTAAAGTGGTAAAAGTGGTTTTTTAAAAGATAAAGTTTTGAAAGAGGACAATAATTTTAGAACTGACGAAAAAAGAAAAAAAGACTTTAATTTGTCCGTGTTATAAATTGAAGATATACATATACAATAATGTATATGAAAAATACAAATTTCATACTAATTAAATTGTCTCAACTTCTAATGTATTGAAAAGTCATATTTGAGTTTTATTTATGCAACTAATTTAGGCGGGAAAAATCAATGTTGTCATTAGTTAGTCTCATTTACAAAAAAATGAACCAGTTTACTCTCATATATATTTTTAGTCGTAAAAAAACTCTTTCATAATATTATTCCTCAAATTCCCACCCCTCCAACAAAATCCCGCCATGAGGTACTGCAGGGACATTTGCTCTCCATCTGGGGTCCCTTCGTTCCTTTCAAGTCTTAGGCATAAAGTTTTATTTGATGTCATATTTCCTAAGCGAAGAACCCAATCCCGCTCATATTATGGTATACTTTAGAATGAAGCAATATATCATTCTCACACAGAGAAAAGATGTATCAGATGTGTCATGAATTCAGGTTTGCATATAAAAGACCATGATTTCCAAGACAATAGCTCGTAAGTGACAATTATTGAGCACGAGTGGTTAGACTGCCATTTTTATTTGAGATAAAATTAAGACTCATATATTTCATGTAATCATTAAAGAGTTGTTATGTATGTAAAGTGTTTGATGAAATGTTCGAGAGAGAAAACTTGTTGGTTCTTAGAGTATAATTATAATTGTCAAGAAAACTTGTTGGTTCGTTTACAAATTTGCATTTTAAAATTTGTTTTAAGTTCCAACATAACAACCCAAAAATTCTCAAATTGGTCCAAACTTAAAATGTAAGTCTTACCAAAACTCTCAAATTTCAACTTACCAAAATTATTTCAACCCAACCCCCAAACCTCTCCCCAATTTGAGATCATCAATAGTGTTACCCTAAATTTGGGACAACACTATTCATCTAACTCCAAATTGGGGTTGATGGGAGCCACTTCTTTTTAAAATAAAATTTTGATTTTTAAATACAAAAAATTATTCATGATGTATATTATGAATTTAAAAATATTTTAATTGATTAATAACTAATAATAGCTATGTAATAAATATTAATAATGTAATTTATTTTAAAGCATTAAAAAAAGAAAAAATAAATTATAATAAATTGATCTATTATGTAAATTGAAAATAAAAAAAGACATACAACTTGAAATTAAAAATTACATACAACTTGAAATAAAAATGACGTACAACTTGAAAATAAAAATGACATACAACTTAAAAATAAAAAATGACATACAACTTGAAAATAAAATATGGCATACAACTTGAAATTAAAAATGACATACAACTTGATTGATCATTTATGAGTACAATTTAGTAATAGTGACGATTAAGCTAAAATAATATGTACTTTGAATTGAGTGTTGTTGTTGAATTTTTTTTCTTGATAGTTTTTAACATTTAAATAGATGTATTGTTTGCTTTATCATAATGTATGTGTTTGTATTTATCAAATGGTTTGTAATTTAAAATATATTAAATTACTAATTTTAGTATATAATTAATTATATAAATAATATTATAAAAATAAACTTATTGAATATAATAATTATTAATTGTGTAATCTTAATAATTATAATTTTAAATGTTATAGTAGAAAATAAAAATAGAATATGCTAAGGAATATTCTTTTGATGTAAGATTTGGTGTGAAGGGTTGAAGTTTGAATAATGGATAGTGCTGAAACTACCCCAACTTGGGATAAGTTTTGACCCAAATTGTGGTTTTTGGGTTGGAGATGGTCTAACAAGTGTTGAAGTTACCAATCAATAACTGTTAATAGAGATTTTTTTCGCACAATAATTAGTGTTTTTTCGTGTGTTATCATATAGTTCCTCCATTCTATCTAAATAATAAATATTTAAAAAAGTCTTATTGTTAAGAGATATATAATATTTTAATATTAAAGTTAACTAAATTACAAAAATGCTAATCAAGTTAGTTGTCATGCATATAAAAAATAAAAATTAATAGCATAAGTTGTTTTAATGGAATATCTCAAAATATAATATTCATGTTACATCCAATCCTAAATTATTGTTACATTTGATTATTTTTTTGAGTTATACCGAGATCTTCAAATAAATATTTGACCAATATTTTTTTAACTTTTCTAAAATCATAAAATACATAACTCAGTACTTAAACAAATTATGAGTTTTATAAATTTTTTTTTAAATCAGATCAGACCAGAAAATTTTGACCACGTCAATTTACTGATTTAGTTTCAATTCTAAACTTTAGTAAAATCAGATAATTTGCCTAAAACGGGTTTGGTATATATTTTGGACCACTTGAATGGTCTGACCAGCTCAATGTATCAATTTTTGCAATGCAATGCAAAATTGAAATTAATTATTATAGACCGGTCCACTTTCATTGATATTTAACCTCTTAAATACCTCTTTTTTCAATTGCATAAGTTCACTTTGTTATAATTCTTCCTTTAATGCCCTCGTTAGTTGAATACGATGTCTCTTCTCATTGCAAAGAACTCGTGTCTCCCCTCCCCATTTCTGCTCTGTTGTTATTTTTTTTTTAAGATAAGTAATTTTGTTGAATTGATCAGAGCCCCTAAAATTGCACATGATAGAGAAATTACGACTAGAATTTGCAAGGACTGAGAGGAAAATAGTGGGGAGGTCGGGTGGTTTCACCTTGGATTCAATTAATATATCACCTTAACTTTTCACTCTATTTCCTTTTCATCTATCGATCTTTAGTTTGAGGAGTGTCTTCTTCTTCTTCTTTATTTTTATTTTATTCTTCTTATTCATCATCGTTTGTGTTTGTGTGTTTGATTCGAAATAGATTTATTGTGTTTGTTGTATTACTATGCATGTAAACAGTTCAATGAAATGCTTGAATATAAATTTGTTCGTTGTTAGACACCATTTTTTGAATATTGATACATCAATTTTAAATCACGACCATTATTTGTGAATCGTGATGCATTGATTTGGATTTGCGATGCATGAAAGATATATCAATGAATCATTTGTTTGATTGTGTACATGAAATAAGAGACATGAGGTTTGATTCATTTGTGATGCATCCAATTGGAAAACCGATGCATGAAAATCATGCATCGCCAAGGGACATGAGGTCTGGTTCATTTTGCGATGCATCTAATGGAATTTCGATGCATGAAAATCATGCATCGTCAAGGGACATGAGGTCTGGTTTATTTTGTGATGCAACCAATTAGAATTCGGATGTATCCAATTGGAATGAGTAGTTTCGTCTACATTGTGTACTAAAATGCCTTAAGATTAATATTTCATTTACGTGCAACATTCGCTCTCAACCTTCGTTCTTAATTTATGAAAGTTGGGTCTTGTAATCCTTTGAAGCAGGTTTACTCCTTCACAACCTGAATTGCGATGCACCGACTTTGGTTTTGCGATGCATCACGTGCCTAATGCACTGCTTGCCTAAATTTCAAGGCACAAACTTTAGTTATGTGATGCACAGCGTGCCTGATGCAATGCGTGCCTGATGCAATGCATCGGCTTTGGATTTATGATTGTGCATAATGTGTGTGTGTTTTCCTTTTATTAATGACATATTCGTATTTTTGATTCGAAAGTTCTTTTTTGAGGTTAAAAAAAGAGAATACTATAAAGGTTGAAAGGTATTGAAAGGAAACCGACTCGAATTTCTCCCAAATTGAAATAGGTAATAAAATTAATGCATCACATTGTAAAAATTTATGTAATTTAAATTGATGCATCGTAGTGTAAAAATTGTGCAACATGATGCATTTGAGTAGGTGATCTGTAGCGCGCCTCAGACTCATTAAATGTATCGTAGTCTTTTTTAGCACAAAAAAATGACTTTTTCAATTAAAACAACATAGAGTACTGTAGTGATTGAAAACTTATCAAAGTGGACCAACCCGAATTTTCCCCCAAAAACTACGTCAAGAGTCAACAACAAATCATAGTTTGTTAGTATCATTCACACTTGCTCACTCATGCGGTGTCTTTTATTTATATGGCTCTTTTCTCATATAATTCTAGAAAAATCTACAAAAAATTTAAACTCATAACCCCAAGTTAAAGTCATGTACAATCCTTTACATCTCGTTTCCAAAAAACTCAAGCCAAAATTTAGAAACCCACCCAACTCAAGTGTCCACTTTTTGCAAATTCGGCGATGAAAGATACGAAATCATCATTCCGGAAACTTGTTAATAAGTTAACAATTTTATGAAAAACTCATTTAATGATGTAATTTTTTATTATTATTTAGAGAAAAAAATTACATTTTGCAGATCTATCATTTTATTCTACCTAATAAAGTATATTTTCAAATTTATTTGAACTACAATACAATTTCTCAGTAATTTCGTTTAATCTCATCATTATGTGTCTAAATATGAGACACACATAAATCATAAATTATTAGATCTCCATTTTTATAACATGTATCAGTTTCAAAAAATAAAATCATATGTCAATACATTGATTTTTTTGGTTGGTATAACATCAAATCCAATGAAATATACAAAATACTAAATATGTGTATATTTCTAAATATATTTCCACATTGACGATATAACATGTAATTTGTTATTGTGTTTGTATGTGTGGGTTTTTTGATCGGCATCTCTTACTTTTTCTAGGTGATTTATTTAAATTATCGGCTATTGTATTATGATAACTTTATAATAAATTATTTGATACTTGCAATATGTTGGGCAGATGGTCTCATACTCTCATATCTTCATCATTTGTACATGATGTAGCAGGAGCAAACGAATATCAACATTAATTAAATCAGCTTACACCAATGTCTTCACATATTCTGGGAGTTCGTCGGTACATGTACATGTACCACCATCACTTTCTTTTTTTATCTCTTCGGGCCAATCAAAAATATATTTAAACATATTTTGTTCGTTTTATATAAAGATAAGTAAGATTTACTATCTTCATCAAAGAAAAAGTTTCATATTTATATTGGAAGTCATTATTGAATCTCTTTGAGGAATGAACATCCATTAGACTATCCTTCTCCCAATACATCCAAATACAACTGGATGGAATAATTTGTTAGCTAATTATATTTTATTGTTTTGATATTGTATTTCCTTATTAATAATTTGATATTCTGTTGTAACGGTAAATGATAACAAAAAAATTATTATATACCTATAATACAATAGAGCTCAGCCTCGTACGCTCACAATTGACAAAAGCTATTTGGGGATGAGATCGTTTCCTTTACCGAGATCCTACGGTCATAATCGCTGTCGAATCTCACATGTGTGAACGACGGTTGAGCAATAATTATCCCCCTTTCTCCTTTCACATTCAAACCCACGTTCCCATCTCTCTTAGCACTACCGTCCCCCTCTCTCAAATATGTTCGGTCCGTCCAAGCCTTCATCGAGCGTCCGAAGTCGGACCCCCGTTCTTCTTCCTATAATCACATCCTCACTCCTACCCCATAATTAAAATGTGATCGAAGACTGCGTTAGGCAAGGATGGGGGCTCGAGAAGCTACGGACGGGGAATCTTCACCAAACGGGGTCTAATTGGACAGGGTGTGCAAACTCAAATATCTCTCCCATCCCAGGTACAATATTTTGTTACCATTGATGTTCGCAGATTGGAATAATTTTTTCAATTCTTTCAGTTTTGGGGCAAGTATTTAATTATAATAATTTCAATATTTTGTTTTTGGTTACACCTTTAATATTCTGTTTTGTTTTGGGGGGGGGGGACGAAATTGCTCCTTCAAGAAGACACAGGATGTATATTTTCACAAAAAGATTGTTATACATCTTTATGAGAATCCCTTAAACCAGCCTTCTTTATCCAAGGCCATTCACACATCTACTTGTAGTGTTGAATACTCTTGGAGTTAAGCATATATATTAGCAAGTTAATACACAAACATACAAAACCCCAAAAATTTGTAAATTACTTTCAATCTGTTTGAATGCCCCCTGTCAGCCATCTTCGTCGGAATCTGTAACTTTATAAATTCTTCTTTGAGTGCATTCCATCAGTACGTTGAAAATTCTTCTTTGCCTTTCTTTAAGCTTTCTTTAGGTTGATTAATTTAAGTTTCTCTTTTTGGCACAACAACTTGCTTGAGTTGATCTTCTTTCATTTTTCTTCTTCCTTCTCGAACCCACCGTCTCCGCCGAAATTGTACATTTTACTCTCCCCCCTCAATTATCTCCTCTCTTTTCTTTTTGTCTAATTTTTTTTCTTCTTCTTCTTCTTATTAATAATAATTCAATTTACTAAGAGGGCAACCTTGCAGATGGTTATTTTTGTATTTTGCACATATGATCTTTGAATTATCAAGCTTGTTTTAGTTAATATGAATTTTTACTGGTGGTTAATGATCATGGTTTTCATTGTTGTGTGAGTGCATGAGAATTATGTTGACAGCAAGAAAATTAGAGCTATTATGGGAGTTGCTTGTTCAAAATGGCCCAGCAGGTAGGTTTTTAATTTTCATCATTATGGAAATCATGTTAGGTGAATATTATCTGTAGGGATTGGTAAAATGCACTTACAGTATGCACAGCAGCATCTGACTGAATCTATACCTCCTTTGTCATATTGTGTTGTTAACATTGTCTTTTATATAGATTTTGAGCCACAAATATATCTTTACTTTTGGATTGACCCATCTCACAATTTATTTTATTTGGATTTCTTCAAGTAATAATTCGATTTTTCAATTTTATTTTTCGATTTTCATCGAGACAAAAGAGAATCTAATACAGAACTCGACTCATGAACGAAATCAGAAGCATCAAAAGGTATGAATAAAATTTGCATTCATCTATCTCACTCTCACATGTACAAACGCGCAAATTTTTATATTAGAGTAGTGAAAATTGATTGATTCAAATATAACATTTCTTATCCAAGGCAATTATTATCAAAATAACTTTCTTCAATTTATAACTCTCACTCCAATATCTCACTTGCCCACTTTTCTGATAATGTAAACAACTTTTTAGATTGATTTTAAGTCTTTGACTTCATATACATCTCATTAATCTCACATTAAACAAAGAAATTCACATGTGTTTTAGTTTGGATTCGTTTGATTTCACTTCGTTGAGTTCAGTATCAAGTTTGATATGCATCATATTTAGTATGTTATTTGAATTGAATTATGTGTTTTTTGTTTTTCTCTTTGTGCATGTAAGATTGGACTTATTGTTTCGTTTTTGTTTAGTGTCCCTTACCCCCGAAATCCCCCGAGCCCAACCAGTAACTCTACATCACTGACTCCTTCCCCTTCCTCTACGATCTCTCTTCCTCAGGTAATTAACCTCAACTCTCTCTGTGATTATAATTTAAATTTTCACACTTTGATCGGTAGTTGGTTTTTGATTATTGAAGTATTACCATATCCTTTATAAGGCCATGAACATATAGTTTGTTTGAAATGATTTCCTATTTCGTACCATTCAATCTTAATTCATTGACATTTTTTCTCTTATTATATTTACACAAAGCAGTTCACTTTTTTAGATGGCTCTTCCTTTTTAGGATTTCCATAATCCATCTTCTTTACCTACTCTTGGACTAAATTACTTGCCCATAATATTGTATGATGAATCGATGATATGTAGGAGGATTCGAGTTTTGTAGATGAAGCAACATGTTTTTTTTTTAAATTAAATGACTTCAATGCATAAAATATGGTTAACTTAGTGCTCGTTTGTTGCAGCTTATTTGGAGTGACTTTTGGTTTTTGGCTTTTGAAAAGTTATATTTAAAGTGTTTGTTTCAGCTTATAAGTCAAAAGCCAATAAGTAAGGTACAACACCCTTTATGCATTGAAAAGTCAAAAGCCAAAAAGCCAAAATTTTAAGCTTTTTTGGTTTTTTTTAAACATGAAGACAACTATTCATTAATAAATATTTGATTGTCTTCATTTCATCCTTTTATGAAATATACATAAAAATATGAATACTAATTTTCAAGTTTTTTTTTAACAAATAATTATAACGACTCATAAGCAGCTTTTCAACAGCTGTAACAAACACTCTATCATGTAATCAGCCAAAAGTCATTCAGCTACTAGCTTAAGCTATCAGCCATAAGTCATAAGCCATCAGCCACAACAAACGAGCATTTAATGTGTTTGAATTTTATTTGTCTCATGTGTAGGTGAAAATAATGGACAAAGTTATTTCATCTTATGTTTTTAAACCAACCATTGTTGTGAAACAAGAGCTCATAGAAGAAGATATTAATTTATTCCCACATTGTATGCTTCATGTATTGATCAAGTGTCAAACTGGCGTCATGCCATAGGCACGGACTCAGAATCTAGTACATATATAAAATGAGAGGAGCAAGATTTAAAAAGTTCTCGCCAAAAGTGACTTTTCAAATTTAGAAACACTTCTAATTTATATATAAGCCCCTTTTTACATTGGAAATTGAAAATATAAAATGTCATTATTATGGTTGATTGGATAAATGATTCCAAAACCTCTTCACATTCTTATTTAGTACATTAAGAAAAATATGCATAGTAGAAACATGAGAGATAACAAAACCAAGTTTTTTTTTTTTTTTTTGTCAATTTTTTTGCATCAATATCCAGGCTAGGAAAAATAAATATGGAATAAAACAATGATTTTGAAACTAAATCATATACACACACTTTGAAGTAAAATTAATTCACAGACAATCAATTAATAATAATACCAAGATCTGACATTTTTTTATCTATTTCATCATAACCAAAGTTATTATGCTAAAAAAATCTATAAACCAAGATAGGACCAATTTTTTGAGACAGCTAGCTACATGTAAAAAAATGAAAACCCGATAATTTCTGATTTTTTAGTTACTTATACATGTTAAAAAATTCAAATATAAAAAAAGTGCTGATGATGAAATCAATCAACATTCAGATCAAATTTTGTTTGTTAGTTGAACTTAGGGGTGTGCACGGGCCCTAAGCCCGCAGGCATTGGTAATGCCTAGTATAGGCCCATGTGGCAGTGGGCATCATTTTAAAAAGCCCAGTACCGTAGACAAGCCCACGGGCATCAGTGAACGGGCACTGAACGGGCACGGGCTTAGATGGGCTCTCCGATTGATTTTCATGTTTTTAAAATTACACATAATTTTAAAAGTCTTGGCAGCTAAACCTGAACCATGACACCTACTCACCTAGTTCCTCCAAATCCAAGCTGTGACTATACACAAAAATTACATTATGTATTATGTAATTATATAATAGACTAATAGAGACGAATGAACGAACGTAGGCAGGTAGAGCTATCGAAGGAACGCAGGAAGACAGGTAGCAGTCGATTTGTTTTAGGTTTTACTGTTTTAGGGTTTCAAAGTTTTACTTTGCCTTTTGTTTGAGTTTTGGCTATTTGTATTGGTAATTTGGTATATCACTTAATCACTATATAATAATATAATATTATAATTGACTAGTCACTATATAATAATATAATTAACGAAGGTAGGCAGGTAGCAGTAACAAAGGTTCTTTTTTGTTACTGTAAAGGTATAAATTAATTAATTATAATATATTTATAATTTTAAAACATAATGTGATGATGGGCCGAGCCGGGCTTATATGGGCATTAGAACTTGAAGGCCCGGGTGTGCCCGAGCCCGCGGGCATCTAACATCTCTAAAGCCCAGCACTATGTATCAGCCCATGGGTACGGGCACAGCGGGATGGGCACGGGCACATCGGGCTGTACGGGCTCATGGGCTGGGCTGCTCACCCCTAGTTGAACTAAATCACGAATTAAAATTAATAAACGAGTTTTGAAGTTAAACAGAGTTTTTGAAATATTTTAGGAAATATGAATATACAAACAAGTTTCGGTAAGTCGGTGGTCATAGCTTCCGTTGCCGAACTTTTTTTAAGTGGTAACCTTGAGAAACGTCATCGCTGCAAAAAATGCATAATTTTTTTCCAATGTGTGGTGAAACTAGGGTAAAAATGTTTTCTTTTCTTTTATATACATCAACTAAAACAACGTGATTTTATGAGTGTTTACCAGGTCGCGGTTTAAAAGTTATCCATAACACGGTTTAAACCAAATTTTTCGATGTCTATCCATCAATTGTTTAAATTTTTTGTTCATTTTCCTTGACCCATCTCCTACATTTTATTTTCCTTGGTTATATACTATTTTAATTATTATTTTTTATGTCTGATTTTTAAATTAAACCATAATACTTGAATTATTTTGTAAAATTACCAATTTTGAAAAGTGTAGTTTTTAAGGTTTTATGACAAAACATGTTAGTATATCACAAACAATTTGCCTTTTGTTTGATATTATATGCGCTATCAATTTTTTTAATGTTAATGTAACTTTTATTTATATATATTTATTTGTATATATTTTAATATCATTTTTTAATACGGAAAACAATAAGTGAATTTAAATTTTGTTCAGACTCCAGAGTAGAGAATGAGAGAAAATGAACCACAATTCCATTGTTTAGAATTGTAATTGTGGGCTTCAATGTAAATTTTATTGTTTATATCTAGAAAAAATATTAAAATTTGAATTGAACTGAAATTCTTAATATTTTTATTCTAAAAATTGATTTTTTTCTCCAAAGGTAAAACATTTTTAAACCTAACGACTATTGATACTATTTTTAAATCATTGTCTAATATAAGACTCCATTTGAAAACATGTTTTTGCTCATCATAAGTTGTATGGAGTTTTTTCTAGAGTTACTATGTGATATTTATAGTTGCAATAGTCGTACATGTTGAACGAAAATTATTGTATACAAAAAGTATTCCAAAATTTATATATATTTTTCAAATTTATAGGATTTTCTATATTTAATTTTACTGTTTATTATTATTTTTTATTTTGTTAATATTAAAAAATTAATTACATATTATTCAACTTTAATTTAGTATATAATTTTATACACATGTACAATCCGTGTAACGTACGGGTGCATCACTAGTTATTATAATGACAATCTTGTAATTGTTTACATATATAATTTATTTACGATTCATCTTAAATTTTTTTATATTATTTAATTAACTAAAGATAAATAGAAATGTGAAAGAGTTTTAAATTATTTTATACACTTAATGATAATGACAATATTTAGGTATCAAAAACCGATATATTAATGACTCTTAAACTAAAAAAAATGTTACCATTTTTATAAAGTTTATTTTGGCGTATATATATATATATATATATATATAAATTCGACATCAAAAAGTAAAGAACTTCGAAACCAATCGACTCTTTGAGTTCCCTTTTGATTAATTCGTTTATTAGTTTAAAATTAAGATTGGATTCTACTTGTGAGCCCAACAATAAAATTTTAATCTTAATGTTATAAATTTTAATGAATTTCAACTCCTATTAAATTTCAATTCAATTTATCTGAATTACCCTCATGGTGTGTTTGGCTACACCACTTCCATGGGTTGAAATTAGAATTGAAGCCTCTAAAACAAATTCAATTGATTGGATACACAATTAAAATTTTGAATTAGAATTGAATTGTAAATCCAAATGCATCATTTTATAAAATTAATTCGATAGTAAAACCTAATAATTTAAATTCAAATTTTTATTCATTTTTTCCTCTATTTTTTAATACAATGACTAACCCTTCTTTTACCACCACCACCGCTGGCCACCACCACCATTTCCCCTGCCGTCGACCTCCGGTCACCACCTACAACCGCCTCCTCCAGCCACCATCGTCGGCCACCACCCTCCGGCCACCATCGCCGGTCACCACCCTCCGCCCACCACCTCCCCTTGTCACCACCGCCCACCACTGCCAACTCCACCATTAACCGTCGTTGTTAACCACCACTATATGTTATTTATTTAATTTTAAAAATACAAAAAGCTTTAATATTTGATGTTAGTAAGATTTGAATCTTATCATTTAAAATGGCTAACCACCAACACCACTATGCTAGACTATATTTTTTGAAAAGTTATTGCATTCTTATTTTAAGTACAATATAGAAATACAAATTGAATTCCACGCATTATACAAACCATATAATTGGTATGATTTTGAAAACAAATTTTACATTATTTAAATTTTATAGAATTTGAATTTTTATATAATCAAAAAAATAATGTATCCAAACGAACCAACATTTTAACCGAAAATGATTAGAGTATGAATTTCGCTGTATTACAATACAACTCATAGTATTAGTCGCACATGTGCAAAGCTATGTAGGGCCGAGATTGATTCCCAATATCCAATTTCAATCCTAAACGTCTGAAGCCGGTTCCCCCACCCCCATTCCTTCTCCCACGTCTTCCCACACTCAAACCCAATCCGATTTCTCCCTCTCTCTTCAACCCCCTCTCACCGGCGTCACTTTCTCCTTCTTCGCAACCCAATCACTTTTTCCTTTGTCCTTCCCCCAGGAAAAAAAATTATCATAGATGCGCCCACACTTGATTACGATGTTGTGATTGAGCTTGGAATCGGCAAGGTTGTATTTTAGTTCTAGGGCTCAGAGTGGTGGCAGTTGGGGCAAAGGCGATAGTCGAGGGGTTTGTATGTACAGGGTTGGAAGGTATGCTTTCTGATCACACCACAAAGATAGGGTGACTAAGCTGGTAGTCCACGTAATGGACCGAGGCTGACGTGTCTGGTGGTTGATGATCACGTCGGTGTACGTGGGTACCGGAGGTACCAAGTTTGATAGGATATCTGGGCTTGGTGATTGCTCTTTGGTGGTTGGTCACCTGAAAGGAAAACTACCGCCGTGGTGTTGGGGTTTCCACCGTGTGAGAGTCGAATCGTGTTGAGTATGTGCTTGGCTGCGTTCCTCAAGCTTCCGGTGGGTGTATTGGTAGTAGTCTTTTTGGTGTATATTGTGTGCAAAATGCTCTTTGTAAGTCTCTGTCATGTAAAGTAAATCATACATTTCTTTAAGGAAAAGGTTTCCTTTTATAGTGGTTTAGACTTGGGATCATGAGTGGCCTGGGGGTCCATGAGGGTGGGGCTTGTTCCCTGGTCAGCTAGCTGGCAGTTCCTGAGTGGTCAACAGGTAGTGTGTGATGTGCCAATTGTAGGCGGTTGATGAGCCGATAAGGTATGGCGACTTGCATGGCTTTCCCGACTCTTATGAAGAGGACATCTGAAAGCTATGTACAGGCTATGAGTCGGATCTATCACACCATAGAAGGGTGGTCGGCCGAGCATAAGTAGTCCTCGCCCATGTGGTCGGGTGTTATTCATATGTTCGGAATGGTCCAAGACTATTACCGAGGATAAGGGTCGATCGGTGGATGGTCGGCCAGTTGGTGGTCCTCGGCTTGGGTGGGACCAGCTCAAGTATGACTGGGGTCCACGTGGTCGAGCCACTTAGGGGGACCAGGTCGGGTCCCTTCAATAGCCCCCGAGTTTCCAAGTGTAAGGATTTATCCTTGGCTTGGAAAGTATAATCGAGCGTTCTGCTCGGTTTGAATGTCACTGATCTTCGCTATGGTTCCTCGGCTCTTCGTTCGCCTTTGTTTGTAGTCGCTCCTCGATTTTGACCATTTGTTGCTCGTTCTGCTGATCCCGATTGCTTTGATGTCGAGGACGCGTCGCGGAGTTATTAGTGGAATTTTCCTAGAAAATTGGTCCGCCGTATGCATTAAATGCATGGTAAACGAGGAGTCGTAGGTAGTCATTTCAATTTACTGTTCATAAATGTGACGGCGTCCATTTATCAAAACGTCGTCGGTTTGCAGCCATTTTGTGCATGCTGCTCGCCACGTGTCGGCCAGGGAATGGTTTAGGTAAGGTCCGCGTGTTTTTGGTCGGGTCAACACGGTGTCATCGAGTTTGTATAAAAAGCGAAAATTCACGGCTTGTTGTTCACTCTTCTTTCTTCCCGAATTTTTCCCTCTCAGTTAGTGACTTTGTTGAAGGCGAAAAAAACCCGATTCTGCTACTTCTTCATTTATGCTCTTTCCAGCCGTTTATTTGTCTTATAAACTTAGTTTCCAGGTTTGCATTCTTCCCCTCTTTCATTTGATACAAATTTCGTAGTTTGTTGAGCCTGTTTTGAGTAATTTATGGGCTTTATTGCTTTTGCCGGTGACTGCTGTAATTCCCGGTACACCGGAGCTAACCACGGTGATTCTCTCATTTCTCCAGATCCTCGCCTAGTTTCTCGCTTCTTCCTCGCTCCAGCTCAACTCATATTCACAAGTACTCGTTCCCTTCTTACTCGTTAAGTTCCACTTTTATTTTCCAAGTCTAGGTTTAGGCTTTATGTTACCTAGCTCTTCCGTCCCCACCTTCACCCCAAGCGAGACCTCGTCATCTTCCTCGCCCAGTTCTTCAACTGTTTTTAAACGAAGTATGAGGACGAAGCACGTTAGCCCGGACCCAGCGTATGCTCGGTCGCCGACGACGAAAAGGTTGTACTCACAAACCAACGGTGCTTGGTTGCTCGTGAGACCGAGCCAAGCGATGATGTTACTGGTCGGTAGTGGTTACAACATGGAGGGTCTGCCCATTCTTTCCGATGAGAAGTACGCAGCCGAGGATATCCCCGCTGGGGCACATATGCTGGTGTGTGGGGATACGGCAAGGGCCCTTAGGTATCTTTTCAATCAGTACTACCGGGAGATAGTCGCCCATGAGGTGGTTGAGGCGAACAAGGCCATGGCTGAAGAGAAACGAGGAGAAACTTCCTCATCTGCTGCCCAAGTTGAAGAAGGCTCAATAGAGGCCGACGATGCTCCCCCCGCTCGTAGAGTACTGAGGGAGTGGAGAAATAACATGTGGCCGAGCGATGTAGAGGGCTGGGATGAAAAATATAATCATAGTCGGAAGAGATTTCGGGGATCTGCCCCCCACAATTCGATTGGTATGGACGAGCTAAGGGATATGAGGAATAGAGTAGGTTTTTATATTTCTTTTTTTAAGGCGAGTCTTCGACTGCCCCTCGATCCACTTATCTGCGAGCTTCTTGAAGAGGCAGGTGCCCATCCCATGGACCTCTCTCTCAACTTGGTCAGGTATTTGGTTTCATTCGTCGCTTGTCTTTGTATACTCGGATTCGAGCCAACCTTGCCCCTGTTCAAAACTTATTTTGCGGTGACCAAGTCCCTTAACCGTCTTCAGTGCAAGCATCATAATCGAGGGATCAATTTGTTCGCCAAGCCTCCTGGGAAAACGGGGCATTGGGATGAAAAAGTTCTGTTGGTTGAGAGTAGGTATGGGTGGAATTTCCCAGTACCTCGGCTTTCTGTTGCTCAGGTTAAGTCGCTTTCTCTAGTCGGGAATTTGAACGAGTATGAAGAGTCCACTAGAACGGCCATTGAGAATTTTCTTGGAGTTCGGGGAGCTGGTCTTGCCCGGGTATTCAGTTGGAGCTTGATCGCCGAGGATGAAATCCTGTTAAGGATGGTCGGCATGTCGACCAAGAGATTAGAGGGGCTGGACGTTCGGTATGAGGTCCTGGAGTATATACAGTACCTCGGGTGGTCGATGCACGAGGGGAATAAATTTAAACTGGATTGTCCTCAATGCAAAGACAATATTTTCAACCTTGAAGGCTGTGGAAGTATTCATTCGCTTCTTCGTCGCTTTTTATTTGTATTATTATTTGTATATAACATTCTCCTTGTTTTAACTTTCTCTTTCTTCCTTCTCAGATATGATTGCTGATATCGACGAGCTGTAGGGCAAGAAGGCCAGGCATACCCAAGGGGAAGCCCGGAGGAAGATCCTAAGGGAGGCGAAGGTCGATCCCAGGAAGGCATATGCCCTGCCGACCGACAAACAAGGGACCGGGTCCTCGGTAATCCCTTATACGACAACGGCCCCTCACCGGGCGCCTGCCAAGGTCGTCCCAAGCCAGAAAAGCAAACCCTCGGTCCCGACGAAGAAACTCTCTGAACCAGTTGTCCCTGCTCCTACTACCCAGCCCGCCTCTATTGAGAGTGCTCCCGCCCCTGCCCCAAAGAAAAGACGGATAATTGAGGATGTATCCGGGGAGGACGAGCAAAGTGTAGAAGAAATGTCTGCTCGCGCCCCTGCTGCAAAAAAGTTGAAGGCTAAGGCTGTGACCTCCTCGGCCAGCGAAGAGACTGTCCTGTGACACAGGGATGATTTTGTGGCACCGATCACCAAAGCTGTCGAGATCCAGCTCGCCAAGGACTTCGTAGACATCCCGGCTCTGCAAAATTTTGATGTTTCCCGTCGGGACACCTTTACAGCCCTGACCGGGCAAGGGCTAGTTATCCGGGCTCAAGTGAGGGACATGGTCGGGGTCGCCAATTCCTTGCCTACCAATGAGGCCATGGGACGCGTCGGGCTTTGCGTGAGTGAGGTAAACTTCTCTCCTCTTTTCCTTTCTATTTTGGGTGTACTGTTTCTAATTTTTGCCCTTTCCATTTGTAGGTTTGCTCTTTTGAAACCTCGTTGAGTGCCCAGTCTGATCAAGCTGCAGCCGAGGTCAGGAAATTGAAGGCTCAATCCCAGGCCGATCAAGACGAGATCGAAATCCTCAAGGGTCAGCTGGCCTCTCTGGAGAGTGAACAGGCCAAGAGAAAAATCGAACTTGAAGAGTCTTCGGCCAAGATGGCCGCTTTGACCAAAGAAAAAGAGCTGGCTGAAGCTCGTGCTGGCGATGCTGAGAGGAAAGCCAACGAGGCTGAAGAGAGGGCTGCTCGGGGCGACCAGGCGAAGGTCTTGGCTGAGAAGGAAGCGGCTGAGTTAGCGACGAAGGTCATCGATTTGGAGAAGCGGGTTGAAGAGGCGAGGACCGCAACTTTTGAATCCTTCAAAGGAACTGACATTTATAACAAGGAGATCGTCCCTTATTATGAACGGGGTGTTCGTCATATGCTCTGAGTGGCCGCTGCCTCTGGCATGAGTCTCGGCACCATTATAGAGTGGGGCAGTGAGAATTTTATCGGGGAGGCTGCTCGAGAGGGTTATGAAATGATCCCTTTTGAGGAGGGCGAACTACCGATGCTACACGCCAAGGATGCTAAGTTTGGTTTGGAGGAGTTGGTGCCCCCGACCCCTTGGTCTCTGGATGTTTTAGCATTGATGAAGGCCGTGGAGCAGGGCGATGAGGTGGATTTTGATCCCGAGCTAAAGTTAAGGCAATTTATGGGTGAGGGCGAGCAGTCCAATCGTGCTGAATTTGAGGACGCATGGATAGCCGCTGAGCAACGTGGTCTACCCTCCCCTACTCGTGATGTCGAAGTGGTTGATCTGCCCAAGTAGTTTTTTATTTTATCCTCGCTGTGTCGAGTTGTTTTCAGGCATGTGTGCCTATTTTTCAAAACAATTTCCTGCTAGCCTTTTTTGAAGTGTAACTAACAATTTTTTGATTTTTAATGTTTTAATCGTTTTACTATTTGGATGACTCATACATGTGGAAGAATATTTTTTTATTTTTTTTAATTTTTCGTTTTTATACTTTGTTATTCTTTGTTTATTTCTAACTGTCCCCGCGTATCGAGGACAAGCAAACGATTCTCGAAAACAGTCGATTCTGTCTTAAGTGGTGGTTCTCGGAACTCTCCCACCTCCGTACGAGGATGGGAATGAGCACTTGGCTCATTTATCATTTTTGGTGGCCTTCCTCGTGTTCCGAGGATGAGGTCTTTCTCCCACCTCCGTACGAGGATGCGAATGAGCACTTGACTCATTTATTATTTTTGATGGCCTTCCCCGTGTTTCGAGGATGTGGTCTTTCTCCCACCTACGTACGAGGATGAGAATGAGCACTTGGCTCATTTTTCACTTTCGATGGCCTTCCTCGCGTACCGAGGATAGGTTTTATTCCCATCTCCGTTCGAGAATGGGAATAGGTAGGAGCAGACACTCGTTTTCTGGTAAGAACAACTTGTCGTTTATTCATCTTGTGACCTTTACATAAATTACATCAATAATAATATGCCTTGAGATGATCTGCATGCCAAGGATTCTTGAAGGGTGTACCGTCTAGTTCTGCCAACCTGTAGGTTCCTTCCCTCACAATGCTAGCTATTCTGAATGGACCCTCCCAGTTTGGATATAGTTTATTTCTTCCAATCTTTCTACCCGTTGATTCAATCTTTCTTAGGACCAACTCTCCAATTAAGAATGTTCTTGGTTTTACTCTCTTATCATGGTGAGTTTTGGTAAGCTTCTTGTAATTAATCATTCTGAGTTGGGCTTCTAGTCGCCTTTCTTCGAGGTTGTCTAGGTCGAGCTGTCTGGACAAATTGTTCTGTTGTTGATCGAAGAAGGTAACCCGGACTGTAGGGAGAGCTAATTCAACTGGTGCCATTACTTCTGAGCCATACATTAGTGCAAACGGGGTTTCACCAGTAGATCCCCGTATTGACGTTCTAATTCCCCACATGACGATTGACATCTACTCTAGCCAGCTTCCCTTTTTCTCATCTAAATTTATTTTTAAAGCATGCATGATCTTCTTATTTCCTGCCTCTGCCTGACCATTGCCTTGTGGATAAGCTACCGAGGACATTATGTGCTCAACATTCAGTCTATTGCAGCTCGCTGTGAATTTTTTGGAAAATTGAGTGCCATGGTCGGAGACGATCATCCGAGGGAGTCCAAATCGACAGAAGATCTGGTCGTATACAAATTTTATCGCTTGATCCTTGGTTATGCTAACGAGTGGCTTTGCTTCTATCCACTTGGTGAAGTAATCGACTGCAACAATCACGTACTCGCACCTATGCTTTGCGTTGGGGAAGGGACGAATGAGGTCGATTCCCCACATGTCGAAAGGCCATGCTGCGACCACTGGGGTTTGCAGGACCGAGGGTAGCCGTGAGATGTTTGCATATCTTTGACACTTGTCGCATTTCCTTACTTACTCCGTTGCGTCCCTTCTCATGCTCGGCCAGTAATAGCCATGAAAATTCATTTTGTCCGACAGAGTCCTCGGACCTGGATATCCTCCACACTCGCCCTCATGCACCTCGGCCAATAGATCCCTCACCGTCTCTGGTCGTATGCATCGAAGAAGAGACTTGGTGTTAGATCGTTTATATAGCATGCCTCCGATAATCGAATATCTGACGTGTCTGGGGTGACTAAGCTGGTAGTCCACGTAATGGACCGGAGCTGACGTGTCTGGTGGTTGATGATCACGTCGGTGTACGTGGGTACCGGAGGTACCAAGTTTGATAGGATATCTGGGCTTGGTGCTTGCTCTTTGGTGGTTGGTCACCTGAAAGGAAAACTACCGTCAGGGTGCTGGGTGTTTCCCAGCTACAACCCTCAGATGAGAGAGTCAGTGAATCAGGGTGTTGAGTATGTGTCGGGGCTAGGCGTTCCCTCAAGCTTCCGGTGGGTGTATTGGTAGTAGTCTTTTTGGTGTATATTTTGTGCAAAATGCTCTTTGTAAGTCTCTGTCATGTAAAGTAAATCATACCTTTCTTCAAGGGAATGGTTTCCTTTTATAGTGGTTCAGACTTGGGATCATGAGTGGCCTGGGGGTCCCTGAGGGTGGGGCTTGTTCCCTGGTCGGCTGGCTGGCAGTTCCTGAGTGGTCAATAGGTAGCGTGTGATGTGCCAATTGTAGGCGGTTGATGAGCCGATAAGGTATGGCGGCTTGCATGGCTTTCCCGACTCTTATGAAGAGGACATTTGGAAGCTATGTACATGCTATGGGTCGGGTCTATCACACCATAGAAGGGTGGTCGGCCGAGCATAAGTAGTCCTCGCCCATGTGGTCGGGTGTTGTTCATATGTTCGGAATGGTCCAAGATTATTACCGAGGATAAGGGTCAATCGGTGGATGGTCGGCCAGTTGGTGGTCCTCGACTTGGGTGGGACCAGCTCAAGTATGACTGGGGTCCACGTGGTCGGGCCACTTAGGGGGACCCAGGTCGGGTCCCTTCACTTTCCTTTCTACGTAAGCTTTTTCTCTCGACCCCCCCCCACTTTCACTTCTGGCATTTGATGTATGCATTTGGGGTTTTAAGCGGAATTCTCTCGCTCTCTCTCTCTTTTTCAGCTTGAGAACCTAGCCCTAATTTGAAATTCTGCATTTTAAAACTTTAATGATCAGTGGTTGGTTTTTGGTTATTGTTGTGTTCTAACATTGATTTCCCAAGCTCATCCAATTCTTCCCCTCTCTCTCCAATTCTTCTGCCGCCGAGGGAGCTCGCCGTCCTCTCCTCCCTCGCCGCTGACTCTACCTCTTTTCTTCGTCTCTTTCTTTCAAGGGTTTTCGAAGTTCACTGGAAATTGTACGTCAGAATCGAATCTCCTGTGATCGGTTCGCCACTCTCGTTGCTTTCAAGGGTTTTCGAAGTTCACTGGAAATTGTACGTCAGAATCAAATCTCCTGTGACCGGTTCGCCACTCTCGTTGCTAGAAAATGTAAGCTCACTCTTTAGGGTTTTGATTTTAATTTCTCTTCTCTATTTAGTGTTTTGGTGATTCTCTTTTTCTTTTCTTTGTTCCTTTCTCTGTTTATATTGGTCTAATTGGTCCAATTAAATAGCAGTGGTCAAAATAGAGCAAATAAATACTCTATCGAATAATCTTAATATCTTCGGGCGTAGTCCATCTCCACATTTAAATACATAATCCTCATTTCATGACATGAAATAATAATTTTGTTGATTGTTCTTTTTTTTTTTTAAATCCCAAAATGGATGCATTTGCAATACTACAACGTTGACACTAAGTACGTAATTTTGCTGATTGTCTCTCTATCTGTTTTACCCTTGATTAGGTGAATTTGGGAGTTTGGGGTAATATGGTAATCAGTCTATAATATTTGAGAGAGCTTCGGCACATATTTCTTTGTGGTTAATTTTAATTTTTATGTGTTCTTCATTGCTGCAGATAGAACTTATATTTTCCTGTTTTGGTTTCTTCTAATATTTACAATTTTTTGAATTGTTTGGGGTGTGTGTTAGTCTTTGAAGTTTCGATTAGTGGCCTTCTCTTCATAAATTCTGCCGGAATCCAAGCTCACCTCCCCTCTCAAACTGTAAGTATGTCTATCTTACTCTCTTTTGAGTTTGGACATTTTATGGATACTGTGTATTTGTGCATTCGGCGGCATAATGTACTATGCATACCGTGTATTTTCGTTTGTGTGTGTGGGTGTGAATCTATGCATACTGATCGATGAAACTTTTTGAGAGTTTTTTTATTTGTCGGGTGTTTAAGTAAGTAAGTTGTTGCTGGTGCCGTCGTTGTTCGTCGAGGAGTTCGACATGAGTAGTGGTGGTGTGGGATATGTTAGTTGAAAATCTAAATAGTTGATTTGTGGGTTTTCTTATGAAATAAATGCCCAAGTAAAATGTTTTATTTTGTCATGATTCTCTTTATTTGCTACCCAAACAACAGTATTGAAACTCTGTAATACCATATTCCAAGATACCGAGAAGTTGAATTCTGGGGCTTGAAAAACCCAAGCTAAAAAACTCTCCCGGCATAGATCACAGTTTGGCCATCTCTAATCAACTGGCCTTGGGTAATCGTATTGTTGGTTGTTTGTGAAAACACAAGAAGAGTATGCAAGATCAAGATGAGTGAGAAGAGATGAAAATTGGTTAGGCTTTCGTAATCAAAACCCATATTTTTAGAATGTCTGAAGTAGATTACATGCAGAAACTGATCTAGAAAGAAGAAAGAATGTGAAACATCTTAAAAGAAGTGTACACTTGAAAAGTAATAAGCTAAGTTCGAGGAAGGAGGCTTCCTAACATAAACTTTGAATACTTTCTATGAAAAATCAATGTCTACAAAGATGAGCCCTAAGACCATTAGACACCCTCAAAATTGATAATTAAAGTAGGTGAAAGCCATATTTTATAACCAATTCACTTGCACAATTGAATTCCAAAACAGACGCAAGGTACATAATATTTGCATTACATTAATAAACTAAATGATAACAGTTTTATAAATGAGCTAACAGTTTTGCAGGGGTACACTTTGGTCTCAATTAGTGCATGTTTGGTTTAGTAGGATTTTTTTTTTATTTTTTTTTTATAGCTTAGTGAAAAGGCTAATTTAGCAATCTAAGTAGTTGGTTCCCAAGACCTCTTGCCCGCACTATAGATAGCAATGTGGTTACAGTTTTTTTTTTTTTTTTTTTTTTTTTTTTTTTGGTGTGCAGGCTTTTTGTGTTTAACAGACTTTGTCATGCATCAAAATCATTGGATTTTTGGACATCAAAATCATTGGATCTTTGGACACTGTATTTTACTAGAGTAGAAATGTTTATCAGTTAAAACTTTATTTTGGAGGTGATGATGCCAATGTTGTAGTTCCAAGTACTCTTTGATATTTGTGCTTTATTTGGTTGATTTTGTAACATGTGGAATTCAAATTAAAGTCTAAATTTTTGTTGCTATAATGCACAAGTTAATGTACTACTTTTCAACGAAAGCAGCTCTCTCACTCTCTCAATCCGCCACCCTCTCTGCCGCCATTAAAGTCTCTATAATATCTTTAAGTTTCTCTCTAATTTGTAACTTAAAAGCTATGTTTTTTTTTGGTTTACTTCTGTCCACATCGCCCTTGATTGGATGCATTTGGTTTTTGAATTGAATAGTGTAAAAGTTTCAGTTATCTATATTATAAAATAGATTAGGGGCTAACTGGCGGTCCAGATCGAATTATATCAAACATGAAAGACGGTCCAGATTGATTAGTAAATATGTGAGTTACATATAAACCCCTCAGTTATGAGTTATGCTTGAATTACCCCCTCTACAACCAATAAATATGCAATAACCCTTCAATTATGTTTTTTTAATTATACTCTCTACAACCAATTACAGTTATAGGAATGCTTTCCTCTAACATATTTTTTAACCACATACTTCCATTTGAGTTGACGAGGTGGTTATCTATAATTTATCCCGAGCATCCATCGAGTAGTTTTAATGAGATATTTGTTTGTAACTTTTGTAATTAATGTTTTCAATTTTAAATATTTGTATTTTAATTTTATTATTAATATTTAGTTTGTACTTTCTTAATTAATTGTTATCGTAATCAACTGAATCTCAATTTAATTTTTGTCCGACCTAGATTTATTTTAAAAAAAACATTTGTTTGTAAGCTTTGTAATTTAAATATTTTTATTTTATCGTAATCAACTGAATCTCAATTTAATTTTCGTCCGACCTAGATTTATTTAAAAAAAACATTTGTTCGTAAGTTTTGTAATTTTAAATATTTGTATTTTAATTTCTTTCTTTTTAAAAAATGTGTGCTAAGTTTTCCTTCTTTTTTTGTAGTATACATTGATCTGACCCCTACAGAATCTCAAACATATACTAATTTATTCGCATTATTCTCGCTTCAGACATTAATCACGTCTATACTGACAACGTGTCATAGGCACGAGTACGAAATTTAATTTTTATAATATAGATTTTTTTAACTGTATCACGCTTTCCCAAAAAAACTCACTTTCTTGTTTCAAAACTTCTTATTTTTCCAGCTTTTTATTTATTTTGGAATTTCAAATTTTTTTTTTCAATAAACATGTAGCAACGACTTTCGCTAAATGGACCAACCCCCACCTTCATTAAAAGGAAAAGATGATATGTGGGAGGATTCGGGTTTTGTAGATGAAGCAGTATGATTTTTTTTTTCATTAAACGACTTCAATGCATGAAATATGGTTAGCTTAATGTATTTGAATTTTATTTGTTTCATGTGTAGGTGTAAATTATGGACAAAGTTATTGCATCTAATGTTTCTAAACTAACCACTATTGTGAAGTAAGAGCCCCCAGAAGAAGACTATCTTTTGAGTTTTTGTTATTGAGAAAACAATAAAATGTTATTTTTGCATGTCTATTTTCTTATAATTACAATTAAATTATTTAATTATTGGTTTTCTTATGAAATAAATGCCCAAGTAAAATGTTTTATTTTATTAGGTATTTGGGGTTTCTCCCATTTTCGTTGTGTAATGTACATTTATTCAACTCCTACAAAATTTTAAGTAAATATTAAGTCATTCCAAAATTGTATGCTCCATGTATTGATCAACTCCCAAACTGGCGCTGTGTCATAGGCACGTGCTCAGAATCTAGTTTTTTAAACAATAACTCACCATTCTTTAACCACCACCACCTCCCCCACCGCCGGCCTCCGGTCACCACCTACAACCGCCCTCCAGCCACCATCGCTGGCCACCACCCTCCAGCCACCATTGCCGGTCACCACCCTCCACCCACCACCTCCCCTTGTCACCACATTCGGCCACCACCGCCGACCACCGCCCTCCACTGACAACTCCGCCATCTACCGTCGTCGTTAAACATCACCATTTGTTATTTATCTTAATTTTAAAAATACAAAAAGCTTTAATATTTGATGTTAGTAAGATTTGAATCTTATCATTTGAAATGGCCAACCACCAACACCACTATGCTAGACTATATTTGGCAAAACACATATTTGGGTCACTGTACTTTTCCAAAATTTGCAATTAGGCCACTGAGATGTCAAAATTTTTGGTGCGGCCATTGTACGAGACTTATCTTGCATGTTAACCCTATTTTTGGATGAACGTTAAGTTTAACCATTAAGTTATGTTAAATACCAATTTTGCCCTCGTCTTCTTCATCATCACCCTCTGAAACCCAGATCTCCCTCCATATGTTCTTGGTCTACCCATTAACCCAGATTTGAGAGAAGTTTTGGAAAGAGAGAGAGGGGAAGCCATGGCGGAAGTGGAAGACCTCGCCATCGTCTTCGTCTTCAACCTATGTGCTACTGGAAGTACCGTTGCCCCCCTCCCTCCCCATTGAACCTCTTCATGATGACAGAAAGGAATCAAAGGCAACAACTCCCAAATTTGACGTAAAGCCTCATTAATAGGACGCAAACATTTGTGCCACCGACTATATAATTTCAACAAACCACACAATCGAAAGCATACATCTAAAAAAAGTAGTTACGCATCAAAATTCAATCAATTAGTCAATTGGTTACAAAACCCATGAAGAAAAATTCATCCGAACACAAAACCCATAAATTTAGATCAACGATTTGCTTTGTTCGTATAAATTTCCGCTTCTACCCAACTACATAGTTTCAATCTCTAAGTTTGTACACATAATTTCAATCCATATATGGTTCACAGCAAAGATCATTCGTTGGGGAACAACAACAGCAGGGTCAGGGTGGAAGAGGAGGAGAAGACGGGTCCATGGGCCCAAATGCGGTAGCTCAGATATAGATGCGGTGGAAATACAAAATTAACTCCACGATTCACGAATGCTCTTCCAATGCCAATTCCACAACTTAAAATTGAGTTGTCAAACAAAATATAAGAGTTAAAATTACCTCTAACCCCGACATTATTGATCAAAGCATCGATATGCCCAAAAGCGTCCCAAGCCCTCTGTATGGATGCCTCGATACTGGTACCATTGGAACTAACGTCAAGCGCCACCGGTACAACTTGTAGCTAAGCACTTTGGCACAAGCTCTGTCCATCGAGTTGGTTGATTTGGTCGCATAGAGATTGGATGCGGTTGATTCGACGAGCAGCGGCAACGATTTTGCAGTTGGCTTTACAGATTGTGCCATAGGAAACACCGGTGACCATGACAACCTTGCCGGTGAGATAGTTCCATGGCTTGAGGGAGACACGAGATGATGGGTTTGTCGTCATTGGGTCTGTAGTAGTATTCGATGTTTCGTTAGCCACTACCGGTGTCAGTTCTGATACCGGTGTTGGTGGAACCTCCTCATTATCGGTGGCTGCCATGCTAGGGTTGTCAGGCTGGAGGAGATAATGTTTGCTTTACCCCATAATGTTCTTGGGATGTAGTTCACTGTTCACTTAAATGCGGGTAAACAGGCTGTGTGAGAAAGAAGAATGAAGGTAGTGACTGAGATCGATTAGGGGGAGGGAGAGAGAAGATGGAACCCTCGAAAAATCTGGGTATTTTTTAACATAGACCCTTTGAGTTTATTTCATTTCAGTTGGACTCCTTTGGGGTTCTAATATCACATAGTTTTAGAACTTATAAGGGCACAATATGTATTTTACATAACTTAATAGTTAAATTTAACGTCCATCCAAAAAAATGAGTTAATTTGCAATATAACTTTGGTACAGTGGCCACACTGAAAATTTTGATGTCTCAATGGCCTAATTGCAAATTTTTGAAAAGTATAGTGGCCCAAAGATACATTTTGCCACTATATTTTTGGGAAAATTATTGCATTCTTATTTTAAGTACAATATAGAAATACAAATTGAATTCCACGTATTATTCAAATCATGTAATTGATATGATTTTGAAAACAAATTTTACATTATTTAAATTTTATAAAATTTAAATGTTTATATAATTAAAAAATGATGTATCCAAACAGGCCAACAGTTTAACTAAAAATAATTAGAGATTTAAATGTTTATATAATTAAAAAATGATGTATCCAAACAGGCCAACAGTTTAACTAAAAATAATTAGAGTATGAATTTCCTCGTACTATACAAAATTACAAATTTACATTGGCCCGAGTCTCACCCACTCAGTCTTCCTTCAAATCAGTGACTGACCTCCCTTTCGTCTCATGAATTTAATTAGGTCGTAGCTATGTCCGACGGGTCCTCAGAAAACCTCCTGAACGATTCTGGCGAAGGGCAGAGCGGTGTCCAAGTCACCACCGAACCATCTCCAACTGCCAATGCTTCCGTCGCTAGTGAATTTCCCGAGGTCGACACCGCCACCTCCATGGCCGCCAATGGTGAAAGTAGCCCGAATAACAATAGCTCAAGTTCTCCAATCTCCAAGGCATTATCTTCCATCATATCTTCTGTAATTAGGGACTTCGATACTCGAGCCGAAGCGACAATTCGTAGCCAAGATAATCTCTCCTTCGCCATCGATCGTCTCACTCGAGGTAATTAATTACACAGCCCCAATCTCGCATTATATAATTTGAGTTTGGCATCAATATTTCAACATGAATTGATTGCTTTTATCACCCTGAACTTGACAGAGCTTGATCAGTTACTTGAAGACGCGCCATCACCTTTCATTATGCAACACGCTGCCAAAATCTCTGGTGTTAGGAGGAAAGTATCGTCGCTGAATTCAGTTTTGAAGTCTATACAGCGGCGTATTGATAAAATTGACCGATTGATGTCTGCTGGCATGCCTAGTGGTACATATATCTTATCTCAGTTCAGGTGTCCATTGGTTGCTTACTCGTGTTATTTGTAGTCGGTTTAATAAGGTGGCTGTTTTATTGACAATAATAGCGGAAATTCATATGTTTAGAAGAAGTAAGAACTTTTGAAATCATAGAAGAAAATGCAAGTTACAGCAACATTTACTGGATTGAGAAAAAACAAAAATAAAATAAAATAGCCTAAACTTTTCTTCTTAAAATAAAATAGCACTGAAGTCATGAAGTTGTGAGGTGCATTACCTTCTTTTTTTTTCTTTCAAGTTGGTCAAATAGCTGAATACTTGGCAAATTGCAATGAACCACAAAGTTAATACTCATTAAAAAGAATGTTTTGCTATGGAAGTTGAATGCTGATGTTGTTGGCGATGGAAGTTGTATGGTGAATGGTTTAAGATGGTTCTAACTGGGTAAGATCAGTGGATGTTGAATTGTGATGTGATTTGCTAAGAGTGAGAATCCTTGATCTCCTTACTAAGCAGGTTGCAGAGTTCTGAAGATTGATGGTTGAGGGAGAAAACCCATGTGTAATTCACGAGATCAGGGTTATCTGATGCAGAGTTGAGACATTGTGGGTTTGTCTGTAAAAAGTTTATTTGGCTGAGAATGTATAACCCTTAACATGGTGAAATTTGATGGTATAGGTAGGGCATACTGGATGTCAGCTATTTAGGTAGTACATAAGGGCAAGTCCAATGGTGGTACTTGCCTATAGGTATCAAAACCAAATTTTGATACCTATTGGTTACTATTCATGGGTATCAAATAATTATCTCCAACCATAGGTATCAAAATTTAATATAATAATAATTTTGAAAAAATTATATCCAACACATATCATCATAATATAAAAAAAATTAAAATATTAATATACAATAATTTACCAACACATATTATGCCATAAATATACCGTCAAAATGAAGGGTATTAAAATTAGATGTGGTACTAGGGGAAGTATCAAATTTGATAACTTCTATAGTACCACACCTAATTTTGATACCTTTAGATGTTGACAGACTTAAGAAGAAGGAAGTACATTTGGATTTTTGGCATTCTGATGTAGCTTCAAGTTCAGGGGACTAATGCTAATATAGTGGATAACTTGTAGATTTAATTCTTTTGGTCTTGTATACTCCCTGTGTACAAGAACGCGTCACCTCATTTGACGCAATGTTAATATAACGATTACTTATCAATTTTTTTTATACCTTTTACTTTAACCATTGAAGAGCCTAATACTGTTATATATATATCAAGATTTGGTTTTGACCCCTACCATTGGACTTGCCCTAATGGATGACATTATTGATAGGCTGTGGTGATGGTAGAGGGTACAGGGGCTGATAGCTGGTAATGTTTCAATTGAAGTAGCTGCTGGCTGATTTAAGAAGGTTGCATTTGCCATTTGGTTAGGATTGCGAGGTGGTCAATCATGATTTATATGGTTGGGGCAGACTGAATTGATGGATGTTCTGTTACTAACTTACTCGCCTTGCTTTTAACTGAAAGTCGCCTTTGGGTTTTAATGTTATTGGCGATAAACGTCCCTATCAGTTGTATTTTTTTTAATAGGTAAGTGTGACCCCTTGTTGGTATGAGGATTGAAAACAAGCACCTCAAGGTCTTTGCCTGAGTTCTATTTGTTTCATTGTTGAATTATACCAAAAATTACCTTCAGAGGTCCATTTACTTAACGAACATCATTTTGCACTTAAAGTAGTACTTTCCTCTATCCTAAAAAGAGTGCCCATTCAGTAAAAAAGGTACCAAATTCACCTTTCCTGCTATTTGGTACCAATGTACACTTGTAATATGTAATGCTAGGTGTGATACTTGTGGCATTCATGTATGTGTACTAGTAAAATTGCATAAAAGTTAGCTTCCTTTTCAAATGCAAATTTGACGTATATTTTTTATTTTTTTCAAAATCATTAAACTCATGGATGAACTGGGACAAAGGAATAGAATTTGGGAAGCGATTCCGTTTGCGGTTTGTTGGATTCTTTGGTGGGAAACAAATAGGAGGGCTTTTGAGAATGAGGAAAAGTGTTTGGCTCAATTAAAAGACACTCTTTTGCGCACTTTGTTTTTTTGGTGTTCGGATACAATGGAGTCTTCTTCCATTGGTAACAATTCTTTTGCAAATTTTGTCAATAATATCTTTACTTAAAAGTAGAAGTAGACATACATGCACAACACTTTTTTTATCTGGTTGCACTGTTAAATCGAGATGGTACTTTTTTGTTGCCTGAACTATGATTTTTCCTTCTGCCTACTTAAATTTTGGTCACACTTAGCAGAGAAAATTGCAAGTGGAAGTGCTGTACAACGTTAGCAGAAGTGTTTTATGAAGAAGGTATTCCACATCTTTATTCTCTATATCTGATATCTTTATGCCACTGTTCATGATTTTGTACAAGTAGGTTGTTACTCGTTAATTTCAATTTGATTTAAGTGCATTCAGAGTGTTATTGTGATCACTTGTTTAGTTGAAAGGAAAGTTTTATTGGACAACCATTAGACTCGCGCTACTTTATGGAACCGAATGTTGAGCAATTAAGAAATAACATGTTAACAAGATAAGCACGTGATACGCAAATGTTGAGATAGATATGTGGTAAAACTAGGAAAGACTTGATGAGCAAATTCATGTGATTATAAAAGTCACATTAAATAGCGGATAAAATGAGAGAAAATCGCTTAAGATGGTTTTGGACACATACAACATGGAGTGTTGAGTGTACTCGTTAGCCGTTGGGAATAGGGAGTGTATCGAAGCATCTAAACTAGAAGTACGGGAAGGGGAAGGCCAAACTAACATGAACATTTGATAAGTAGCTTTAGGCTGAATTGAATGGTGGAGAAGGATTCATTTGGCCAATCCAAAGTGATTGGGACTAAGGGTGATTTGAATTGTATACATTACAGTCATTGCGTAGGTCTTAAATATAAGAAAAACATTGGGACTTGGGAGGAAATTTTTTTTTTTGAAAATTATGTTAGTTTAGCGAATCATATAAGAAGATGGCTAAGAGTAAAATGTTGCTTAAATCCAATATCATGGGTACAACCTTTTTGCTTGATTGTTTTAATCCAACTACATATTCTATTTGTTCCTCTTTCTTTTTTGGTTGGGATGAAGGTGTGGGGAATGCCAAAAAATAGTTTGTGGATAACCTAAAATATGAAATGTTTGCAAGGAGACTTGTAAATGAAAATATTTCATCAACTTCTTTGCAGTTTTAGTGTGGAAACATTGTTAGTGTGACCAAGTGTAGGCCGCCATGTGAGGATCAGGAAGGAGGCATTGGCATGTTTAAGCTATGTCTTGATGCATTAGGGCCTGGCATGGTCCACTTAATCTATTCAGTCTTGAACATGTTAAGTATTTTGGAGTAGAAACATGGATTTGAGCATTCTTGGTACTGCATTGCTGCTAGTTTATATCCATTTTGGGATACAGAAACATGATTTACTTGTGAAATTCAAAATATAATTCTAATTCTAAGACAATGCTCCCTTGCTTTGGTAGTGTGGGGTGTACACCATTTTATGGTTCTTGTGACGGAGCAGAATTCAAGGATCTTCAGAGATCTAGTGGGGCATGTATGGCCTCTCTTTCGGCTTCACCCGGGCGCATTCCGTTTTCGCATTTTTGTATTAGTTGTTCTTCATGTATTTTCTTGTTTTTTTAGTTGGTTTCTATTTCTTTTTTTACTAATTTTTTTTTGAAATTTTCATGGACTCGCCGTCCGTCTTTTATGTGTTCTCCCTTTTTTTTAACTAATAATTCTTTTCTTACATATGTATGTATAATTCTAACCTAATTGATAGGTTTGAAAGATGTAATTTGATCATTTTGGATATGTGAGAGGGTTTTAAGTGATGGACATGTTTATTGAGACAAGTTTGTTGACGCCCAAGGGGGGGGGGGAGATGGTAAGGACAATCGGGCAAAAGACCTTGAGGTCTTTGATTCCAATCTTCATACTAATAGGGGGTCACATTTACCTATCCCAAAATAAAATAAAAAATGAGACAAGTTTGTTGCTGCAATTTTTGCGACTCCTTTCCACTTTGCAAATGACATGGAATGGAATGAGCATTGCTGCGTACCAAACAAACACATGGTAATGGAGAGTGTAGATTAAGAATATCATAATTAGTTGGCAAGGAGGAGTAGTGTTCAAGTGATGTTTGCACCAAAAAATCCATGTTGGAAGGAAACAAGAAAAAGAAGATAATGTTGGTAGATACAAGGATGTAACCTTAGGCCGTAAGTTTCACATCTATACTAGTCTGTCAACATGAACCCGTATTGCGGGAGTTCAGACTTCATGTACCACTTGTGTATTATTGGTGTATCGTTTTTCATCTCAATTATTGCATCTCAACTATTGCATCTTAACTAATGGTTGAGAATGAAAAGTGGTATATCAGTGGTACACACAAGTGTTACAAGAGATCTGAACTCGTATTGGGGGGCTTCAGTTGAAAGATAATAAAAGAAATTCCCTTTTGTTATCTGTTGTATAGTAGAGCTGTCAACTGAGTCGGTCCAAGCCCATCAGGCTAGGCTTAATATTGGGCCGTATCAGGCCTAAGTTGTGTCGGATCTTAAGGCACTCAAGCCCAGTCCATATCTCCTACGGGCCAAAAAAACTGTTTATGTAGCATTCAAACACAAATTGGACCATAGTCTACAATTAAGAACAGAATGCTCTCATTTTCAGCCTCTGTTTCACCTAAACGAGAAATCATAATTAATCACAGAAAGCTTAAATGTTTTGATCCACTAAGGTTCCCTCTTAGTGTCCTACATAACCCAAAACAAGATAGATTCTCACACACAAAGACAAAAAACTAATGTATGCAGTATACCAATAACAACTAAAATTGTCTAGCATATGTGCCACATTGACGCTGAACAAAAAAGTATCTCTAAGACTCTAATTAGTAATCATAAATCTTTTTTTAAAAAAACAATCCAAATATATTAGCTCCACCAAATTCATTGCAACAAAATTAGAGAAAAAGAAGAATTAACAAGCACATAAATCAATCATCTCCATATGACCCAACGGGCAATGGCTGAAAATTATAAAATGGAGGAACAAAAACCCTCTTTTTTCATGGGGGAGCTGGAAGCCTGGAATCACTCGAAAACCCTCTTTTTCCATGTCAAACGAAACAAGCACACAAGCTTCGCCAAGAGTGAAAAATTGGAGCAACCGCCTCATCAATGACTCTCCAAGAATTAGAGACTGAGAGAGAGTACCTGTAGATCTGTGTCAATGCGATGGTAGCTTGCAATGCCATGAGGAGTACAAAATTCCGACTACTGAGTGGCCTCTGGCAAATGGCAAGAAGAGAGATCGAAAATCTCAAATTTGGAATAGGAGGAATAGGCAGCAAATTTAGATTAGCTATAGGGTTTTTAGTTTTTAATTTTCGAATTTCTATTTTTTAAAAATATATTTGACTTTTGTCAACTTGTGATCGGGTTGGGCCGTGCATTTCAGGCTTTTCATACTCGGACTGCATTTGGGTTGCCGGGCCGGGCCAAAAAGACTCGTTTTTATGGGTCTTCTGATTTGAAGCCTGGACCCATGAAAAATAGGGTGGGTTGGGCTAAGCCGAGCTCAAATTTGACAGCTCTAACTGTTCTTCTGTTAGTCAAAGAGTGGTATAGGGCATTGAAATTGTATGCAAACATCTTCTCTATGGATTCTGAAATATTTGAAAGATTCGTTACAACTAGATCTTTGCCTATGCCCACTTATTCACCCACTAAAAAGCGAGTATGGGTACAACTAAAATTTTAAATGGGTACCGTAGAATGTGAGTGTCCCGAATGATGTGATGTGTGTTGGGTAAAGTGTTAAGTGTTAGGCGTGACACATTGCTATCACAAAATTTCAAAGAGTAAAGGATCAGGGTGTGGAAGTCAAGACTGACAGACGAAAAGAAAGAGGGCAAAGGCTGATGACAGAGAGTTATCTCTCTCGTACTCAGTTACTCACTAAATTCTCAATCAAGTGAATTCTATCAAATGATTTTTATTCCATGAAAATGAGGTTTTGACCTCTATTTATATCGAATGTAGGATGACATAGGGAATATTCTAAGATTCCCTGCTAGGTGTCATCATCCGATTGACCAGATCATAGGACAGGTGACCCGTAAGGCCGTAAGTGGGACCATAATCAACTATTTCTTTCTTAGTGATCATGTCACACACGTTACATGTGCGTGGTATCGCACGCGTACAACAGGTGAGACTTTCTCTTAACTTCAGTCACCAAACCAATAACCCTGAGGTTCCCAAAAACCGGCTCAGCCTCTTGAGGGTTGAGGACCCTTGGCTTGCCGTTGCACTTAGAGTACATCGCCCGGTAGTGCCATAAACTAGGTCATAAGCTGGGTCATCCCTGAGGGATGTAAGTGCTAGAGGTAAATTATTTCTCCTTACCTTAGGCGTTTCTACTCTCATAAACCCTACTAGAAGCATATGAAGATGAAGGGACGAAAACATAAAACTCTCATTAACCCCAGAAAAACCAAGAACAAAATGGGAAGAAGAGGATCAGAAACTTACTGTTAGTTCTGGTGTGGAACGTCTTCTGTGAGCAATCAAAGGGGGAAAGTTGAGCCGAGGCGAAGCTTGAAGCACCGGAGGAATATGAATGCTGGGAATTGTTGTGCAAGGTCACCTGAGTATGGGAACGAAGGACACCACAGTAGCAGAAGCATTGGAGGGCTTAGAGAATTCTCTCTCTGAAAATCTTAGGGTTCGTAAAAGCCTTAAGGAGGAGGGAGTTTGGTCTTTTATAGGCAGGGTTTTCGAGTTTTTGGGGGAAAGTGGACGCCAAAATGACACCAGCAAGGACGGCTCACGTCACTTAAGGCACACCACATTAAATGCACGCTTTTGTGCTCCGTGCCTAATCACATCACACTAACTTCTGACGACTCACGCACCCCTTCGCCTACTCGCCCCACCGAACTCTCAAAGCAAAGCTTCATTGGCACGTTCCAGGTGTATTCCACGAAGTTTCCAGAACCTTCTACAAACATGACTCCCAAAGCCTTCACAGTTTTCTCAAAAAATTCATAAGTGTTGAAGCCTGTGCGAGCATCATCAAGATAAACGCCTCCCTTTCGAGCATGAATGCTCGCGACAAGAGCTAATCGATATCCGGCCAATCACGAAGCAAGACACGAGCTAGCATCATGTGCTAGTCACGAGCATAATTAATGGGGGTCCGCCGGCCCAGCAGACAAAATAATTATAGCATCAAGCAACGAGCAGTACAACTCCCGTCTAAACCTGGTCGGGCACAAGCCTTGCCTGTCCGACCAGGGGCTATGACTGGGGAACTCACTCACACCGAGCAAAGAATTAGAATCATCCCGTCTAAACCTGGTCGAGCACTGGCCTTGCCTGCCCGACCAGGGGCCACGCCCGGGACCTATATATACCTCGAGTCAGTATACACCAAACAGCCGAGCAGAGCCTTGCTCGCCCGGGCACATATCAGGGCAGGAGGCTCTGGAAACTTGCTCACCAAGACGAGTCAAATGTTTCCATATCTGAGCAGGACACTTGCCTTATCTGCTCCTACATTTACGCGGTCAGCCGCCTATCATGTCTAAAATCAAGGGATTCTCTCCTTAATTGATTAGGGTATCTAAGGAAACTGAATCCCACACGGATTCTAGGTCAATAGGGGCCTATAAATACCCCTACATAATCACTAATAAGGTACACACTCTTTCTTGAGCCTGAAAACTCTGTCGAATTCTCTTTTGACACTCGATACTTACTCTCATGCCGGAGGGGTTTCGCGAGGCCCTGTTTTGCACTTTCACTCAGGATTTCTGTATTATTAGACAGACTCAAGGATGTAGATTCAAACTCAGATATCCAACCCATCATACGGACGGCTCAAGCTATGATTTTGCCACATCACTTAGTTAAACATTTTTTGTGGGCGGATTAGTGGACCCCGCCCAACAACCCAAGGTGGATTGAATCAATGTCTTTTTGGTAGGCCATTTTTGTTGGTGGCAATTGGTGGGGTCCGCCACCTTCATTGCACGCCCTCCCAGCACATGGGCTACTCATTAACTCCCTGCCCCTACATTCCGCTTCCATAAAAGCCCAATTTCGAAATCTAATCCAACTACACAACCAGAAAAGCCCAAAACCGCAATAGTAAAACCCTAATGTCTCTCTCTAGACTCTATTTAACCCGCCTCTCCTTCAACTTCTCAATCATCTGCAGCTGTTTCAGTTCGTCCACATATTGGGTAAATATGCCTAACATTTGTTCCCACCTCAGAAGGTGAAATCTTATCCTCTTCTCATTGATTTTACGCAATTACTTTGATTTGCTATATGTTTAAGCACAAATCTTGTATCTTAGTTCTAATTGCTTTCATTTGTGTATTCACCGATTGAGCACTTGCTCTATTTTCTTTTGCTTATTTTCTACATCCGAATATGATGAGATTTATTGTCGCCCCAGTCTTATGAGCATTATATGTCTTCAATGCTCGATGCTGATCGACTATATATCAATCTGATTCGAACCTTTTTTTCCCACGTCAATTGAAGTTTTTTAATCGTTTCTACTAAATTATGAATCAATAACGATTTCAAGAGAAGTGAAGTGAGGATTATTATCCATTCGATTCTGTATTTACCGAATGATGATTTATTATACATGCACTACCATCTGATCACTCTCTCTAGGATATATTCTTTTTGAATAGTACTCATTTGTTAACTGATTAGATTGTTTGTTTGTTGTAATTTTTTTGTAGTGCAATCAGTGATGAAGATTATATAATTAGCTGATGATTACAAGTGATTAACATACATATATATCACCATCTTTCGGCTGAGATTGCGTTTCCTTTTAATTTTTAATATCTACTTTATTTGAAAACGTTATTATAGGGTAAGGGAAGGAGTATGGTCTTTAGCTATTTTGGTAGTTTGCCCACGGTATCTAATGCCATGTCCAGAAATGATTATGAGCTTGGCATCTCGTTAGTTGGGCATAAACTGATTTAAACAGATCTTTGCGACACAGTTTGCTTTCGGTATTTATTTACAAACGGCCAACTGTTACTTAAACCCTGTTTACACTCCTTTTCCTATTTTTTCTTTTTGTTTTTTTGGTTCATCTTTTTGTTATTTCCTATAATGAGCTTTTATTGTAACACGTTTTTAGTTTATTGTATTTTGATATAGCCTAGTCGCTACCCCTCCCTTTACTACTACTAAACATATTAATCATGTTAAATTATGGATTTATACTTCCGTTAGATGCCCCATTCGATCCGTTAACTCTTGGTGCTTTTGTTGGTTTTGTACATGCGGTTAAATTATGGATTTATTATAATTGGTTTAGACATTCAATAAGGTTATTCAAGCGATTTTTGTTTGTTATGTTGGATGTAAATGATTGAAAAGACTAAAATATTTTCTGATCAAAATCAAATTGTTTTGGCTTAATTTCAATTTTGTCACCCTATGTCCTTACCTTTTGTAAAAATTATCAAAAAAAAAATGTAAGGGAGACTTTGCCCTTTGATTACACATTTGGTCCAGCGTAAGGGAGACTATGCCCCTTGATTACACAAGGAGAGATAGAGAGACGAAATAGTGTTCCACATAAAAAAAAACCGTGGTGTTTGTCTAAAGAAAAACCATGGTGTTTGACTAAAGTTAAGAATGTCTAACCTCATCTTCCTACACCATTGTTGTTGTCAGTGTGTTAGGCATCCATTACATCTTCAAGAAAACTGATTACCACATGGTGTGATGACCCCGATCCCAATAAGAAAATATATTGGGTTCTTGTTCCAGAAATTCAATCCATAATAATTTCAATTAAAACAACTTATCTTGCAGTTTGAAGAAATAAGTAAATAACATTTTAATGTAAACTAAAATAATACATAAATGTTTTACGTCTAAATTGAGCGTTTTGATAAATATTGAGCATACAGCTGCTATTCAAATCCCTACCCGAATGTCAATTGCACAACACATTAAATACCGTCAAAATTGTGTGTTTTGATAAATATTGAGCATACAGTTGCTATTCAAATCCAGATCCGAATTTCAATTGCACAGCACATTAAATACCAAAGTCGATGAATATAGAAATATGGACTATAGATTATTAACCCAAGAACGATTATGACGAGCATAGGTTATAATTTAGTTACATTTATGCCGTTGTGAGACTTTTCATAAACCGTATCCAAATTGTTCCAATCATTTAATTGGCCAGTATTATTAAACTAATCTGGATAATCTCAATTACTCAACCAGATGGTTGAAAATAATTATATTCAAGAAAACACAGTATCAATTCTACATCGTCTTCGGCATCGCCATGGGCATTGCAATTCAAAAATTAGGCATCGCAAGGGGCATTGTAAAACACAGTTGAATTATGTCCAAATTTGGGCATCGTAATTCAAAAAATGGACATTACGATGCTTGTGAAGCAAAAATTGGGCTTCTCACATAAATTTAATAAGTAGCCATTTTTGTCAAATAGGTTGTGTGCAAAACCATATATTGCAACTGTCCAAAGCAAGGAAAATATTGCCCCCACCGAACATAATTCTTTTGATGTGGGCATCATTGTCTCCGATGTTGGCGTCAGCTGTTGCGATGTTGGTGTTAGCTGTTGTGATTCTTGTGTAGTATTTTCAGATCTCTCATAAGTTCCCATGATCAACCAAAGTCTAGTTCACAAAGAAGAATCGCCAAAATTCAATGTCAGACATGCAATTGGATTGATGTTTCTGGGCGTAGTGGTGATCTTGCAGGTTTTCGTTGTTGCATTTTTTGATTAAGTGCTGGTAATTGTTCAAGACCTATGACAACATCGGAGGCAATGACGCCTATTTTGGTGGCAACGATACCCACATCGGAGGCAACAACGCCCATATCGGAGGCAACGACGCTCACTTTGGAGGCAACGACGCCTACTTTGGAGGCAACGACGCCTACTTTGGAGGCAATGATGCCACATTGTTCACTACCAAGCGCTGGAGTCTACATCAAGCATCGATTAGTCAGAGAGTCCATTTTGAATACTCTGTTATAGCAGATGTTGAAGCTTACATGCAGGCCTTAAAGTGCTTTTCAAATAGAGTCTCTATGGACCTTGATACTGGAACCAGTTTACAAAGCCTGAAGCAAAAAGTTGCGGAGACAGGAGCACCTCTTATTCTTTGCAAGAGTTAAAGGAGTTGTAGAATTCTTCTAGTGATGCTATGATGGTGATACAAATAGGTGCTAAACAGTCGTGTTCTAGAAAAGAAAAGAAGACATGAAAATGATTACAGAAAGAAAGAAGGTGATAGAACGTGGAAGAAGACAAGAAAAAGGGTGAGAGAACGCGGAAGAAGACGTCAATGTGCATTTTAGTAAGATATGATTTAAAATGGACTTATGCGGTTAAAAAAATGAGAACACTGAAGAGGTTATAATTTTATAAAATGAGATTAGCCCATTTAGCCACTAAGTTATAAATGCAAAGTTCTATACACAGTTGTCACGCTAACTGGTATGTAGCTCATTTAGCCTCTAAGTATAGAACATAATGTAATGTATGAGCAAACACAAATCTAAAATACAAATGAGAATCAACATGGGTTTTCCCCATTGATCTTCTACCCTTATTCATTCAGTCTCTTTTTTCCTTTCATGAAGAGAAAAATGAAAAAAAAAACCTTTGATCATCCCAGATGAATATGCTTTTAAAGATTTCAAAAGAAAATTACATGTTCTTTATCTTCCTTCTCCTATTCGCTTATCTCCAGGTGAACTTGCTGTCACTCATGACAAGTACTTTGACCTTCTACCTCATCACCAGAATGTCTTCAATCTTTTCAATGACAGATTTGTTCTAGATGAACTTATCCTATTTGTCTGGAATATCTATAGAGTCGTTCATGACATTGATCCCTTTTCTCCATATGATCCTTATCTTCTAGGCAGACCAACCACCCTAGCTTATTCATTGATCATAAAAAATCCACATCTACCTACCTTTGCCCCTTCCAAACTTGAAACTATTCAACAGATGGACATGACATTCATAAATGACTGCATTTATGATGCAAATTATCATAATAGAGTTTTTAAACTTCAGTAGTTATCTCAATGAGGAGGAGCATCTACCTCTACTTATCCTCTTCAACTCTCTTAAGAAAATCCTACTGTTGTTGATACAATTCATCCTACTGTTGCACCTTCAACTTTGCCTATTTAACCAACTGCCAAATCAGCTAAGCAAGTGTTGTAACCTTCCCCTTCTTGCAAACCTTTAAAGTCAGCCATTAAAAGGCAGAAAAGGCAGGAAACCATTATAAGCCAACCTATCTCTCATCCATATTCTCATCATCCAATCTTTATTGATGATTCTTCAGAAGCTGATACAGAACCTTCTCCTCCATCTATTAATGTCCATGCAACGCTTGAATATTTCACTCTTTTTCTACATCATCTTCAAACTCCGTTGAACTTTATTGTTCCAAACATTAGAAGTAATATCTCCACTGAAGTTAAGGCTGCCATAGCCATCGGTGCTCATCGCGAAGTCACTATGCATGATTGGAATTATATTATAGCTTTCCAACAAGATTGGGCTATAAGGGCAGAAAAACCAAAAGCTGATGTATTTAAAGCTCTTCAGGAGGAGAAAATGCAGAAAGCAAAAGCTAACGCATATCAAGCAAGAGTTAATACATATCTGCAGGAACTCAAAGAATTAAGAAGACAAGCAAAATGAGAAAAGTTGCTGATAAAGATTCATTACCGTGAAACCAACCAATTTATTTTGCTCCCTACTACTTACTTATCATGTTCTTTTTCTCTACTAACATCTTATGAACGATAAATAGCTTTACACTTACCTTATTTTACTCTCTGCTTATGATGAATAATTTAAAGTAAATAGGAGGAGATTGTAGAAACTCACATACCTTAGATTTACTTAAAACCATTAAGTTAAAACCAACTAGTTTAAATATTTGTCCAAAATCTTTAAATCGGTTTTAAACTTAGACTTTGTAACAAGTCTAAATTTATCTGCTGAAACATTCAGCAGATAAGATGTCCTCTGTTGTTTATGCATCAAATACTTTTTTGACTTTGCTTAGCAATCTACATTCTAGTTTCATTCTATATATTTGCCTAAAACATAAGTCATCGGCAGCTAGCAACTACTGATACACAATAACAACACCTTCTTACACTCAATTTTCTATCTGCTGAAAACTCTGTATTCGTTTGAAAAATCTGACCTTCACGTGTTTAATATAAAATATTATTTTGGTAAACTTTTTCAAACATAAAAAACTATTCACATGTCCTATCAATAGAAGACTTTCATGCATATCATAAATGTTCTTCTTATACTCATACATAGCTAACCATTATCTTTAATATTTCTTGCTAGGAAATACTATGTCTCTTACAGTTTCCATAATTTATGGGCATTCGATGGAACATCATTTCATAAAAAAAATTCAAGATTCAACCCTGCTATCTCAAACGGCTACAATTACAGATATTTCTATAAAACGTTTGAAGCGAAAATTGAAGAAAACACATTTTTCACAATATTATGTGCTCAAGCTTTCATAAATAAAAAATACTCTACAACACTCAAAAAGAGACAAACACATTGAAGCCTTCATTTAAACCAAGAACTTCAATTTTTTCTTGAAGAGCTTTTTCTCCAAAACATTACTAGACAATTTCTTTCATAAATATTCTTTTCTAGTTTCTGTTTTGAACAATCATTGATTCTCTGTTTCTTTATTCTTTTAAATCCTTAAAGGATCATATATTGTTGCACGAGTTTGATTCTTGCTATGTCAAACTCCTCAAACAATTGTTTTTGTTGTACAATGATCCGTTAGTGATCACTTAGCATATCTATAATCTTAGTTGATCTTATATATCGTTCTTTAATTCAGTGTTTATACTTAAGTGATCAAAAGAAAACCAAACCAAACTGTTTTAAGTTCAGCAACTACTACCTGCTGATTTTTCAATCAGCTGCTGAAAACTTATCTTTTCCGCTGCATCTTTTGAAGGTTTTCAAAATAACCCTTAAACTTTTTTAAAAAACTATTCACTCCCGCTAGTTTTATTTCGTTGCCAACTGGACTTACACATACTATGATAGGTAGAGGAATATTAAGTTAGTTGTAAGACCCCGAACCTTCGTGTATTTGACTTTCTCGTGTTGCATGCTTTGTTGTTAATGTGTTGAGTGTTCGTCTTAGCATGTTAGCACTTAACTAGGTCTCATTGGAGTCTTAGTACCTTGCATATATGACTTATAATGTTCATCTTGATCATAGCATGCTTGGTTGAAAGTTTAGAAGCTTTGTTGCTTCGTTTGAGTCTTAGGGTTTCTCGTGTTTGCCTTCGTTGCTTGTATTGTTTATGCTTTCAACTTGCGAGAAGTTCATTTAAGTTCTAGACCAAGTGTACTAGTATTTCTCATGCTTGCACAATCAATGTTCATATATTTTTTGCATTTGGAAATAAGATGACCAACATATCACTTCACAGATTCAGTCCTGTTTTTTGGCGAACTTCGGGAAAATTCTGGTACCAATCTACTAAAGAGAATTTTCTAAAAATTTAGTATGTTTTACCTACATATGTTAGGATACTCCCTGTAAAATATGGTATTTTTCCAAGGTGTGTAAGTACTTCATTTAGGTCTTGACTTACGGCTGTGCCAGAATTATGTTTTCAGGAAATCAGCTTCTGTACTTGAAGTTGTAGTAGCCATATTTTGATGAATATAAGTCCAAATTGAGTAATTTAAAATTCTAAAATATATTTTAATGAGTCTAGTTTCATAAAAAGCAATAATCACCTCATTTTGAGGTGTGAGCTATTTATGGTCGATTTTACAAGATTGACAGTCTATTTTCCAGATTTTGGGTTTTTGACTTGTTTTGGTTGAAGACCCCCTTGCGCCTTGTCCAAAGTCCGACCATTTCAGCCTAGAACACCATTTTTGACTTTAGTCAAACCCTTGTTAGACCCTTGGATCATCCCTTATCAAAGGCCATCCTCCCTTGGCCAATGAGAAGCCAAACAACCTCATTCACTTGGATTGGGGTTTAGTAGGCAAGTATATAAACATAATTTGAACCATTCCAGCCATTTTTGATCAACAAGAACCAGAGATACAGAGCTTCAAGCTCCATTTTCGTCCATGGAGGAAACCCTAGGTTGAGAGACCATTTCCCGGAGTTCCGGTGATCCGATCGGCGATCCGAGACCGCCAAATCGAAGCCCTTGATCTTCTCTACAACAATCCTTGCTTTGATCATCCTTTACTCCATTAATCTTAGGACTAAGGTACGTTGACAATTCCATGATATTTTCATGTTCGATAAAATGACATGACCCCTTCATTATAGTGGCTCTATTGATGATTATGAACATCTTTTGTGAAGACAAATCCTCCAATTCAACCTAAGAAATATGAGTAGGATTTTATGAATTCTTATTGAAGTTGTGATTTTGACTTTATGCAAAGCATGAATGTTGTTTATAATGAGCTCAGGAACAACTCTTGTGAAAGATTTTGTTTCAATTCAAGGTTTAACAAAATCTCCGATTCTAGGGTTTGAAACTCGGGATTGTGTTTAAGGCTAGTTTAAGATCATGAACGGCCTAGTTATCGAGTTCTAAATGAAATGAGAACTTAGGAAAGGGCAATGTGATGTATATAGTATCAATGCTCTATTTGGTTGAATTTTAGTAAAACTCACCGGAGTTGAGATTAGGGAGTTATTGAACAATACCGACTCCATATTCAATCCCTACGACGTTTGTAGTGCGTTAGACTAATATATTAGCTTACGTGACTTTGGGATGGATTGAAGGGCATGTTTGATATGAGTGATTATAAGACTCAATCGATTTCTTATGTGGTTTATGTGATTGTGTGAAGCAAATGCACAATTGAGAGCATGTTGTAGAATGATGTATCTACTTGACAGGTTGAATTCGCTCCTGTCGAATTCCTACTTGATTCTTTAATGAGTAAAAACACCTACTTGTTGAATAATGAATTTGAGGACTATTCTATGAGAAGATTTGGATTGGGGCTTTCTTAGTACTCTATACATGGAGTCTACTTGTATAAGTCGCTAGGATGACCATGTTGTTATCTAAGACTCACCGGTATGGTTTGACCTTACGGGTTACTACCGCTCTAGTGTTGCTTAAGTCTTTGACTACCATCGACTTTTGTGTTATTGAATGAGTTACTACTCTAGGAAGAGTTTAGTAAATGGCTTCATGATCCGAGACTAACGGAGTAGTCTTGGATAGTACTTAATGGACTGATGGTTAAGTTGTGACTCTGTTGAATTTCATAGGTGAATGTGGAATAATGTGTATATTTTATATTATGACTAAATGCATGATTTCCTACCTTGTCAAGAATTGATTCTTCTATGTGTTTCTATGATATGACTTATGAGCATATTGAATGTATTTGCCTTCGTGCCTGATTTGTTCTACATTTAATGAATTGTGGTGAACTTGGATTCTACTATTAAGTGGAATTATGAATCAAAATTGAACTAAGCTTGATTTCACAATAATCAACTTGGGCTTCTCTTATATAATTGACTTGGGATTTGAACTAAGATTCCTAAATGGAACGAAAACCTGGCTATGCCTCAAACGAGAACATAGAAAAGAGTCTTGGGACACATATAGTGTTCAAACTCTATTTGGTTGGAATTGTAGTAAAGACTCAACGGAGTCGAGTTAAGGAACAATTGAATCTTACGAGGATCGTGGTGAGATCCTATGAAAATTATATTCCAGTTGACTAGATTACTAGCTTTTGGGACTTGAATTGAATAGAGTGACCAAACTTGGCACTTATGATTTAGAGACTCAAATGAGTTCCTATTGTGGTTTTGTGATTTATGTAACAATGTGCATAATCGTATGAATTTAGTAGGTCATTATATCTACTTGAGAATTAACAAGTAAACATCTACTTGTGCATTGCATATAAGTCCAGCTGGCATTACTTGAGTTTTCATGATGATGGTGGGACGATGCATTGTCTTCACGAATTATGGGATTCGTGATTGTAATGTATCGCCGTACCGAATTCGGGTTTCACACACACCTCCAAGCTACAGGTGGGAAGTAGCCCCTTTGTCGTAACCAATTGAGCACATTGGCTAGTGCTATTTTCTGAGTAGAGAACTCGCACCGAGAAGAGAGCTCGGTACTTTGATACCTGAACACGGGTATCACTGACACGATATGATTAACAGTTGTGATTGCAGGAGCAATACGACGAAAGTGATTTGGTATCTTCTCTATCCTTTATGTGGCTTATTATGGGCACTTATGTGATAACAAAGTGTTAGTTGAACATGAGATCTTATTGACCATGTTTGTATTGGCTGATGATAAATGAGAGATTTGATATGTATATATAGATATATGCATACTTGTATATGAGATATATATGAAAGACTTGATGTGTATATATATAGATATGCACACTTATGCATGATGATTTTAGGGGAGATTTAACATGTATATTTAGAGATATACATACTGATATATGTGTATATATATAAACATGCACCCTTACTCGTGGTAACAGTGTGAATAGCTTGATTCGTATATATAATGATATGTATACTTGCATATGATGTTTTGTGGAAACTACCTTCTAATTCATTTGATTTGTGTGTGAACATGGAATTACACCCTAGTTCATTTGGACGGTTTAGTAAGTAAGAAGGAGTGGATATCTTGTGGAGTATCGAAACGATACGACGCCTATTCACGGGTTTTTCTGTCATATATAAAATGACACCCTGGTTATGTTTATGTTACATAATTATATGTTGCATATATATTGTAGTAGCGTACTGGGTCATTATGACTCATCTCGTACTTGTTTTTAGTTGCGAATGGCGATAGTCGCATTGAGGTCAACTAGATCGTGATCGTAGTGGTTCGTGTTTGTCGATAGATCGAGGTTAGATCGTTTCGTGTTTGTAGCGAGTAGCGACTTGTGGAGTCTTGTTCCTTTTTAGCCTTGTCATTGATTTCATGTACTTTGTTATTCTTGCGAGATCGAAATTTTGTAAAGTTATTTAGACTTTACAGTCGGGTAGAATACTTGGGTATTTGTATTGATTATTTGTTAGGTCGACGTGTTGTGTCGTGCCTTGTTTGTGATTTTAGTATTTATTCCAGTTGTTTCCCGGGCACGCAGTAGCTTTGGGAAATTTCCTTATTCTAATTTTTTTAGTTGTTGGTTGACCCCTGTATGCTTTAGCCGTTGGGTATTTGTTATATCAGGTTGGTTCTTTGTTGAAACGCCGGCCTGGAGTGCCGATGGTTTGATTAGCGTCTGCAATGTTGCGGCACGCGAGTTTTGTTTTTCCTCCTTTGAGAGATAATGTCTCTCTTGGTTTCATTGTCGTTGGTTTCGAGCTTCATAGCTTGGGACTTCTTTCTTATATTGCTTCCGTTGATTCGATTTTTGAAATACCGTATTTTAGTGCGGCGTTATGTTCATGTTTAGGGCGAGTTTGCTCAACTGTTTGACTAGCACTACTGTTTAACAAGTGCTTGTCCTCTTCTTAAGTTAGTTCCAGCGGCACGACCTTGGGATTTCGTGTTGGAATCCGGGTCGGGTCGTTACACTAATAGTATTTAATGTAGTTGGTAGCCATAGTACATAATAAATACTCCAATAAGGGAGCCTTAGCTTTAGCGTAATTATATTGGAAGTTTAAAGGTCAATATTTCATAGCCTATATAACGATCCATGATAAGGACAATCATTTGGTTTATTCTTGATAAAAGAATTATGCATGAACCAATAAATTAAGCACGACTTGTCACAAAAAGTTACTATAATTTTCTGTTTCAATTCCAATAACTACCAAAGGCCGAATATATGTTTTTGGTTTAATTTTACTTCAAAACTTAAAAAAAAATACATATAGCCTTCCGGACAATGTTCTTCAATATTCTTCATGAATGTCCCTCTTCGTCTATTATAGTTCGAATATGCCAACCAACATGCTAATCTACATCTCTTCTCATTAGAGTTGAACTGCACAATAACAAAGTCTAAGTAAATAATTGGAAAACCAAATTCAAAATTTACTTATACAATATTAATTATAAATCTTACCACAAAAGATCTTGAATCAACTCTACAACCTGATTGCATAAACATAATAACAAACATTCCACAATCAAAATCATTAGGTTTTTGGAATAAATCGTGCACGACCAATGCGAAAACTAGAAAAATTGAAGCTTCCAGGCTTCCTCTTAATAACTTTCTCAAGGTCCAGGTCTAAATTACGTAGCTGAATGTAAATTTAGTGTTAGTTTCAACAATTATTTAAAATAAAAAACAACATCAAATAGTCAAGTGATACTTACAATATCTTTAATTCTTGAAGAATACATAATATGGAGTGTTTCATCAGCACGAGAGTCTCAAACTTCAACAAATATTGTTTCCAACACTAATCGCACGAGAATGTAGTGTTTTGAAATAAGAATTGGAATGAATATCTATTGTTTACAATCCCAATAAGTTAGAAATTTCTCATAAGAACATATAATGTGTTAGGTAACAAACATACACTTACCTCCTTAGACTCATTAAAGCATCCCATGAACTTATCGTAATAATGCATCTTTTCCCAAATTTTGTGTATTGGTAAATTGTAAGGTGGTAAAAGTTCTTTCTACAAAACAAGTATAAATAATGATGTGAGTATTAGAAAATAATATATTTATTATTTATTTGTTACTACCTTGTATAGTTATTTCCTTATTATATTTCCTTCCTTGTAAAGATTTCTTGTACCACACTCCTAGTGTAACCCTAGTTGTAACTCTCCCTATAAATAGGTGATTCAATCAATAGAAAGTTATGTCATTATTCCTAAACTTTATCAATTTCTACATGGTATCAGAGCTTTGCTCCTAAACCTCCATATTTCCTTTTGCCACCGCCGCCCAATTCTTCGACTTCATGGCTTTCGGCAACCAAATCCTCACCATTAAAACCCCCATTGACCCAACCCAAACCTTCAACTTCATCAACATCTCTTACCATAACATCACCAAACGCACCTCCACCAACTACATTGTTTGGAAACTCCAAGTTGAGGCAACTCTCATTGGCTATGACCTCTATAAGTTTGTAGACAACTCAAACCCATGCCCGCCTCCCACAGTCCTTGCCAAGGATCCTTAAACATCCAAGGACGTTCCAATACCAAACCCACATTACCAACCTTGGATCTGACAAGACAAATTCTTGTTTGGCGCTCTTTTCGACTTCCTCTTTTCTCCCCTTGGTTCCTTTGATCCAACAGGTCACCACCAAGTGTGAAGCATGGGAAAATCTGGCTCACACCTATGCTCATCCCACTCGCGGGCATATAAAACAGATTAGAGACTACCTCAAGCGAGCTTCCAATGGCACTTAGTCGATCTCTGACTACATGCAGTATCAAAGGTCAGGCTGATGAACTCACAGCTCTAGGTAAATCTCTTGATCACGAGGACCTCATCGAGATCATCCTTAGTGGATTGGACGATGACTACTGTCACATCGTCGATGTGATTGAAGGCCGGGACACTCTCATCTCGTTTGATGAGCTCCGTGAAAAACTCATCAATCAATCTCGTTTGATGAGCTCCGTGAAAAACTCATCAATCGCGAACTGCTCCTAAAGAAGTCACAGCCCACGTCCTTCTCGCACCCTGTCTCCACTAGTATTGCTACCTCGAGGAACAATAGCTTTACTGCTCGTCACTCTTCCTTGCAAGCTCTGCCAATGCCCTCTCAACCTCGGCAACTCTCCCAGCAGCCCTCGGCCTCGACTCCTCGAATACAACACCTTTACCTTGGTAAGTGTCAAGGCTACCGCCAACAAGGTCACTATGTTACTCGCTGCCCCACCTACCAGCTGATCCCCACTGTTCCTCAATCCCGTGCTCCTTCGGCATCCAACTTAAAGTGGCAACTGCGAGCACACCTAACGACCACCTCCGATACAGGCACACCGAGCTGTCTTCTTGACAATAGGGCCTCTCACCATGTCACTAGCGATCTTGGAAACCTTTCGTTCCACTCCCCCTACTCAAGCACATATGACATGGTCATTGGTGATGGTACATGCTTACATATCTTAAAAACTGGTTTTTCTTCCATTAACACACCCTCACACATTTTTATCTTACAAAATGTCTTGTTTGTTCCTTGCATGAAACGTAATCTCATATCTATATTTCAATTTTGCATCTCCAACAATACTTCTATTGATTTCTTACCATCTTCTTTTCATGTGAAGGATCTACTGACAAGGCGAATATTGTTGACCGGACAGTCTAAGGATGGTGTGTATGAATGGTTGACCACAACCCCCTCTCCTCGCCCCACTGCTTGTATCAGTTCCAAAGTCTTTCACCAAGATTGGCATCATCGACTTGGTCATCCATCTGACCCAGTCCAACGTCAAATACTATCTAATCTAGGTTTAACAATAGACACTGCTCGCAATAATCATCTTAATTGTAATGATTGTCTTTCTAATAAAAGTCTAAAACTTCAGTTTCATCAAAATACTATTGTGTCTACTTTTTCGCTTCAAACAATTTATACTGATGTTTGGACGTCCCCTCTTCACTCTATTGATGGTTTCGAATGGTATGTGATTTTTGTTGATCACTATTCACATTATATTTTGTTGTATCCACTCAGACAAAAGTCAGAGGCCGTTACCATCTTTCCCTGCTTTAAAGCCATGGTCGAAAACTATTTTAAGACCACCATTGTCACTCTTTACTTGGATAATGGTGGAGAGTACACTGGTCTTGCCCGGGACACTGGCTTGGCCACCTACTTGTCCCCTAATGGCATTTCCCATCTCACTTCTCCCCTCACATTATGAAACACATTGGGTTCTCGAAATGTCGCTACCGTCACATTGTTGAGACTGGTCTCTCACTCCTATCTAAAGCATCTCTTCCACTGCCCTTCTGGTCGATTGCGTTTCAAACAACGACATATCTCATAAATCGTCTACGCACCCTTACTCTGGACAAGCTCTCACCCTATCAGAAGCTGTTCGGCTCTCCTCCCAACTATTCCAAACTTCGTGCCTTTGGTTGCCTTTGCTACCCTTGGCTCCGTCATTACTTGACCCACAAACTCGCTTCTCACTCCACTCATTGTGTCTTCCTCGGCTACTCGCTCACTCAAAGTGCCTATTTCTGCTACGATCCGAGCACCACCAAATTGTTCATCTCGCTTCATGTTCGGTTTGTTGAGTCTACCTTCCCTATGTCCACTATCGCCACCCACCTTGCTCGCCCCATTCACTCCACTCGCATTACTTGGTTACCTCCACATGAACTGATCCCAGATTCATACACATCATCTGTTTCCCGTTCCACTGACTTCATGCCAGTAACTCCTAGCACTAATCAAACCGTGGTTGATCTCAGCTCCCCCACATACCAACCTCACCCAAACAATATTGCCCGCTACAAGTCATGTGCTTCTTGTTCAACTCTCCTCGACACCCAGTAACCTGTCCGAGGCGAGTATTGTGCCCGCTGAACCCGAGATAGTTCCTGTGCCCGATGCTCCAACCTCCTCGGCCCCTGGCCCCATGCCCGGGGAGAGCACCATGTCTGCTAAACCCGAGATAAATGTTAGGCCCGCTGTACCCGAGTAAGTTCTTGTGCCCCCTACTACTGATACCTCATCCATAGCTACTCGCTCAAAGAATAATGTCTACAAGCCGCTCACCTAACTGAGTCTTTCGACTTAATTGGTAGCGGGCAACGAACCAACATGTGTCACTCAAGCTCTCAAAGATGTTAAATGGCGTCAGGCCATCTCTGACGAATATGATGCACTAACTCGCAATGGCACTTGAAATCTGGTTCCCTCGGCCGTTGCTCGTAACATTGTTGGCTGTAAATGGATCTTATGCATCAAACGACATACTGATGGCACCATTGACCACTACAAAGCTCGCCTAGTGGCCAAAGGGTTTCATCAGCGACCGGGGATTGACTATCGCGAGTCTTTCAGCCCGGTGGTTAAACCGACCACTGTCCGCCTAGTTCTATCGTTAGGCGTGTGCCAAGGGTGGGATCTTCGGCAACTAGATGTGAATAATCCCTTTCTCCAAGGCACTTTGTTCGACTAACTCTTCATGGCTCAACCACTTGGCTTCATTGACAAGGATGACCCTCAACGTGTTTGTTGACTTCACAAGGCTATTTATGGACTCAAGCAGGCTCCCCGAGCATGGTACAACGAACTGCGACAATTTCTTCTTACCTTCGGGTTCAAGAATTCTGTGGTCGACACATCGCTATTCATACTTCATACATGGGGCACCATCGTCTATCTCCTTGTCTCTGTGGATGACATCATCATTACTGGAAATCATCCCACTGCAGTTCAGATCTTCATCTCTTTGCACATTCGTCGCTTCTCGCTCAAGAACCTCGATGATTTTCAATATTTCGTTGGTGTTAAGGTTATCAAGCGACCAAGTCGTCCCCAGCTCTCCCAGCGAGGATACATTGCCAATCTCCTTGCTCATACGGGCATGACAGATGCTCGCCCAGGTTCTACTCCCCTAGCCATCTCCCTAACTTTGACACTTCAGTCGGGCATTGCCCTCACAGATCATACAAAGTTTCGCGCAATGGTTGGGAGTCTTCAGTATCTGTCCCTTACTCGCCCTGATGTCGCCTATGCCGTCAAAAAACTCTCTTAGTTCATGTATAGGTTGATCACTGAGCACTGGAATGCAGTCAAACGGTCTACGACACTATTGATGCGGGCATTCTTCTTCATCGTCGGTCTCCTCCAGCTCTCCACGCGTTCACTAATGCAGACTGGGCGGGCAACAAAGATGACTACACATCCACCAGTGCCTACATTGTCTATCTTGGAAGTAACCTGATCTCTTGGAGCTCCAAGAAACAACGCACTGTTACTCGCTTCTCGATTGAAGCTGAATATCAAGTAGTGGCTGCCACTGCTGCTGAAGTTCGCTGGATTGTGTCTCTCCTCAATGAGCATCTCCACGACTCAACCTGTCATTTATCGTGACAATGTGGGTGCCACTAACTTGTGCTCCAACCCAGTCTTCCATACTCGCATGAAGCATGTGGCCTTGGATTTTCACTTGATTCGGCAACAAGTTCAGGATGTGCTATTACAGGTCTCTCATGTCTCATCGACAGATCAATTGGTCAATGCCCTTACCAAGTCGCTTGCTCGCCAACGTTTCCATCAATTACTTTTCACTATCGGTCTCTCTCTCGGGCGTCTATCTTGCAGGGGCATATTAGAGAATAATATATTTATTATTTATCTGTTACTACCTTGTATAGTTCTTTCTTTATATAGTTATTTGCTTATTATGTTTCCTTCTTTGTAAAGGTTTCTTATACCACGCTCCTAGTGTAACTCTTATTATAACTCGCCCTATAAATAAGTGATTTAATCAATAGAAATGTTATGTCATTATTCCCAAAATTTATCAGTTTCTACAGTGAGTAATTAACTTTTATTTATATTTTCAATTATACAAAAAAAATAGATACTCACTATTATTCTTATAGGCAGATACCATTTTCTAGGTTTTCCATAAGTCTTCATCCTTTCATCTTCGATCAAAATTAATGAAACCATAGTAAAAATCTTTTTTTTAAAGGTAGATATATTTAAAAATATGAAATACGAGTTCATTAGTTTTGTCTACCAAAATAAATAATAATAAAAAGAAAAGGAAAAACCTCGGCTTCGATCTCAATATTAGGACTATGCAAAATCCGAACGTTGAATAAAATGACCACTAACGTTGACGATCACAGTGTTGCATACAAAATTAGACAACATAAGCTGGATATGGATATAACTTAGTGTCATATAGAATATAAGTTAAATCAATAGGTTAATACAACTCACCGTTTATCCAGAGACATAAAGAAGATGTACTTTAACACTTTTCTTTCAACATCTTCAAATATATTTTCAACTTTAAAGTTTCCGAAACAATACATCTTTGTTGGAATCTAACACGTAACCCAAGTTTGATTTGTTTTTAAAACATTATTTTGTATCGTGATTCTCTTTGGATAAGAAGAAATTACCTCATTATTCTGGTAATAAATTTCAACTTTCTTGCGATCTAAAACCTATTTTCCAACGATCAAACTTTTTAATCGAAATCGATTTGTTCTTTATGAAAGCTAATTCTTGCTCTATACGTCGTCTCCACTCTTTTTCAGATTCCTCTATATCATTCTCTATTATGGTGAAGTGTAAATTTTTTACACTAGATATGGTATAAATGAAACCATATTAATTATGATCTTTTCAAAAAAAAAAAACGTGAGATGTTAATTATGATTTTTTTTCAAAAAACATGCAATATTAACTATGATTTTTAATATGGCTCAAAATCAAAGACATTGTGAAATGACAATAAATAATAGTATGAAATATATAATTTTAAATTTATTTAATTTTAAATTTAAAAGTTTATATTAAATTACACGTTATCCTAGTAGTGAAATGACATAATCAAGTTAATTAATTACATCTCCACCTAATCAATCACACATATATATATATATATATACTAGATTATTACCCGTGCGATGCACGGTTGACTTAGTGTTGTTTCTGAAACTTAATTTTGTAGATAGAATTTGCAAGCTATTTTAATGAACCAACAACAATAAGATATCCTCATAATTAATAAATAAATAAATAACGTAAGATCACAATAAATCATCAAACCGAAAATTCATACGAATTTTGTAGATAGAGTTTGCAAGCTATTTTGAAGTGGCTGTTGTGTTTGTGGTGTTGGTGGAACACGTTTAATCAAATTGGATAAAATCTATTTTAAATTGACCGAGTTTTGGTAAAATAATAAAAATTAAAAAACTTTTACCGTGAGAATTGAGGAGTCCTAATCAAATTAAACTTGTCTAAATCAAATGTAATAAAATCTATTGGGTACAAACTGATTTTGTAAACAATAAATGGTAAATAAAAAAAACTTTTTTCATGAGAATTGATGAGTTTTAATCAATTGAAACACGTCTAAATTAAATATGATAAAATCTCTTCGCAAATAAAAAACTTTTACCATGAAAATTTGGAGTACTAATAAAGTGAAACGCGTTAAAATTAAATGTGATAAAATCTATCTGATATTAACTTATTTTGAGAACAAAAAATGGTAAAAAAAAAAAAAAAACTCTTACTATGTATAAAGGAGGCAACGGTTTTAAAATCTATTAAATTTTAATTTTTTGTAGGAAAAAAAAAGAGAAGTATATATATATATATATAATACCATATGCATGGTTTTAATAGTTTTTGTTTTATTTGCAAAAATTGTTTATAATAAGATGATTTTCTAAATTTATAATAAATAATTAATTTGTTTAATTAGAATAATTTGAAAAAAAAACAAAAAAATAAGGTATATATTCAAAATAGATCATACAGTCATGTAATTGAATGATTAAAATCTATTAGAATTGATAAAATATATCTGCAAAAAAAATTACCATAAAAATTGGAGTTCTAATCAAGTGAAACGCTTTTAAATCAAATGTTATAAAATATATCGGGTATTAACCGATTTTGAAAACAAAAACTGGTAAAAAAAACAAAAAAACTTTTACCATATATAAAGAAGGCAATGGTTTCAAAATCTATCAGGTTTTAATTTTTGGCAGGAAAAAAATTATAAATTTGTATAAAAGGTGACACGTGGGAGCACATAATTCCCTTTAAAACTTTAAGCGTAGAATAGAAAGTCGTCATGTGGCTGCAATGATTTATTTTTTAATAATAGTTAATTGTTAATTAATAGATTAGTAATTAATAATTAATAAACATAGATTAGTAGAAGAACAAATAATATATAATTGTCTCGTGGATAATTTGTATAAATTAAATATTATAAAAATAAAAATAGATAGAAATAGAAGAGTTTTAATCAAATTAAACTTGTATAAATTATATAGGATAAAATCTAGTTTAATGAAGCGATATTTGAAAAAAAAAACCAAAAACCAAAATCCAAAATCCTAAACCCTAAATCTATATCATAAATTTGATCGTAAAATTATATCTTAAATATGTTTTATCTTATCAAATTAGTTTTAGGATTTTATCATATCTAATTAGATTTAGAATTTTTATCTTAAATTAATCAATTTTGAAAAAAGAAATTTTTTTTACCATTTTTAAGATGACATGTGGCAGTACAATTTTTTTAAAAAAACTTTTAACTTTTTACATAAAGCTACCACGTTGCAACATCGACTTTTATTTTAATAATAGTTATAGAAACTATTCCTCGAAACAATATTAATTCACTTGGGAATCCAACTTAATTTTTATTAAGGGTATTTTGGTTATTATCAAAAAAATTTAAAGTTACAATGGACAGATGTCTGTAAATGGACTAATTATATGTCCAAAAATTGAGTTTAAGGACCAAATTAAAAAATATAAAAAATGTTGAACCAATTCGATCCGAGGATCTTAAGTTCACAAACAAAATTGTGTATTAAACCTTCTTCTTCAATAATTCAAAGCTTGGAAATGTGAGTAAACGGAGCACCACGTTTAAAACAACTGTTTAAAATCCAACCCGTATTTTAACCGATGGATACTTGCAAGTACACAATCAACCTGTCCTATCATCTCAGCTCATCTCTTAAAAGAAAGCAACTCTCCCCTACTGAGCACATCTATGTAACTACGCCAACGTTTTGGACTCACCCCAACCCAATTACATTTTCCCAGCCACGTCTTAGCTTTGACTGAATTTACAGGTGTCAGGATATAATTCCGCCAAAGTAATCGGGCCCCTGCTTGTCGTTATGTACCATGGTCGTTATTTATATCACCTCTATTCTATATTGACACTGCACCCCCCCCCCCACCCTCTCAAACCCAACCCCAAACCCTAGCTAAGCGGGAACCACTTTTCCCTCTCTAGATCTCGGAGGGATTTGGCATTATCTGTGAATTTGATTCCGGCCACTGTACGTTTGCTATTTTGGAACTTTGTGCGAGCACCGTTTATTAAATTATCTTTGTCAGCTTGAATAATAAGTGTTTTCACCGTTGCATGATCGATCCGCTACTTTAATATGGCTTCAGCTTGCGTTAATAATATCGGCATGACGCCGGATAATTTTTTGGACCTACAGGCGACTTATCCATCGTTCGGTTGGTTGAGTCCTCGTATCTCGTTTGGCAGAGAAATGACTGACGAGGATGTCTCTAGAACTTCCGGACTCACGAAGCTTCTGCCCCCGGCAAAAATCCTTGCAGATCCGCCGGAAGAATCAGATCTAGAAGTATCCTCCACGGACTTTGGAGGTTTCGAATTCAGACTCGAAGATCCGGTGCATATGCTTCCTGCCGATGAGCTCTTTTCCGACGGTAAACTCGTTCCGCTGCATCTCTCGATGATCCGACCGGCGGTGGTTTCTACGACAACATCCGGTATCAGATCACCCGATACGCCGAAATCTCGACGGAGAGCGGAGATTTCGAGAAATGATCCGTACCTGTTGTCCCCGAAGGCTCCAAGGTGTTCGAGTAGGTGGAAGGAGCTTCTAGGTTTACGAAAACTGTATCAAAACAGCAATGCCAAGAAGGATAACCAGAAAACAACACCGTTTGGCGCCACTCAGAATAGCAACGGTACCAAGTCTCTGAAACACTTTCTCCATCGAATTTCCAAATCTTCATCCGATGCTTCTCTTAACCTACCGTTATTAAAGGAAATCGATTACGAGTCCATTTCTGTATCTTCTCGGTTGTCTCTCTCTTCTTCGTCGTCCGGTCACGATCACGACGACCTTCCCCGGTTATCTCTTGATGCAGAGAAGCCTGCGAAGTTGACTGGCAATTCAAACTCAAACGGTAATCCTCCAAGGGTTAGGCTGGTGAAGCCGAAGGTGGTACAAACTGATAATGCCACTCGCGTCGGCCGAAGCCCGATCCGCCGACCCGCGGACGCGGCGGCCGGCACATCTCGCGGTGTGTCGGTCGATAGTCCACGCATGAATTCATCGGGAAAGATTATATACCACAGTTTGGAGAGAAGTTCAAGCAGTCCAAGCAGTTTCAACGGTGGGCCCAGATTCAAATACAGAGGAATGGAGAGGTCGTATTCGGCTAATGTTAGGGTCACTCCGGTTCTAAACGTTCCAGTTTGTTCGCTTAGAGGATCATCCAAGTCTGGCGGTGTTTTCGGGTTTCCACTGTTTTCTTCACCGCAAAAGAGAGAATCTATTGGCGGTGGCGGTGGCAGTAACGGAACTAACGGAGGAACAAACAGAAGCCAACAGAGCAATGCCAAGAACCGGACGGATCGAACCTGAAGAGGGAGGTGGTAACACCTAAATTTTTAACATCGCTTTAGACATTTCCATTTCTGAGTTCTATTTTGAGTTTGTTTTGTGGGAGATTCATTTGCTCCTTAACGGATTTTTCTTTCATATGTATGTACATAATTTTAGGTCTCTGTCGTTTAATTCTTATTCCCATCTTGTTAAATAGTTTATGCTAACTCTAGTTCCCTGTTCTAATGTTAGAGTGAACTTCTATTACTCCACTATCTAGTTTTTGGATCTCCATTACTGAAATTATTGCAATTGTTGGTGGGGGGGGGGGGCAGTGTTCTTGGGTGTGCTGATGAGATGCTCTGTTACAGGCATGTTATCTTCTGGGTTTGCACATTAGACAATGAAAGTACCGTATTTTTTTATTTTGGTGAATGGGAAATGATTCCAATATACGAATATAAATTGTCAGGGACTGCCAGCCTCGCTGTGGCCTGTGGAGCATTTGCACTGTCAGTGTGATTTCAATTTCTTTCTTTTATCTTTAGTACTAGCCTACTAGGCTTATTTAGTTTTAGCGCCACTTTGATACTTTTTTTACTCCATTTCAAAATACTCGGTGTTTTCTAGTTATTTTACATTTTATTTTTTTCAATACTCTCGATATGAAACTTATCTAGTTATCTCCCCATTCCCTCGGAGTAGGTCATGCAATCTTAGATCATCTCCAACAAAGAATCCCAAAACCAAATAGAATATTCCTTAGTATATTTTATTTTTATTTATTTTTACTTTATTTGTTAGTATGAATATTAATTTGCTATTAACCTTTTAAATAATAATTATTAAGATTGCATAATTAATAATTTTAGTACATTTAATGGTTATATGTTTATAATATTATTTACGTCATTAATAATATTTAAAAATTAGTAATTTTTTGAAACTAAATTGAAGAAATATAATTTAATAAACATACAAGTTCTAGAAAATACCATAAATGTGGCGTGTTAATGTATGCATTTTTAAGTTTATAAATGTTCTAATAATTTTAAATTTTAATATGTATGTATTTTTTTTTAATTTAAATGTGAAATTGGTGTTCTCTAATTAGTATAATAATAATTTATTTATTTATTTGTAAACGAAATCTACAAATAATAGAAAAAAATGTTATAAAATCATTGAATTAATAATGTTCAATAATTTAAAATACTTAATATTATTATTATGTATTTATTAATTATTTAAATTATCTAATATTAGATATTTATTAATTATTAATACATTTAAATAAAAAAATATCATATTATAAATAATTTTAATAATTGTATAATTATAAAAAAATAATTTAATAGCATGGGTCCCACCAATACAAAATTTGGGGTAGCACCATAGCCGACCTCAAATTTGGTATTGTGTTTGGGGGATCGGTTGAAGTTTGCTTTTGGTTATCAAACCCCCAAATTAAAGATTTGGAGGTACCGTTGGAAAAGCCCTTGTGGATCCTAATTTAAGAAAAATCACACTTATTAAACGAGATACTAAGTCGTTGATTATGTTATTGTATAGGTTCGAATGAAGGCTTTGTTTAGATCGTGATGACACTATCTTTAAGGAAATTATTGCCCCCACTATATTGTTGCTGGGATTAATGGCAAATTCTCTGTAGGATATTCTAAACAAACGGAATTGTAGGCAACAATCCTACAATTCTCCCAAGAACAAATTTAGAGAATGTATTGACTGCAATAAGGATATTTGAAGGAGAAAGATTTCGTATTAAAAAAAGATTCAGGAGTTGTTGTATTTATATATAGATTATGCAAAAAGGTTCTTTTTTAGGAGGCACATATTTAAATCTGAAATTTAAATAAAATAAAAATAAAATAATAGTATCCACCTTTTGACCATTTATATTCATATTTATTTATATTTATTTATATAATATAAATATATAAATCACTCTACATTTGGTCTTTCCCTTTAAGTTTTTATACCAACTAATTTGAATTGTTTGGTATGCTTCTTCCTTTTTAAACCAACAAAAGATTCTTTATCTTTCTCATATGAGATTTATTTTATCATCACTAACAATTTCCACCAGATTAATCCATTTGTGTGTGTGTGAGAGAGAGATTAAATTTATAGTAACATGTGTATATTCTTGTTCCTGTTTGAACTGGGAGCACTTGTCTTATTTACATAATCTTCTAAAAATAAATTAAAATAAAAATGATAAGAAGGTTTGTTTTTACTTGGGGGTGTCTGCTATGAGGAGGAAGTTTCCTTGTCCATTCATTTGTCATAATACTTCCGTTGGTGTATTGAATATAAAACATGTTTAGGCGTTGTTTGGCTACAGTGTGGTCGGTGAAAAGGGCATAATAATTTAATAAAAGGTGGAGTACTTCGGAGCTGTGACTAATATCCAATAATTTATGTTCTCTAACTGGAAAAGGTAAAGACCTGGTTGAATATTTATATTTAGGGCCAACTTCAACATTAGTCCATATATTTTAGAAAAGTTCGATATCAGTCCATGTATAATATAAGTGTACGTCACAGACCAAAGATCATAAATTTTACACGACGTAATCCCTGATCCTAACTCCGTTAACTGAGATGTCGTTAAATGAGCATGTGCTCACTCATGTGCACCAACTAGAGGGCAATTCGGTCATTTTCAATTCAATTGTTTTAGTTAATTATTATTATTATTATTATTATTATTCCCAATATATTATCTCAAATGAAAATACTTTATACATATATATATCAAAGTAATCAAGTTATTTCCAATATCAGAATGTTCAAGAATTGGATCTCAAGTTTTCTAGATCTGTTTCCCGCAGACCGTCAATTCCATTGTTTTCCAAGAATGATGAGTCGGGTATGTAAGCGATTTGGGAACTATTTTGAGAGGAAAGTTTGCTTACTTGTTGTCTCTACGGATTGACGACACTACGTTGGGTGCTCTTCTTGATGCACATCATCTGCGTAATCGGTATATATTTTAATTTCTTTCCCTCCCTTTTTCTCTCTCACCGATACGCTTTCCCCCTCACTCTGTTACTTTGATCGACTCACACCTATAATCGTTGTCGACTAGAGAGCTATCGCCGACAACATTCATGTGTGTGTCGCATTCCACCCCCACCTCCACGATCTCGACCTCATTGAAAACCAAATCAACGAAAAAAATTCCAGACAACATTGGCCAGTTGAGTTGACTTACTGTACTCAACCTCGCCGACAACAAAATCACTAGCACTATCCATGCCTCAATAGTGATTCGTGAACCTTAACAACCTAGCTAATTCATTGCGATCTAAGCAATAACCAAATTTGCTGCAAGCTCCCGACTGACATCGTAAACTCTCCTTGATGAGTCGAGCCTTACTAGGTCGAAACCAACATATACCAGCTCGCGGACTTTAATCCCCATTGAGGTACGACCAATCAAAGACCACCACCAAAGGAAAGAATGATCTGGGATTGTGGATTCCCCACCGCTTCTAGATTTTCTTTTCTATTGATTCTTGCCTTCACATTTTTTTTTACCCCAAATTCAATTGTTATCCTAATTTTATCCCTAATTTCATCAATTAAACAAAAGACAAAGAATTTTCAAATTGAAAACTTCACCGGTGCATTTAACAAATACTTTCCACACAGACCCATCTATTACATAAGAATTGTGAATATGAATGAACATAAATGGTTGCATTGATGTGGAGGTGGCTAGGTGGGAGGCGTAGAGAGAAAAAAAAATGCATAGGGGTGGAGGGAGGTTGGAAATGACTGAATTGCCCTCTAGTTGGTGCACATGAGTGAGCACATGCTCAGTTAACAGAGTTAGGATAAGAAACTACCGATGTGCAAATTTCACAATCTTTGGTCTATGACGTGCAAGTTTTATTGTACAGGGATTGATACCAAACTTTTTCAAAGTACAAGGTACATGGAATTAGTTGTTGTACTCACTATAATTTTGTTTGTATATTGAGATGGCATTAAAGTATTATTACTCCTAACTAGCCTTGGTATAATTAATAAGATAGACAAGAAGTGGTGATTTATGTTTTTTTTTTTTTCTTAAAGAAATTGTAGTACGCAAAAGATAGGGGATATTTGGGACGATGGCCTCTGGAATCTGAATTGGATAGAGTATATACAGACATATGCATGAATCCTCCAATCAAGTTGAAATAGTAAGAAAGATGGATTTCTCCTCCACTCTAATGGTCCTGTTTGAAGAATGAAGAATGATAGATTATCTGATTATGGAGTAAATGTTAAAATATATAATGTTTATTGATTAGATTTGATTTGATGCAAATAAATGGTGATGAATTGAGGTAAGGGAGAAAGAAGTCGTTATCAGGGTTTCCTTTCCTGGGACTAGTCGTTGTCAGGGCGATTCACACTCCTATAGGCCTATATCAACTTTATTGGAAAACATTCAACTAAATTTGGTAACAAGTACCCCCTCTCATTTCAAATAATTGTCATTCTTTTTTCATTCTAAAATAATTATTATTTTTTAAAAACCTTTATTTAAAACAAATTCTTTTATCAGGAGTATTATTTTTTAAAAACCTTTATTTAAAAAAAAATTATTTTATCACTTTATCTTTATATTTTTTACCTAATTTAATTATAATTACGTATTCAAGAGTATTAAAAAAAATATACACATACTTCATCAATATTTATAATATACTCCCTCCGTCCCTAAATTATCGTCCTCCTTTCCTTTTTCGTCCGTCCCAAAATAATTGTCCACTTTGAAACTTACCTTTTTAGTACATCACTTTTACCACTTTACCCTTACTTTTTCAATCTACTTTAATTATGGGCCACATATATATGGATATTAAAGGAAACTACACATTAAACCAATATAAATAATCAAGTCAATTACTTTTTCTTAAACTGTGCGCCGAGTCAACCCAGACAATTATTTATGAACGGAGGAGTATTAAATTATTATTATTTAAACAGTATGCCGGATAATTATTTGAAAACAAAATGATGAGGGGAGTATATCAAGTTAAACAAGATATTTTGTGGAATGAAAGGAACAAATTATTTCTTTCTAATTGAATCAATTACTGTAATTTAATCGCATAACGTGATGCTACCACAGTCACAGACAAAACAAGAACCGACCACCAAAAAGAGTTGTACTTCTGAGGCTCTATTAATTTATGAATTATTAAAAAAAAAAAAACTTTTTCTCCGTTAAAACTTTAATTTAAAAAGGTGAAATCATTTCCTAATCTCAAAACATGTTTCTTTTATTTGATTCTGAGTTGAATGAAAAGATGTTTGATTCGCAACTAAGCTGCTCTTTTGGGACCCAACTCCATATTGTCCTTTCCAGTTCGCCGGGTGGGGAAGGGGAAGGGGAAGGGGACCATTCTTATCACTTCTACATGACATTCGGTTAAGTGGGCACCCTCCAACTTATTTAGCAATCCCAGAGCTATTCAATAACTATCTAAATTTGTACTTGAAATAACAAGCTCTGCCGCTCCCTCCCAATTTTTCAAATTATCCTTCTTTTCTTAATTTTTCACCCATTTTAAAATAATTATTTTATTTTAAAATTTTCTCTTTAAGAAAAAATATTTTTATTATTTTACTTTTTTTATCTATTTTAATTACGGTCACATGTCCAAGGACATTAAAGAAAACTACATATTTTATTAATATTTATAATATAATCAATTTTTGTTTCTTAATTAAATAGTGTGTCAGATTAAAAAAACGATAATTTAAAAACGAATAGAGTATTTTATTATTTTTTATCTTTTAAATTAATGAAGTACGCAAGTTGTCATGAAAGATGATATCTCCGGCCTAAAATTATTGTCAGACTTTGTTTTTTTCATTCATTTTAAAAAAATCTTATTTGAAAATTTCATTTTTAGAACATTACTTTTGTCATTACATCCTTACTTTTTTTATTATTTTAATTATGAGACACATGTATGTATGTATGTATATATATATATATATATATATATATATATATATATATATATATATATGGCTACTAAACGAAACTATACATTATACTATAATACTAATTAGTAAGTCTCTTGTAAAGCCGTCTTACGAATTAGAGAGAGTTCCATTCTCTCACAATTCAACCGACCAACACAGTGGGTTAAGACATTCTCTCACGAATGTCTTATAGAAAATATATGTAAAATCGTTTTACCTAAGTTTTTGTCAATATTAATAATTAAGTCAATTGTTAATATTGAATACATATGTGTCGAGTCAAACGTAACAATGATTTTGGGCCGGAGTGTCATATACAATAGTATTTTTGTTTTTTAAAAAATATAGTGTATGACTCATCACACAGACAAAATATATAATTAATTTAATTTTAAATATTAGAATAATATGTATTTTTAAATAATACTACCGTGATAGTAGTGAGACCTATGAATAAAAATGAAAATAGAAAATATAGTTAATAGTAAAAAAAACAAATGTAATTTTATATGAAAGGAATGATAGAAAATGATTTTATTTTTTTAAATCTAACTAAAAAGGAAAGATAAACTGTGTTTCTATAAAGAGGGATACCATACTTATCTATATATATATATAAAGTCTAGGTAGTCTAAAAATAGTAATTTCCTGCCAAAACTTGCATCCCTAAAATACTAACCCCTATTTATAACAAACATTTAATAAATCATATAATTAAATAATAAAAATTCAAATATTTATAACTCTTTGAAACTAGAGCCTATGAACTAGAACTACTACATTCATTTATTTGTTATCCAAACACAACCTTTTATGCATATAACCGTTAATTTTCCATTGTTGTCAAATAAACTTCAGAAAAATCATGGATGACTTTGCTTAAAAAATTTCACTGAAGTGGATCACAAATACTCACAATTAATTCTAACTAAATGACTAATCTGTAAATATATATATATATATATATATATATATATATATATATATATATATATATATATATATATATATATATATATATATATATGATTTTATTTATGAATTTTTTTTGTCTACTTCACCAAGATTAAAAGTTATTAAAACAAATACTTTCAATGAAATCACAAAAACTCACAACTCATTATAACTAAATGAAATATATAAATACTTTTCTGTCTATTTCATCGGATCAAAGTTCTTAAAAAAATATTATGAACAAAATTACAAATACTTATTATTGATATTAAATATATGACTGACCAACAAAAATATATAGATTTGAAATTTTGTTGTTTATTTCATCATATTCAAAATTTAAAAAAACATCAAATGTTCATCTAAAACACGAATGCACATGATTAATTATAAATGACTGACAAATCTAAAATATATATCGATTTGAAATAAATAAAATTTAAAAAATACTTCAAGTAACAAGAACTATATAATGGTAAATAACAAAACGAAACAAAGAATATTGCAACATAATTTTTCCTCTAACAAAGATGAAATGTTTCGATAGTGTAAAGTTATATCTTTAAAAAAAAATAATGAACCGATCATTTAATCATGAATGAATTGATTTGCCGTTGTGTTCGAAAAGTAATCAACTTTACATCAAATTGTAGAGTGTCCAAATATTCTCACTTGAAAAGCTATCTTGATGATCGCCATTCATAGAGTTCTATATTTTCGAGGATAGAGAATGGGGAGAGGGACAATTAGTAAAGGGAGTGAAGAAGAAAAACTAAAATGGGAGTTGGTTCCATAAGATGTGTTAGTAGTTTGTTTGTTTTTTTTCGATGAGAGGGCAATGTTGCTGGAATAGATATCATGACAAGAGGTAGAGAGACCCAAGACAAGAGTTTTTAATATATATATATATATATATATATATATATATATATATATATATATATATATACTCTAAAAACGATGTCGTTTAATATCTCGTGAGTGTCAAGTAACAAAGCCAAGAGATTAAATTTGTCTTTTTAATTTTTATTGATTATTGATATTGAAATGAGCCATAAACAGACTTAAATCAGTACAAATAGAATTATTTGAGTCAATTTTCAATCAATCATCGTCAATTAAATTTGTTTAGAGTAAGTTTTGTCATTCAATTAATATGTGTCGGGTTATGAACACGTCAGACCCATTTATATTTTTTGTCTTTTAAAGGGTTAAAAATAATAGGGTGAAAATTGGGTCGGTCTCTTTTGACAGATATTCAACCGCTGTCTACTATGTTTTTTTAATCGGAAAAAACATTTTTGATGTGAAAGGACGAGTATACCTTTAATGAATCGATCACGCTTGCGATAAGCATTAATTCATGATTCAAAATTGTGTAATTGTCATTCTCATTCTATAGTAGTGCATCGCGATTTTAAATCGATGTCTCAAGTTCAAACTGGTCTATTTCCAATTCATAGCGATGCATTGTGATTCTAAATTGATGCATCACGAATCCAAATCGACGTATCGCTACTAAAAATCGATACACTGGGATACACATTTTTTTTGTATTTTCATTTTAATTATTTATTTAATTTTCATAAATTGCCGTTATTCCAATTTATTTATTTTATTATTGTTAATCAACTGACACACATATTTCGTTATTTTCATAATAATTTTTAATCAAATGATATTTTTCTATTCATTGAAATAATCTCTTCTTTTAGTTTTGTTTTTTGTATTCATTTTGCTTGATTATAATTTAACTGAGTATAATTTAATTGGAAAATATATATGTCCGTGCGTTTAACGCACGAGGTATAAAACTAGTTTTATGTAAAAAAATTAGGAAGTACGCGCACCATTACTTTTGGAAAACCGTGTTCAAATCTCTTTCTCCCCCTTATCTGATGTTTATTTATCTGAACTTAAGGTTGGTTTTGATAAAATGTTAATATTCGGCAATACTTAATATTACATGTGAATTTTGATTAATACAGCACACACAAAGGATAGAGTTATTATTTTATCTTTATAAATACATTTTTGCTCCCACTTCATTCTCAAAAAATAAGAAAAACAAACAAAATGTACCAACAACCCCAAAATTTGTAGAAAGGTGATATTGATTTCAAAAACCTATGCCTAAAGCTGACTCTCCATTGCTCATAATCATCTCAAGAATCCGCTTCTAACTCTTTTAAAAAAAATCATATAGCCGACCTAGAAAGATGAAGATCATGTTTGAAAGTCAACCAAGAAAGATGGCTCTCATTCATTCATAATCATCCAAAAAAATCTGGCTTTAGCCTATTTGTTTTAAAAAATAATCATAGAGCCGGCCCAGAAAGATGAACATCATGCTTGAGAGCCATCCCAGAAAGATGGCTCTCCTTCATTCATAACCATCCCAAAAATCTGGCTTTAGCCTCTCTCTTTTTTTGAAAACCATAAAGCTGACCTAGAAAGATGAAGATCATGCTTGAGAGCCATCACAGAAAGATGATGCTCCTTCATTCATAACCATCACAAAAATCCAGCTTTAGCCTTTAAAAAAAAGATCATAGAGCCAGCTCAGAAAGATGAAAGTCATATTAATTTGAAAACCATCCCAGAAAGATGGTTCTCTTTCATTCATAACCATCTCAAAAAGATGGCTCTCTGTTTTTTTGACCTTTTTTAAAACCATAGAGTCAGCCATAAATGATGAAGATCATGCTTGAGAGCCATCCTAGAAAGATGGCTCTCCTTCATTCATAATCATCTTAAAAATTCGGCTTTATCCTCTCCTTTTTTTTTCTTTTTTTTTTCTTTTGAAAAACCATTAAGTCAGCCCAGAAAGATGAATATCATGCTTGATAGCCATCCTAGAAAGATGGCTCTCCTTTATAAATAATCATCCCAAAAATCAGGCTTTAACATCTTTTTTTAAAAAAAAAACTATAGAGTCGGCCTAGAAAGATGAAGATCATACTTGAGAGTCATCCCAGAAAGACGACTCTCCTTCATTCATACACATCCCAGAAAGATGACTCTTTTTTTTGACCTTTTTTTTTAAAAAACCATAGAGCTGACGCAGAATGATGAAGATCATGCTTGAGAGCCATCCCAGAAAGATGGCCCTCCTTCGTTCATAATCATCCCAAAAATTCGACTTTAGCATCTTAAAAAAAAAAAAAACATAGAACCGGCCCAGAAAAATGAAGATCATGCTTTAGAGCCATCCCAGAAAGATGGCTCTTCTTCATTCATAACCATCCAAAAAATCCGACTTTAGCCTTTCTTTTTTTTGAAAATCATAGAGCCGACCCAAAAAGATGAAGATCATGTTTGAGAGCCATCCCAGAAAGATGGTGCTCCTTCATTCATAACCATCCCAAAATTCCGACTTAAGGACTTTTATTTTAATTTTTGAAAACCACATAGCCAGCCCAGAAAAATAAGATCATGTTTGAGAGTCATCCCAAAAAGATGACAATCCTTCATTCATAATCATCCCAAAAAGATGACACTATTTTTTAAAAAAACCATAGAGGCATCCCAAAATAATAAAGATCATGCTTGAAAGCCATCACAGAAAGATGGCTCTCATTCATCATAACCATCCCAAAAATCCGGCTTTAGCCTTTTTTGTTCTTTTTTTGAAAACCATAGAGCTGGCCTAGAAAGACGAAGATCATGCTTGAGAGTCATCTCTCCTTCATTCATAACCATCTCAGAAAAATGGCTCTCTATTTTTTTTGACCTTTTTTAAAAAAATCATAGAGCCGGCCCATAATGATGAAAATCATGCTTGAGAGTCATCGCAAAAAGATGACTCTCTTTCGTTCATAATCATCCCAAAAATCCGGCTTTAGCCTCTTTAAAAAATTCATAGAGCCGACCAAAAAAGATGAAGATCATGTTTGAGAGCCATCCCAGAAGGATGACTCTCTCTCATTCATAACCATCCAAGAAAGAAGGCTTTTTAAAAAAAATTAGAAAATATTATATACACAATGTAAGTAACAACTCATGAGCATTCACCGATAAATATCTAGTTTTGTTCTTATTACTCTTTGTTTCTTTATTTTTTTTTTTTAATTCATAAGGGAAAAAGAGTGATTTTACTTACTATGTGGGTTGTATTAATCACCCCCTAATATAAAAAATTAGGAAGTACACGCACTATTACTCTTGGAAAACCGTGTTCAACTCTCCCCTTATCCGATGTTTATTTATCTCGACTTAATGTTGGTTTTGATAAAGTGTTAATCTTTTATGGTTATCATCACACTATATTTTAATTGCAATATTTTATAATTTAATATTTTATTTTCTTGTAAGAAAAATAAGGTTATTCACTAAGCGCGTAGATCACTGTATGAGTTTGTTCTCTCTTAACCATAGGTTCAAGCTATAAAAATGCAGCTACTCGAATTAGTATTGAGTCGTAAGCGAAGGAATACCTTGAGAAACAGAAAAAAAAGATAATTTTTTTTTTGAAATTTTGAAGTATCGGACATTTGTCGTTGGGGTGCAACATTAGGAAACGAAAATTGAAAAATAAAAATTAGAGAGAGAAATGAGTTTTCGGTGTAAATGTAAACATGTAATTTTACGTTTACAAATAAAATATAATTAATCTATGTGTGATTGCATAATGATGTACCAATGCAAATATGAATATGGAAAAAATCTAGTGCTACATAGGATTTACACATTTTTAAAGAGAAAAAAAAAACTTTTTAATGCAACAGTGGATAAGGCTGTGGATAATACGTCTCAACTATTTTTTATTGTTAATAAGATCATCACATATGCAACCATGATTTTGGTCATATGTGGTCGTGGGTAATTAACACTCTCAATCATATTTGACAATTTTTTTCTTCATTCACATTCAATTAAAATAGACCTATGTAAATGTGAATTTGATTTTATGTGGCATGCGTCCCACCATTAAAATGAAATTTAACAAAAAATTAAAAAAGAAAATGGAACATCAAATAGAAAGAGTTTTTAAAAAGAAAAATAGTGACCCACAAGTAGAATGTAAAAAAAAATGATATTTTTACCGACAATGTGAAAAAAGTTTATTGACACCTCATCCACATTTGGAAAATGTTTTTTCTTTCAAAAAGAGTAGCAAAATCCTTTGTAACATCTAATTTATTTCAAATTCAGATTCAAATTCACATTAGCACTAGTGATGCTCTTAATTACCCACGACTGCAGAGTATGACTGTTGGTGAAGGCTGTGAAGACCGAAGAGTATGAATAGGTTGAATGTGTTTTGCAAGTTGCAACCTGTTGGACAGAAGATGGACATAGCAAAACTCAAAATGTTTGGAGCCATGCATGTTGCTGGTTGTTTAAGGATTCCCATCGCCATTGAATTGAGTTAGATATTTGTTGCCCTGCTATTGCACAATAGCTATGAGAGGTCCCTTTCAATATTAATATATAAGGCCAATATAAATCTCTTAAATGATTTGATATCGTGTGCAGGAAGGCAAGATCGACCCCTAGCCTCCATCGATGAATGAACAGTGAAGAACATACGGTCGTTTAAGCAAACTATGTCTTTCATGTTTTAGGGCCTGTCTGTTCGCACGTTTTGTACGAAAACGTCGCCCAAAACGTTTCGTTTTCTTTAGGATTGTGTTTCAATCTCGCGTTTTTAATCAGCGTCGTTTTACAAACGGAACAGCGTTTAGAACGCTGAAAATTCAAGCGTTTCGTCGAAAACGCTAAAGGTAAAACGCGTCTCTCCTTCTTGACGGAAATAGCCCTAAATCAATGGTCGGCATTGATGTTGAAATTGGACAGGAGAGTTCCAAGAGATGCTCTGCAACTGAGAGATACAGGCGGGTGTGTTGGAGTGAACTGAGAGAGAAGGTGAGCGGAATTGGCGGGTGTGCTGGAGCGAACTGAGAGAGAAGGTGAGCGGAATTGGCGGGTGTGCTTGAGCGAACTGAGAGAGAAGACGCTGAGTACGTCTGTTCGGCGATGAAGAAGAAGAGAGGTCGGCCGGATCTGGACTTCGGTTTGGGCGTGCGGCTGAAGACAAAGATAAAGACGTTGAGTCTGTTATGCTTCTTTTTCGTTTTTTGCTTGCCTCACTTTTTCTTTTTCTTGAATTGCCTTTATGCCCATTATGTATTAAATTAAAGGTAAAACATTTTTCATAAAAGGGTAGAATTGTCATTTTTAACACTAATCAATTTATGAAAATAAGCGTTTGAAATAAGATCTCAAACGCAAGCGTTACAAGTAAAGCTGTTTATAAACTCGCGTTTTAAAAAGTTCGCTTTTAAAAGCGAAAGATTTTAAAAACGCTGCACCAAACGAGCCCTTAGTCATGATATTATACCATTCCTCCGTTTCACACGCGAATAGTTCTCATTTAAAAGTTAAAATTTATTAAAAAATAATTCTTTTATAATAAAATAATATTTTTATGTTTTAATTTTTAAAAACAAACTCTTTAAATGAAACAACTTAAAATAGAGTAATAAACTATTTACAAATATATACGAAAACTTTCTTGAGTGCCTCAAGAATTAGTTTGAGCTTGCTTTTCAGTTTGCAAATACTTTGAAAAACCAGTTTTTTTTAAAAAAAAACAATTGTAAAAGTTGAATATCCAACCGGTAGTGCCATAGTGATAGCAACTAACAACTCCGTTCTATATGTATACGAAAATATGAAAAGATTTAAATCAAAAATATCTATTCGAAATATGGACTTCATTTAGAAAGCTTTTTGTATTTTATCGTCAAAATATTCCATTCCACTGTATATTTATAAACATCTGTACAACTTTTTTTTTTTGGCTTTCTCTTAACTTAGTGTAAGTTCGCCAAAGAGAGAGAGAAAGTATAATGAACTTGATTTTTCTTCAACTCACAGTATCTCAATGGATTGAACATCATCTTGTTTTTCATTCCTTTTACACTTTTTTAACGTTCTAAAAAAAATAACTGTAGTAATCACCTTATGTACAATTTTTTTAATAACCTCAAATATCTTTCATCACAACTAACAAACCTAATTATCATCATATTTTTTATCTTTTTTTATTTCTATTTTTTCAATTCAATTGAAATGATATATTTATATATTATATTATATATTCTTTTTCTTCCTGGTGGATTGCTGGAAATCGAAAAAGGCCATCATGGATGCTGCTAATACGAAAAAGACAAAAATTTGTGTAAGACGGTCTTATGAATCCTAAATCCGTAAGACAGAGTCCCATTTAAGAATTCGCAGGTTAATAACTAAGCATATTAATAAAACACACAAAATTTGTCTAGCTGAGTTGGTTAAAGGTAAACCGTAAAGGTTTATATTAGCCCATAGGAGGTTAATGTTTGACACACCTTAGCTATAATATCTAATTTTAATGCTCATTTCTTCTATTTGTTCGATGTCTCTCCACTTTCAATATTTGTCGCCAAAAGTCTTATGTTTCCCACGCCTTGCAGTTTAATCATTTGTCAGCTCCGTTAACATCAATTGTCTTAGGATACTTGACAGACCCTAACGGACTTTGACGAAATGTTAAATGATACATTTAAAACCAAACGTGACACATTGAAAACACAAAAGTGACACATTTTAATGTTAAAAATGACACTATAAATGAAAATTTATTATAATTCTTATTAAAATATAAAGTAACACTCTTAATACTAAAAAGTGACACATTTAATACTAAAAAGTGAAACTCTTAATACTAAAAAGTGACATTCTTAATACTAAAAAGTGACACTCTTAATACTAAAAAGTGACACATTTATTAATACTAAAAAGTGGCACATTTATTTAATACTAAAAAGTATCACTTTAAAACTAATGTTGAGTGCCAAAAGTGACACATTTAATACTAAAACATACATAAATTATCGTCCTCCTTTCATTTTTCGTCCGTCTCAAAATAATTATCCAGTTTGAAACTTACCTTTTTAGAACATCACTTTTTCTATTTTACACTTACTTTTTCAATCTATTTTAATTATGAGCCACATACAAATGGACTTTAAAAGAAACTACACATTAAACCAATACAAATAATCAAGTCAATTATTTTTTCTTAATCTGTGTGCCGAGTCAACTAGGACGATAATTTAGGGATGGAGGGAGTAATAACTAAAACAAAAATAATAGTTCCAGAGTCAAGAAAATATAAATATAAGAGGAGGTTAGTAAAATAAAAAATAATTTATGGAACACGTCACTATTAAAATAAAAGGTACAGAATCAACAAAACAAAAATAATTTAATGCGGAGGTTAGTAAAATAAAATAATTTACGGAACAAAAGTTTAAAAGAAATTCTTAAAAATATATATGTAAAACAAAAATACATTAGTAAAATAAAAATATTTTATGGAACAAAAATAATAGTTACAGAGTCAATAAAATAAAAACAATTTAAACTAAGGTTACTAAAATAATAAAAATAATTTACGGAACAAAAGTTTGAAACAAATTCTTAAAAATAGTTATGTGAAACAAACATATATTAGTAAAATAAAATTATTTGATTAAACAGAATTAATTTAAATTGAGGTTAGCAAAATTATAAAAATAATTCACAGAACAAAAGTTTAAAACAAATTCTTAAAAATAGTTATGTAAAATAAAAATAATTGATGGAACAAAAATAATAGTTACATAGTCAATAAAACAACAACAATTTAAACTGAGGTTAGTAAAATAATAAAAATAATTTACGGAACAAAAGTTTTCCGTAAAACAAATTTTTAAAAATAAACCAAAAATAATAGCGACGAAGTCAATAAAACAAAAAATATAATGGAAGTTAGTAAAATAAAAATAATTTAAGGAACAAAAATAATAGTTAACGGTAAAAATAATTTCGTAATTTTGATTTTAGCTTATTTTCTTATCCTAAATTCCTTTATTCGTAAAATACAAATATAATTTAATAAAAGTAATCATTCAAAATGAAGAATTTATTTGAGTTCAGATTCTGTTTGTATGGGCAGAAAAAATCCAAGTTTGTTCGAAGACATTCATTCTACAGAGTTTTTGAATAGTATAAAGTGTTCGGGGTTGCCAGGCCATGGATTGACACTTAAAATTGGTGTTCCAGTAATACTATTGAGAAACATTAACCATGTTGCATTGTGTAATAAAACAATACTAATCATCATAAATCTTGGGGATCACATTGTTGAAACAAGTTTTTTGAAATGAAGGAATGCTGGAGACAATGTTTTTTATCTCAATATTGTCATTACTACTTCCGACGTGGACCCTAAGGGGGGTGGCCCAATGGTAGAGTTGAGGCTTTACAAAATGTGAGGTCTCAACTTCGATCACTTCTCATGCCCCCTTAGGGCATTGTCTATAAAAAAACAAAAAAAACTTTTAAAAAAACTTCATTTAATGTAAGGCTGACTTTCAAGTTCTAGAGAAGACAATTTCCATTACTGGTATCATATGCAATGACAATTAACAAGCGTCAAAGTCAATAATTGCATGTAGGTCTCTTCTTGAAGAAACCAGTATTTAGCCATGGGCAGTTATATGTCGCAGTTTCTATAGCAACAAATTATTTTAATTTGAAGATATTGATATACGGTGAATATGAAAAACAACTAATAAAACAACAAATGTTGTATATAAGGAAATTTTTTAGAATCTATAATGATTAGTGATATACTATTGTGTATTTGTTAATAAACTGATTCTTCTTATTTTATCGTTTAAGATTGTTTATCCTCTTTATTTTGTTTATGTACGATTTAGTTGAAAATAAAAAATGATAGTGCGTTTAACGCATGGGTTAACAAAACTAGTTATTCTCTAAACTTACGAGAAGGTTAAGTGATTTTAAGGAATAGAGGGTCGGAAAGGGTGCCCAATGTGGGATCAAAGGTTGGTAAGTAGAGATGTTAATTGGTTCAACCATGTCGATTTCGATCCCTAATCGGTTGTGTTTTAAAAGGCCCGCTAAAATTGCAAACTTGGAGTTGGACATACCCCTTTAAGTTTCGATTTTAAACGGGTTACACCTAAACAAAATTTAAAAAACTTATATATATATATATATATATATATATATATAATTCGAAATCAAGCAATTGACGGGCAACGAGCCAACAATCAACATTCAACAACACATAATCCGAAACAAAATGACACAAATGAGTCATACAACGAGTCAACAACATCAAACATAAGTGATAAAGTTCAAAACACAAAAAAAAAATCAAAACTTCAAGTTTTACTAGTTAAAAACTAAAAAGTCATAATCAAACATGAAATAATAAAATTAGTCAATAATCATAAATATTATAAATTAAACTTTTATTAGACCAAACATAATCTAATTTTGAATAACTTGATTCATTATGGGTTTGACTTGCATAATTGTTTTTAGGTTAGTATTTATATGGCAAAACGTATATTTGGGCCACTGTACTTTTTAAAAAATTGCGATTAGGCCATTAAGACATCTAAATTTTTTGGATGACCACTGTACCAAATTTATCTTGCACGTTAACCTCTTTTTTGGATGGACGTTAAGTTTAGATTTTAACTTAAGTTAAATACCTATTTTGCTTTCATCTTCATCTTCTCCGAAAAAAATTCCAAATTCAAAAATCTCAGATTCAAGAAAATTTACATATTTAGAAAACCAGTAGTTACAAAAAAAATCCCAGATTTTAAAAAAAATCTCGGCATCATCTGTAAATCACTTGAGTTGAGGGGGAACTAGGCAATATTCCTATCAGATTATCCACAACCCAACAACATTCTCGGCATCATCCTCCCCCCCTTTCTCCATATAGGCCAAATCAACCCCACAATCATAGTGCAAACAAACTAACATATAGAGATGACTTACAAGTCTCTGGCGAAAACAAGACATCATGACTTTGAAAAAGTGTTTGATCATTGGAAGGTTGGAATTTGTCTGAGAAGATGACATTCTTGAATCTTGACCTACAAAATATAAGAATACCCTTAATTCAGTTTCATCTTCGTCTCTATCGTAGCAATACTTTAAGCTCTATCTCTTATCGACATCTCCGTTCATAACCATCATCTCCACTCCAGCTTTGTCCTCTTTCTCTCCCCCTTTCGCCTCTGCTTACTCTGGCCAAATACAAAGCAGCTCTAGGATGAGACCAAGTAACCCAGATCTCGGTTTTGAAACTCAGATCCACTCTGCCACCCCAAATTCATCCCTTTCTTCCTTCTTCGCTTCCAGTCAGATCTAGTAAAACAACCCAATCGCCGGCCTTCTTCAATCTCCTTCGGCTTCATCCCCGTCTCCATCACAACAACTCTTCAAGCTCATCTCCGGTCATCACCAACGTCTCCCCTCTAGTCAATCATTGGGGTAATTTGTGAAGGGATTCATTTTTGTCAGATTTGGGTTTGATTTTTGTTTTAGATCTGGGTTTGTTTTTTGATATGGGTTTGCCATGGATTTCATTTTCAGATATGGGTTTGATATGTGTCTCTGCCTTTGAATTTCAATCCTTCGATCTTGTGATAAATTTTTCTCAGTTTGATCAAAGAAACCTCTCTCTCAAAGCCATCATCGTTCACCAATTTCTCCTTCCACCGAAACCCTAGCTCCTATCTGTGGATTCCCAGGAACGTGCGCCCGTGCCCCGTGCGCTATTGGATAGGGGTGCGCGTACGTGCGGATGCGGGACACCACTGCTCTCGTTCCACCCTCCCTTTTTTAGGGGAAGACGAAATCAAAAGTGCGAGAGGTGTGCTGTCTAAAATAGCGCGTTGGAAAGCGCCTCGGTTGCCTTTAGTGGATTTTTGATCCAATATGAGAACTTTTGGATTTCCCGCATCAAGTTATCCCTTTTTTAGGGGATACCAGGATATGGGAATGCATCACCCTTTCATTTTCATTTTCCCTTTTTTAGGGGAAAACGGAAAAGTGCAAAAATGATGTTGCGACGCCCACACTATGGATTTTATAAAAATAGCCTTATGGCCTATTTCGGACCACTATGAGAGCTTTGGGTTTCTCGCATCAAGTTATCCCTTGTTTAGGGGATACCAGGATATGGGAATACATCACCCTTCTATTCACATTCTCCCTTTTTTTAGGGGAAAACGGAAAAGTGCAAGGAAGGAGTGTTGTGAGGCCCCACTGGATCCAAAATGTTTTAGAGTCGTCATCTTTATTTTAAGGAAAAATAAAGCAAAACCAAAAAAAAAAAAACCAGAGATAGAAAACGGGTTCGGAGGCTAAGTTACGAGTTGGGAAGGTGCTAGACACCCAACTCGCCCTGTCGATCTCAAAAATAGTTTTTGGCTAAAGTATGCTTATTGTTATATTTATTTAGCAAATAAACAAAGCATTAAAAGACAAAGAAATAAAAACAAATACATTCGCGGCTACATTATTTACGGACTTGCAGCCGTTTCTTTACAATAATTACAAATATATTTAAAAATATTTGGCCATTATAACGGCTCTTTTACATAATATTTCCTAACTAAATCCGGGAAGCACAACGGTTTATATTTGCTACATTGGGCCGGATTTAAAAAATAACTTTATATAAAAAAATAACGCCCTTAAAGACTATTACCTTTTAGAGCGCAGTGTGCTCGCTCTGTCTTTCAGGGAGAGGGATTCTTTTTTGTTGTTGTGGTGTTGTTGTTGTTGTGATTTGTGCAGAGTGACTGCTTATTTCGGATGGTTTTTGGCTCGTTCACTCGGGCAGAATGACGGCTTATTTGTGGTTGTTTTGGCCTTTTTGGTTGGGCGGAATAACGGCTTATTTTGTGTGTTTTTCGGCCTATTACTCGGGCAGAGTAACGGCTTACTTTATGGATTTTGGGCCGGGGAGGTGGGGTGGATGCCTAACTAAAAGGCTAGAGATCACTTTTAACCAATGGGTTTTTGTTTTGGCAGAGTTTGGACGGGGTTTCAAGGCTTTGGTGGGCTAGACACTCCCTATCTCACTTCTCTCGCTACTCTCGGCGTTATAAGAACGCAGAGGATTTCTTCAGCGTTTCTTTGCGATCAATCTCTCCCTCTGCGAAGTGAGCCCCAGCACTCCTATTTATAGTTGGACGAAGGGATTGATCGGGGATTAAAAAATCCCTCAGCGCGTATCAACTCGTTGTACACCGGCCTTCGTCACTTGCACAATGCGTTAACTTTCAGAGGTACCGTAGCATATGGGGCGCGGACTACACCTTGGCATGGCGCGGCGCCAATCCAGCCTTTTGGCCGCGCCATGGCCCTATTCCAACTTCATTTTTGGCACTTTCACCCCTCGCATTTTACTGTTTTGCGCATCCTGCTTTGCCTTTCGCATTTTTGACTCCTGTAACTTGACATTTGTTAATTTTAAACAGTTCTTGATATCACATGTCAGGGTCACATATCAGGGGTACGAAATTGGGGTGTCTACACCATCCCATCCAATTGTGTAATTGCTGAGATTGAATCTAATATTTTTTGATCAATCGAGAGACCTCATTAAAGGCTTTGTTTAACAAATGTACATCTTGCAAGCAATTAGTTAATTGATCAATTGTCCTTTCCTTAGTCCCAAATACAGTTTAAAACATTTAGTAACAACTTGGATTGAATCTGAGATATTTTTTCTTAGTTGATCAGATGAAGATGACGAAGGCAAAATAGGTATTTAACCTTAGTTAACGGTCAAACTTAACATCCATCAAAAAATTGAGTTAAACTACATGATAACTCTGGTATAGTGGCCACTCCAAAAAATTTGACGTCTCAGTGGCCTAATTGCAATTTTTTGAAAAGTACAGTAGCCCAAAGGTGTATTTTGCCTACTTATATTTTAGATTTTCATTGTGTAATGATCGAAAAAAAATAGATGACCAAAAAGAAAAAACTATATTAAAAATTTGTCTGTGTTCAATTTTAACTTTTTTTAAAAAAGATAAAATTTAAATTGTACCACTGAAGTTAAGAATAACATAATTGTTAGTATGAAAAAAACAGATGGAAGGTTGAAATGACAATTTAAATTCCAGTGTGACCAGTAGAGATGTTAATTGATCAAACCCTGTCGATTTCGGTCTCTAATTGGTTGCAACTGACCGCTTTAAACGGTCTGCTAAGATTGATAACCTAATCCTAAAAAAAAAACTGGTTTAATAGGTTCAGACCTGCGGTTCTCGGCCCTATTAACATCTGGGTAAGAAACTTTAAAATCAATTTTAGAGGGTTGATAAAAGCATCAATTGTGGATGCTCTTAGGCCACTAACTTAATTACTTTGTATGCAAATCAATTTAATTAAGAGGATGTCTTGTGTTTTAACTGTTACTCAGTCGACATTGACCATCAACAGACTTCTAGTACCATGAGCATGTATTGGTTTCAGACCAGTGTAGCAAGTTATTGTCCTCATATTCTTTTTGTCAGTTTTAAATTAATTATCATCTTTTAAAAGTTTCTTTTTTAGAAATCACTTTAATTATTTTATTTTTATTTTTTTACCTACGTTAATCATTACTGCATGCATAAGAGCATTAAATGAAAACACATATTATACCAATATTTATAGAGAGAAGCTATTTCCACTACAATTTTCGCTTATCCACTACATCCTTAACTATTGCCCTAAATAAATATATGTTTAGACAAAACTATCCCTTAAATACTTGCTCATTTTAGTTGATTAATCAAGTTATTTTCCTAATTACCTTCTAACACTATTTTTTTTAGCTCAAACATCAATGAACAATATAATGATTTTATTTTTTATTTTTAACATTTTAATTTTCAACAAACAAGGTATTTATTCTTTTTTTTCATAATAAATATGTTCGATTAATTTTTAATCACTCACGTCTCATATTCATTATCATAAAAATAATATGATTAATACTTTTTCCACCAAAATTTTAGAATATATTGGATATTTTATAATTAAAAATTAAAAATTGTACTTTAGTATTATTTTAAAATATCAATTCAATAATATTAATGGTATGTATTAAATTGAATATTGGTTTCAATATCAACTCAAAGATTATAATTTTGAATCAATTATAAAGGTATGCAAAATAAATTAAATTTTACGATACTATTTCATACTATGATTTTACTATTCGATCAATTTTTTGCAATTACATCTTTTAAATTGTACTTTTTTATTTTTTACATAACCAAAAAACACATATTTACTCAAAGATTGGTAGACAAAAAATGTTATTTCGATATTTTTTTATTATACAATATAAATTTAGTCAAAAGATTAATTAATAAAGTCTTAACAAAAAGTAAAACCTCAACATGGATATGACTTTGGCAGGCGAGAAGAGAATGCCCCAAATAAATGAATTGGAAGAGCATAGATTGGAATCTTATGAAAATTCGAAAATTTATAAAGAAAAGACTAAAAGATTCCACGACTAGAAAATAATTCCTAAGAACCTGTACCCTGGTATCAAAGTTTTATTGTTTAATTCTAGACTAAAACTTTTTCTAGGAAAACTTAAATCAAAGTGGCCGGGTCCATTCGAAGTGGTGAATGTGTTCGCCCATGGTGCAGTTGAACTTAAAGATTATAAATCGAATGAATCATTTAAAGTTAATGGGCATCGAGTTAAACCCTACTATGAAGGTCTATCACTTGTGAATATCGTTGAGTTGATGGACGTTTTTTATTTTGAATAATGGGTTGACTAACGTCGAGCGAACAACGTTAAACAAAAGTTCTGCGTGGGAGGCAACCCACTTACTTTTAGTTAAATTATATTGTTGTAAAATAATTATTTTGAACCCTTTCTTGATTTTGAGAATTTTAATCGTAGAAAACTTTTGCAAAATTTAAATTTTGGGGAAAAATATTTTCTAGTGTTGTATTTATATGTTAATTTTAATTTTGTTTTAGTGTGTTTTTGTAAGTAGTTTTTGGTGTACGAAAAGATATAACATATCATCTTCCTTCGTTATGCGGATCTGCCGTTTGTTTTCCGTTCTCTTTGCAAATCAACTCCCTTATCAGTTAGTCCAACATTTTGAGGACAAAATGCATTTTAAGTTTGGGGGGGGGGGAGAATTCTAGGTCCAGGTCCTTTTAGGTCCCAGCCTAATGAGAATTGAGAACTTGTGGTATAAATCATGCTATGTACATAGGAAAACTAGTGTCTCTTATATCTCTTCTCCTACCTATTTTCTTGCTTTTGCTTATTTTTATTTTAGGAGTTGATGAGGTCAAATACAGAGACAAAGGTCGTGACCACCTTAGTTTCTTCCAAACAGATGAGTAGATGGTTGTTTTAGTTCACAATTGTCTTATTATCCGGTCTTATTTCAATTAGCATCATCCTCCATTTTTTTATAAAAAAATTTAAAATTTTATTCTCGAGTCTATGTGCGTAATTTAAGTCAATGATGATTAATGCTATGACCCGCATGACTCCTTCCTCGATCCTTCTAGAATTTACTTTATTCTGTAAATTTCCTATGATTATTCTCCTTTGTGTACTCATACCCCATCATTATTGAAGGACTTGGATATTTTTATCTAGTATATAGTACACATTGCATTCTCTGAGAGACTGGTTTTGTGCACCTAAATATGATGAGTAACCGTCTTTACATGAGTGTTACACTGATTTGTAACTTAGGGTCATTTTTATGAAGGTTATAATTTTTGGAATTGTCTTGCTAATATATCTCAAGCACACTTTTGAATCGTGATTACATGTCAGTCTTTAATCTCTCGACATCTTTTCTAGCGAATGCTTATGTCAAACACATTAGGAGTTGTTCTTCATTTCATATTTGGATGTGATATTTATAATTGTATTTCATTTTCTATGGAATTTTGCATGATGATTTGGCGCTAGGACATGATTTAAGTCATCTTTGGATCGTTTGAGCTTTTCAGCTTCCTGACCTATCTATATTTATATCCCTAGTGTCCCCTTTTGAGCTTAATTTAAGAATGGCGTGTGCAAAGCACACATCGACCCCCATTCGAAATCATTTCTTTTACCCACATTAACTTAACCCTTTAAAGCTTATACACTTTTGCCTACCTTGGAGAGAGTAGAACTTGGGTTGAGAATTGATGTCTCATGGATTATCATTGCAAATGATCCTCCTATTATTTCATCTTCTTCGTTGTATTCTCCGTTATCAAAAAAAAAAAGAAAAAAAGAAAAAAAAAAGAAACGGAGTGAAGAAGATGATAGTTAATAGAAAAAGGAGTGCAAAAAGAAATTAAAAGAAGGCATAGCCTAAAAAAAGAATTTAAAGTTGGGCACTCCGTTTTGGAAGGCATAGATAGTAAAATACAAGTTTGGGGAAATTTCCCAAAGTCTTTGTATTTTCAGGTCCTAGCCTAATGGATGTATCCATGCAATGGAAGCAATGGGGATTTTGGGTAGTTGTACGATCTCGCTTTGAATTTCTTTCCCTCTTCTTGCTACCCCTTTTACCATGGCCTTACATTTCAAGCTTAATAAAGTCCTATTGATCTAGTGCCGCTTTATCATGCTATATCTTCCTTGATTTGATTAATACATGTTAATTGATCCATGTTTCATCAATACACTTCTTGGTAAGGCTTAATGTGTTAGCATAATTTTAGCTATTGAAAGTAACTAGGAGATAAAAGCAGTGTATTCATACACAGGAAGTGCATGAGATGGATATATAAGCATTTTTTATTCCTCTATATTCTCTCTTTTATAGAATGACCGAGTATTGATGGTAGATTCTCCTTTTTAGTGTGTGTACGTTTTTATTTCAAAATTATGGGAGAATAAATGTTGTACTTTGCTTGATTAAACTGTCTTGGATATGCTACATGAGTGGGTATTCGCGCAGTTGAATAATCATAGTGCTATTTGTATGATGGAGTGAACACATTTTGTACTGGGAGTAGTTCTTACATATGTGTAGAGCATTTTGTGAGACGCCCTTTAATTTTCGCATTATTCAGACTTGAGAATAAAAACAAAAAGATTTTATTTATTTATTTATGTTTTGTTAGTTTAGTTTAGTTTTAATTGTTTTTGTATTTATCTGCATAGTCAAGTCGCTCTTTTGAGTCTCCTTGAGTTTGTGGGTTTCTAGAGGAGTGCAAATAGTGTCACCCTCCAAAAAGATTTTCTTTATTTTTTGTATTGTTATTTCTGTTATTTACTACTTTTGTATATTTATTTGTTTACTCGTGGAAGAGCAAAGTCTAAGTTTTGGGGTATTAGATAGATGTGTTGTATACTCATCTATTGTGTATATGTTCCTACTTAGATTGTGTTTTTCTACGAGTTTCTAAAGCTACTGATATGAGTTTTTAGTATTTTATGAGTTTCGGGTTAAATTTGAGAAGATTGATGAATTTCAGGTCGTTAATCCATAAAATGAAGATTCCAGGGACCTGGTTGCAAAATGCCGGAAGCTCAAGGCTAAAAATCAAGATTGGTCATTAAGCGCTTGCTCAGCCTCAAGCTGAGCCACCGCGCAAAATCCAGTAGGACGTGTCTGAAGAAAAGGCGTTGGGCGATCGCTCAGCATATGGACTAAGCAACCACTTGGTCTCGTTTTCAACTCTCGGCCGTTTTGTAATTTCTCAAATTTCCTAACCTAGTATAAATAAAACCCTAGTAGTACAGCTTCAGGGATCCGAAATTGTGTTGTTCTTGAGCCACTCTTAAGACGAAAAACACTGTTTAATTAATTTTTATTGCCGATTATTGAAGACTGATGATATATTCTTCATTTACAATGATTTGTTCATCGCATGTGATGAACTAACCGCATCTTTCTAGGGATTTGAGGTAACTTGTATCAAATTTTATGTGTTAATTATATTTTTCATTCTATCAGTTATTTGTTTATCATTTAGACTATCTTTGGTTTATAGTGAAATTATCTCATAATGGTTGCGTTAGTGAATCTACAAGCTCGAGCTCGTGGGTATAATAAGCTGCATGATCGTGCGTGAGTTATATATTGGCCAACCTAAATGATATATTGATCTCTCAAATTTTCTGATCGGGCTAAGGTTAGATCTAGGTTCACGTGTGTTTTTAAGAGTACTGATTGGACTCTTAATTACTTTAGTTCTTAGAGTGCTTAATGAACTCTTAACTGTTGTGCGGACGGATCAAGAAAGCACAGTAAAAGAGGAGTATTAAGGGTTGCAAATCTCGCTCCGTAAGTCCCAACCCTTTACACTAGTGAACGAACTCGTAACTGATAGATACATTAGCTAAAAACACATAAAAGGCGATACAAGTGAATCTCAATTCCTAGATTGCCCCCATTCATTAATCTTCGATAATTCTCTGATTCCTGCAATTATTTTTATTACTCTTAAATTAGTTTAAATAATCAGTTCATTAGTTTTAATTAATTCACAAACAAACCTCATTTTAGTTTAATTGCTTTTATTTATTTTCTGATTAAAACCTTTTAATTTCATTTCTCTCTATGGTTCGACCCTTGCTATCGTACATTTATTCTGCAATAGACTCGTACACTTGCGAGGTAAATTTACAACACATCAGCCAACGAGAGAACAAGGCGAATTGTGGTCGGTTTTACCACCGGGCTGAAGGTCTCGTGATAGTCCACTCTTGGTCGCTGGTAAAACCCCTTGGCCACAAGACAAGCTTTGTAGTGATCAATAGTGCCGCCAGGGTGTCGTTTTATGCGGAAGACTCATTTGCAGCCAACAATATTGCGAGCATCCGCCAAGGGAACCAGATCCCACGTACCATTACGAGTTAAAGCATCAAACTCCTCGGACATGGCCTAGCGCCACTTGACATCTTTGAGAGCATGAGTGACACGTGTTGGTTCCCTGTCCGCTGCCAGTTGAGCAAAGAGACTCATTTTGACTAAAGGTTTGAAGATATTGTTCTTGGAGCGGGTAACTGATCGTGTCTTATTTTAATTATTTCCTTGCAAGTGAACAAGACTATCGTAGGGCAGCTTGGGAAGCAAGGATCGAACCACAGAGACAAGAAGAATACGAATAGCAAGAATATCAGTAGCAATTTTAAAATAAGGGGGGGTTTGTTTATTGATTTTATCTAAACTAATTATTCTAATAACACAATAATTCTAATTAAACTACGCAGTAATCACAGTTGTAAAGATCTTATGGATGAGGGAAATCTAGGATTAGGGTTTCACTTGTATCTATTTTATAGCTTATTTAGATAAAGTATTATTCAATTACTTGAGTTCGTTCACAAAAGAAAAATATAGCATGTCGAATTACCATTCAGTCTCCATCTCCGAATAATTCATCCATTCTATATCCTAAGTACAAGAACATATGGATCCTAACTGTCACTTAGATCATATATAGAACCTGATCCTAACTTATCACTCTCGTGCATTAATAGGTTCAATTTATCATGATGGTGAGCTAGTGTGCGACATATGCATATGGCCGTGCAGGTATCCGCACCTCTAGGCCTTTATTACTTGCGATTACATTCGCTTGTTCAAAGCTAGATAATAAAGGGGTTGATAAACACCGTGATCAACAAGAATTGAATGAATAAAAATATATATTAAGTCATAGATTCGATACATGTTATCTCCCAACTCCTAGATTAATTGGCGTTTAGTTCATCCTGAAGATGAAGCTGCACTGGCAACTGAATGAAGGAATACATGAATCGATCTTCAAAACTGTAATTACAACAACTAATCTATGTAATACAATCTAATTCCTAAGCTAAAGTTGTTTTCTAACACTTCTTGGACGTCCTTTGGCTTTGGCTACCGTCCTTTATTTATACCAATGAGTTGCAAGGGAATAGGAGGTTCAATCCAAGTCAAACCCCACGTAAAAAGTCGGTTACGGGACCTTAGGCATAAGGGTCTTGATCTGGCTCTTCGTGTTTTGCCTACCTTGCGAAGGCAGGTCTTTTGACCTTCTTGCGCCGAGGTGGCTAGAATGTTTCTTTTGCCTTATTTCCAATGTTGCACTTTGCCCCCTTCCTCGAAATCTTCACTAAAAGCTTCATAAATCTCATAAATTCACCTAAAACCCTGAAACTTATAAAATAGCTCAAAAACACATATCAGTAGCCAAAAGCCTCGTGGAACTGCTCACTTTAAGTCATAAAAGTACAGAGAAGGCATTATAAAATCGTCTATCAAATACCCCAAACTTAAAATTTGCTCGTCCACGAGTAAACAATACTTATAAATACAAAATTAAACATACAAAAATTAAGAAAATCTTTTTGGAAGGTGACACTATTTACACTCCTCTAGAAACCCACAAACTCAAGGAGACTCTCACGAGCGACTCGACTATGCAGATAAATACAAAAACTAATAAATACAAAAGTAGGCAAATCTTATTCTAAAAACAATAAAACAAAAATCTTTTTGGTTTCAATCTCAAGTCATAAGAGCATGGCTTATCAAAGTACTCTTAGTCAGATGCTCACCACATATGTGCAGACTAATCACACAAAACAAGCTGACTTATACTCAAACTGCTATCAGTCTTAATTTCTTCGTGTGTGTGTGATCACCAGTCATAAAGAATATCTTAACTAAAACATTTTATTAAGCTAAGCACCACATTCATTAAAAATCAGGATTTAAATAAAACATATGCAACACAAAGTACGAGATCTACCATCCAAACCCGGTCTATTAGAAAGAGAGATCACCAAGGATTTTAAAAACTTATACATCCATCCCATGCACTTCTATGTATGACATACAATGCTCTCCTGCCCCAATTACTTACAATAGCTATGATTATGCTAACACGGTGAGCTTGCGAATTATATGAATATGAAGTGGAGATATTTTACATGCATTACAATCAAATCAACAATCACAAGCATTGGCAAGAAGATCAATAGGTCTTTTATAGCTTGT
>CM028380.1:140774400-140884938 GCA_013146195.2 Codonopsis lanceolata
TTTTTTGGTGAAGATTCTTGCTGAGGTGAAGAAAAAATAAAAAAATTTATTTAGATTTGATTTCGAACATATTAGGAGTACTAATTAAAAAATTATTGTAAATTCATCAACAAGCAAAAGCTATTTTTTCGTAATCAAAATCTAAATTAATTTGTTTTTTTTTTTCAAACTCAGTAGCTTAAAGGCGTTAAAAATCTATCACGAAAATAAGCCACGTGTCTCATTCTAATTAGTAATGCGTAAAAAGATACAAAAGAGTGGTACATGATATTGTTAGCACCTACTCGAGGAGCATCCAAGTTAATCTATTGGGGCACGGGTACGGCCGCACGGGCTGTAATATATAAAACACAATTTTAGATTTTTTTTGAAATATGATTAAAACATATATTGATTTATTCTTTCAATTCGCGCCGTGCCATGGGCACGGGTACGGGCTGTAATTTATTCCCCGCACAACCCTTATTGGGGTTTTCTTACAAAATATGTTCGTTTTTTTATTTTGTTAAAACCACTCTAAAAGAAAAAATTGTTTTTATTACTGTTTTTATTTTAATTTTTAATATATTTTTTAATACATCGTTCTCAATTATGGGACGTGTCAGTATTCGAATAAATGTCGATATATCCAAGAATGTTGTTAAGACCATTTTTTATTGTTTAATACATTTTTAATTATTTAATGAAAAATATATAAAACACAATTTTAGACTCTTTTTTAAACATGATTAAAATATATATTGATTTATTCTTCCTACTCGTGCCGTGCCATGGGCACGGGCACAAAAACTAGTATATATATATATGAGGTCTTTTTGATAAAAGAGGAGATAGTGTTAGACACACAAAAGGATTTAGGGTTTGGTGAAACACTAAATTCGTAGGGAGAAAAATTAGCGATTAGTTATTCGTTAGACAAAGAGTTTCCAACTTTGATTCAACAATTGTCTAGCATAGAATTATTGGATTAATCCTGTCCAATCCATTCGTGTGGATATCATAGAGAAACCATGCAAATCATTTGTTGCGGTAATCGTGATTCAAACGTGATTTTATTGAAGATTGATCATTCCGATATTCGGGTATGTATCCTAAATCTAATTTATATTAATTCGCATGGATCTTGGGATAGTTTCGAAATTAAAGTTTTTGTTATTCCGCCTTATTAATTTCGATCAAAACCCAACAGACCACACTCCTTATGAGGGTTCCGATGACGTTGTTATTGGTAACGACACGGGTCTCTCAATATCTCACACTGGCTCTGTCTGTCTGTCTGCCTGTCTGTCTGTCTCTCTCTCTCTCAACTCCCACGCACTCCTTCAATTTGTCCAACGTTTTATGTGTTCCTACCATGCAAAAAGAATTTAATTTCTATTTCACAATTTTGTCACATAAATAATGTCTCCATTGAATTCTCATCGTCTTCATTTTTTGTAAAGGATCTATGCACGAGGGCAATTCTTTTCAGGGTACGACTAAAGATGGTGTTTATGAGTGGCAGACACCAGTCCTCCTCCACCACTCCTCCGCTTCTTGCATTTTCAAGCATCAAAACCGACTCGCCCGCTTGGCATTACCGTCTTGGGCATCCTTCTGCTGTTATTTTCAAACACATTGTGTCATAATTTAACTTAGATTGCTCTAATAAATCTGTTGTAACTCCATATTGTAACTCATGTCATTGCAATAAATCTCATTAGTTACCTTTTTCTTTCTCTACTATTTCCTCCACTTTTCCACTTGAAATTCTCTTTTCCGATGTATGGACTTCTCCCCTTCACTCAACCGATGGCTATAAATATTACGCGATATTTGTTGACCACTTCACTAAACATACCTCGTTCTATCCTCTAAAAAGAAAATCCCAAGTTCACGATGTTTTCACTCGCTTCAAACCTCTTGTCAAAAATCATTTTCATAAAAAGATCGTCACCCTTTACTCCGATAATGGGGGGGGATATGATGCCCTCAATACCTTTTTTGCCACCAATGGTATCTCTCATCGCACCTCCCCTCCTCACACGCCCGAGCACAATGGGTACTCGGAACGTCGTCACCGTCACATCGTTGAAACTGGGTTGTCTCTTCTATCTCATGCATCAATGCCTCTATCGTATTGGTCCTATACCTTCTCCACCACAGTATATCTCATCAATCGTCTCCCCATACTGACTCTCAATCTGAGCTCCCGATATCATAAATTGTTTGGAAACCCTCCTAACTATTCCAAACTTTGCATCTTTTGATGCTTATGCTACCCACAGCTGAGTCCCTACACCCCCCATAAGCTTGCTCCCCGCTCTCCCCCCTGTGTCTTCATAGGCTACTCTCTCACACAAAGTGCCTACCTATGCCTTGACAACTCCACCTCTCGTCTTTTTGTCTCTCATCATGTTAAGTTTGTTGAATCAGTCTTTCCCTTTGCCTCTCCCTCCCCTTCAATTCTATCTACCCCATTCATTAATCACACTGACTGGTGCCTCTTGCAACTCCCAGTTCTTGTCCCACCGTCCTCACCCACCATACCCACCTCCTCCTCTCTGCCACCTTCTTCCCCCACACCGAATGACCCTCATGTGTCCACAAATCCTTCCCCACAACCACCTCTTGACTTACCTGACTCACTACAAACCCAGACTCCACCCATTTCTCTTCCCACCACCCCTCCACGTGTCATTACTACTCGTTCAAGTCATAACATTCACAAACATGTCACTAAGCTCAACCTCACTGCCTAGCTACACCAAAATCCTATCATTGGTGACCCACTACCATTGCCCAAGCCCTAAAAGACCCCAAATGGAGACATGCCTTATCCACCGAATACAACGCTCTGGTTCAGAATGGAACCTGGGAACTTGTTCCTCCCACTTCTGACCAGAATTTGGTAGGGTGCAAGTGAGTTTTTCGCACCAAACACTTGCCCGATGGTTCTGTTGATAAATACAAGGCTCGCCTTATTACCAAGGGCTTCCACTAACGTCCCGGCATTGACTTTCATGACACTTACAGCCCAGTTATAAAACCCACTACCATTCGCTTGGTGCTAAGTATTTCTGTCACACACAATTGGTCACTTCGCCAACTAGATGTAAACAATGCATTCTTACAAGGCACATTATCTGAGGAGGTTTACATGCACCATTTGACATGACCTGACCCCAAATCTCTATACGAAATCCGAGTCAAGCATGTAATAACAAAACAAAACACACTAGTTCAAAATAAAACACGTGCAAAGCCCATTCTAAATGTGGGCTAAACAAAAACCTAATTAAAGCACAATAATCTCTGCTATGATAATAGAAACACCACGGCTCTAAAAAGGCCGATAAAACAAAATAACAAAGTCAACGAGCCATTGCTCAGACTAACACAAGGCTCTAAAGCCAACCAACAAATTACATTATATACACAAGCACGACGTTACACGTCGGCAATAAATGAATAATGTCATACTAAACACAAACCCAAGGAAGAGTTTACATAACTCTCCTATAAATCACCGTCCTCACAAAACATAATACAACCTCCTGAAGTGCTGCGTACCAAAGACTGTCGTCTAATAAATCTCGCCGACCTCATCGCGTACTTTCTGCTTGGCTGGGATCTAAGGAAAACAAAAGGAACGAGGTCAGTGATAAACTCAGTAAGTTACTACATGATCTGTATGGCATGCTATTATGCACATATAACCAATACATAATACACAATACACGATACACCAAGTATAGAAATTCATATACTTACACACAATTCACGTTGATCATGTTATAATGCACATTGACTCATGAACGTAATATAAACGCATAGTCATGATATAAATCAGTATCTCAATCTGATTTGTATCTGAGCTGAATCTGCAAGATCAAGCTTTTGAATTGTCCTGTTATAAACATTGTAGCTATGCTGCTAGAGCAATACACATATATAACTGCACCAGAAATCCAGAAGAACACTATAGATGTGTTGCGGTTGTGATACACATAATATACGGTCTGAGTCTGATAGTATCCAGAACTAAAAACCAAAGCCATGTCTGAACCCAATAGTATACAGAAAACACCGACATTGGGACTTAACCAGGAGTCTCATTACCTCGAGTTTTACCCAAGAGTCGTAGTTGCATTGCTGTTGCAGTACACATGTTGAAATCATGTCTGAACCCAATAGTATCCAGAACCAATGACCTTGGAACTTAATCAGGAGTCTCATTACCCCGAGTTTTACCCAAGAGTCTAGCCTTCTGTTTGTCATGCGAATTGCTCTAACAAGGCTACATCCTTGTCATGGACAATAACAAGGGAGAGACCCATGCAACGACCCGTAGCGATTACGAGATTTAACTCTCGTAAAGACTATTGTCGTCCCATTGTCGACACAACCACATATGCCAGCTGGACTCAATGTGATGCACAAGTAGATGTTTACTCGTTAATAACACAACCGTCGAGTCCCAAAATAGGGGAGCTCAACACACGTAACAAGCATGCTTATTTACCTGAAAATAAACACTTAAGTATTTATTTGCTTACACACAGATACCAAGGTATGTAATATTTTACATATAATAAACTACAACAAAGTATTCCCCATTATCGTAGGAACAGAGCACGTCACTCGTTATATTTTATTGTCCCTAAATCGACTTCGTTGAGTCATTTGTTTAACATTTATAAATTTTGGGTATCACCGCGATTTGTGGGATTCATCCCAACACAATCTTACCGATTTGCATAATAATGGGATTCATCCCAACACAATCTTACCGATGTACTACTCGGCATAATAATGGTTTAAAACCATTTAATACATTAACCAGTTAAAATTAATAGTAATTTATAACTAAATTATTTATACTTCATATTCAAAACAAATCACATGGGAGTAGCCCACAGTTCATGTATGCAATTATTACATACAAAGGGAAGGGGATAGTAACTTATCTCTACCGAAAAATATTGATGAAAACACAAAATATTCTAGTGTAAATGTAGCCCTCAACACATAGAACACCCATGCGGAATCGAAATTAAAAACGGGTAATTTTTCGTTAATAAATCAAGCTTAAAATAATTAAAAGCTCAAACTTCCTTACCTTTGGGTTTCTCTCCTACTCGATAGTGTAAAGAAATGAAGACAAGAAATAAAAGTTGCTGCCTTGGACGAACTCCCAGCAACAAATTATGGGTGACTCATTTAAAAGCAAGTATGCGGTAGCAATTAAAGAAAAATTGAATTATTCTTCTACCATTCATGACACAAAGGAAAAAGGAAGGAATAAAGGAATATAAAGAGTGACCCTAAACGCAACACCTAAAACACTAAACGCAACACCATTTAAAGAATAAAATTACCTAAAATTATCCTTCTACCACTCATTTAAGTCTCCAGTAGTTTTCCATGCCAAGCCAAGATTTCACATGGTCAAACTTGTGATGACCAATAAATGGTGAATTGATTTTTAAGGTGTAAGTCTCATTGGTTGGTCAAAAGTCAAATAAATTAATAATCAATTAAACCCAATTAAATAATAACTAAATCATTATTAATTAGTTAAATTTAAAATAAAATATATTTTAACAATATAAAAAAACACGTAATATATGATTCACTTTGGGTCAATTTAGCCGAAAACATTTTTTTTAGCTTTAACATGTCATTTTCTAATCTGATGTTATAAATCATGACTAACATAACTAAAGTCCAATATAGACTTTAAACACGACACACATCAAGTCCAACATATCTTGAACTCAAATTGACTTTTATAAGTCAATTACCCAAGTCCACAACCTAAAACCATTAATAATGCAAAACACATAAATAACACAATCGAACTTCAAGCGTGCTATTGCACAAATCCAACTCACGATATAACCAAGTTCTCATTAGAACTCAAAACTCAAGTCAAAATACTATTTGACTAATATGCTAGCATTGCAAGTTTAACATTAATCAATTTGTGATTAACTAATAAATATCATAATAAATGTAAGGAAATTCCTAGGCGCTACACCATCCACCGGGCATCATTGACATTGATTATCCTAACCATGTATGCAAACTTCGCAAGACCATTTATGGTCTCAAACAAGCTCCTCGAGCTTGGTACACTGAGCTTCGACAATTTCTACTCTCCATTGGGTTTCTAAGCTCTATTGCGGACACTTCCCTTTTTATCTTTAATGACAATTGCACTATCATCTATTTTCTTATTTATGTAGATGATATAATTGTCACGGGCAACGACCATGCAGTAGTTCATAGTTTCATGCAGTAGCTCTCTCATATATTCTCACTTAAAGACCTCGGCCCCTTGTCCTACTTTCTTGGTGTTGAGGTTATTTCTCATGCTCATGGTCTGTTCCTTTCCCAAAGGAAATATATTCTGGACTTGCTCACCAAATACAACATGACCTCGGCCAAGCCTGTTACAACTCCCCTAGCTACTACACCAATATTATATGTCCAATCTTGTACTCCCCTTCCCAATCCTACTGAGTACCGCACCCTTGTTGGCAGCCTTTAATACCTCTCCCTAACTCGTCCAGATATTGCCTACACAGTCAACAAATTATCCCAATTTATGCACCAACCTACTGATGAACACTGGCAGGCAGCAAGATGCCTACTTCGTTACCTCTGCGATACCTTCGATCAAGGGATCACCCTCCAACGCAATTTTGATTCAGTCCTCCATGGCTTCTCCGATGCTGACTGGGCTGGCAATAAAGACAATTACACATCCACATCAGCTTATCTTGTCTACCTTGGTCGTAATCTAATATCCTGGAGTTCGAAAAAGCAACGAACTGTTGCCCGTTCTTCAACGGAAGTCGAGTACTGATTAGTGGCTGCCACGGCTCCTGAACTTCGTTGGCTATGTTCCCTCCTCACTGAACTGCGCATCTCCATCTCCGATCAACCGGTAATTTATTGTGACAATGTTGGTGCTACTCATTTTCGTGCCAATCTCGTGTTTCACTCTCGTATGAAGTATGTGGTGCTTGATTACCACTTTATTCGCGAACAAGTTCAGAATCATTTACTTCGTGTCACACACATTTCCTCCACGGACCAACTTGTGGATGCTCTCACGAAGCCACTCTCTCGTCAATGGTTTCAACTACTTCAGTCCAAGATTGGTCTTACCCGTCAGCCGACCATCTTACGGGGGCATGATAGAGATCTCTCCCCTACTCAATCCCGTAACTCAAGGGAAGACAAGCTACTGAGCTAGACAACAACAATCGAGGAAGTTAATATAGGAAATTGATATAGTCAAGTCAATCTGTATATATCTAAATCTAGCTCAGTAAATATCTTCTTGTAATCAATCCTTATATATATTGGTACATATCTCAGTGAGAATAAATTGACGGGAAAATATTCACTAGTATTGTGTTCTTCTATAATAACTGATACGGACTATATTAAGTTAGAATTGGAACACGAGCGAAACTAGTTTAAAATTTAAACTATATGATCTCCAATTCCAACTTGTATTGTCCTAAAATCTACATTTGAGTTTTTGCATTACTCATATGCTGTACGAGGTACAAATTTATGGAGTAAAACTATCACACCACGTAGTTTTGTTGTGGTGTAATGTAATGTTCCTACCTTAGACCTAGTTAGTAACATATGACAACTGCAGCTTGTCAAAGATTAACCTTAGCTTAGGTGAGAATGAATGAAACGAACCACAACTAATACATTTACGCTTTACTAAATCCCTCTCTATCTTTAGTTTTTATGTTGGATGAATCTAAATGTTCCTGCCTCCCGTTGTCGATTTCTTATCTCTTTCCCTGAAAGCATTTGGCTTGCAAGGCAGTTACGGATAAACCGTGATACACATAGACATACATACACACATACACATACATATACATGAAGATGTAACAAAGCCATGTGAAATTTCCCGACTCTGATTAAATAATGATAATCAAAATACTTGCAAGTTTCCTTCTGATTCATACTATGAATCACAAAACTTTTGCTCCTATCTCCTACCCCTTTTCCTTGTATGCCTCAGGCCCATTGATACACATGCCCGGACTGAATTCCAAGCATAGCTGCTATGATACATGCCAACAAAAGACTCAATTTTGGATTCCCTCCTTGGTCAATGAAAAGGAAGAATGGTTAATTGATCAAAACCATTCAGAGGGGATTCACTAGTTCACAATAGTTTTCTTCCATCTTTTATTGAACTTCTTCAATCATATCTTCCTCTTCATTATGGAATGCCGTGTTTCTCGAGTAAGAGGAGACTATTGGTCCGTTTCCCTCTATCATTGTGGACCGAACAATCTGCACATGCAAAAGATAAACCAAAGTTTGTTAACAAATACTCCCTCCATTCCACATTATTACTTTGTTCATAAATGAGACTATTTTTTGGGGGGTGGACAAATTCAAAAGGAAGGACGGAGGGAGGGAGTATAAAGATAAATGATCACATAAGAAATCAATGTCCTAAAGTACTAAATCTCAAGTATAAGTGAGGTTGAGTATGTGTGCCAAAGCAGCTATATAGTGTGCATCTTATTCTGACAGGTATATCCATTTAATTTGTAAACTACATGCATACGAACCTTTTCTATTTCATCGCAAATTGGAGGGTTTTCTCGCAAAAACTGTAATGCTTTCTCTCTTCCCTGTCCCAACCTAGTATAGACCCAAAAGACAAATACAAGCTATGAGGAGGAAAGCTGGAGAGAGGGAGGAAAGAGAGAGACATGCTTAACGCTATCTCAGAAGACATACCTATGATCTCCATAGCTATACCATGACCCCTTCTTCAACACAACATCCATCATTTCAGCACAATCCAAAATGCATCCCTGCACATTTTAACGCAAGATCAGACCAGAATGGTCCAGACTTGGATCATCGCAAACAGAACAAGAATATGAAAGCTGCCCAACAAACCATTTTTCCTACTCCCTCTCCAAATATAATTTCAAATTCTGCTTGCTTGTATGGCCTTGACACCTACAAAACAGATAAAAAGATGATGCTCACAGATAGACATCGCCTGTATGATCCAAAAAGATCTGGACCATAATGATGGTGCACAATTTTAGTTCACTTTTCTTTTATTAACTTTAAAAAGGTATATAAGAAACATCTTATCAATTCTAATACTGTTCATTCAGCTACAATCATGTTCATGAAATTCAATTAAAGAAAATTAGTGAAGCAGAGGGAATACTGTAGATGGATACATGCAGTTTTTTGCACACCGGATTTAAAAAAGTAAAAAAGAGATCTTTTGAACTTTCCCATTCTAGCTATAGAAGACTTGTTATGCCAAAGATTAAAAAAAAAAATTGTTATGGTTCATGTTATTCCCAGCTTAGAGGAACAAAGCTCGTTTAGTTGATGAAAAACACAAAACTGATTTCTTGAAATATTCTGTAAACGAGTAAATCATGGAGAATTTATAAGTAATGTAACATTTCTTCCCCTGTGGGAGACATAACATGTTGCCAAACTTATTGTTACATACCTTGCTCTTTTGAACTCTTACACGAACCTTTAGCCCAATGTCCTCATCTCCCTAAGGCAATCAGCAAGGGTGAATATTAAGATTTCTCATATATCAAGTCTAACAAATAGGACAGGGAATCAAGTCAGAGATTCTTGTGCTTACAGACTTTATCTTCCCTATGCCCCGTATTTCAAGTCGAACGGATGCAAAGAACTTCAAGGCAATCCCCCACTGGTAACTTCAGGATTTCCATAAAATACTCCGATCTGGTCAAACCCAAGGGAGTGATATAATTGGTTTCTGGATGAGACATTAATGCAATTGGATAGATAATCTCAAAACAAGTAATTATTTCCTTTTTCATCCTGAGGGAGGGGCCAGGGGGAGGGCGAACTTGATAGCCACACTTTGTGAAGCCATTTTTGCCACCGGTTCACCCCTTGCGGGTTTAAAACCAAAATTTTAAGGCCCAATAACATAAGAATAAAACTAGCATTCTTTATTCAAAAAAAGAAAAGAATAAAAGCATTCTTAATTCAAAAAAAGAAAAGAATAAAACTAGCATGTCCAACCACTTGATTGAACCCAGACATCCATTGGCCCCTTCTATGAACATTAAAGAACTTCTATCTCCGGCACACCAAAACAAGAGATTAAGCCTACTAATGGCACATACCTTATGTCTTATTTGATTCAGAAATATAAGAGTACATCCTGCTTTGGAAGCATTGCCAGACATCTTACGCAAAGCTTGGCTCATAAGACGAGCTTGCAAACCCATTTGCTGCATCCCAATTTCCCCCTATATACGAACACATTGAAAAACGAGTCAAGCATAGGTACCTTGTTAAATTATGTTTATTAAACAAATGCACAAAGTTTACTTCAATCTCAGCTCGTGGAGTAAGTGCAGAGACAGAGTCAACACAGATGAGATCAACTGCACCAGATCTACACATACGATCTGCGACTGAAGCACCAAAAAAATCAATTATGCACTGCACAATTTGATAATATAAACCACATCTAACTTTGTGAAAGTGGCTCTCCTTGATTCTCACTCATACAGAACAGCCTAACTATAGAAGAATTATTACTCTCTAGTGCCATCTCTCCATTATCAGGTTGGCAGACAATCAAATTTTCCACATCCACTCCCAGTGCTTTAGAATATGAAGGATCAAAAGCATGCTCCGCATCAACAAGCATGGCAATTCCACCTAGCTTCTACATAGCCAACATTGATAAAACTACTTATTGACCTCAAAGCAGACACAAAACCATGTAAAAAGCACATCTCCCCAATTGAGGGTTATAAATATTTCAAGAAAAAACAGCAGATACAACACCTGCACTTCTGCCATGGCGTGTAGTGCCAGGGTGGTCTTTCCACTACTTTCTGGTCCATATATCTGCAAGGTAAAAACAGATTAAGGTTATCAAACTCTTCGAATGAAGCAGTATGTTGTTTAATATGCAAAATGCATCTTGCGCCACAACTGAGATACCCAAATCACTGGTATACTACTTCAGTCGGTTAAGATTGTAGTCCAGATAATAGAAAATGAAAGCAGTCAAAATGGACTAGAAAACTGGGAAGTTAATACCTCGACAATTCTTCCTTTGGGAAGGCCACCACTTAAGGCAAAGTCTAATGTTAAACAGCCACTTGGAAATGTTTCACTGCAAGGAAAGAGATGTAGAACAGTAGAAGTACCACATTATTGCTCATCAGAACCCACGAAACAAATTGGGAATGCAAAGTTGCTTTCTTTCACTGCAGTGAATTGGAGGCTTGGACCATCAAACACAAGATCTTATACAAGGCAAGCAATGGCAAAAATAAACTACGTTTTCGTACTCTTTTTACTTATTTTATCATAACGAACGAACAGTTACACCTCATATGCTCCTCATCAAAAAAGAACTCTACCATCTTACTTCAAATTTGGATGTGAAACGCGGAAGAAATTAATCATCTTTCCATTAGAATTTAAAAAAGAAAAAAGAAGAGTACACATTGGGAAAACTCCAAAACATGAGTCACAAGCTTATATAGAGATAGAAAGAAACATACACCAGGGCTCCGCCAGCGCTGCCTAATCTTGTAACGCTTCCTTTCCCAAATGAGTTATTTATGTCATTCATTGCAATTTCCAATGCATTTTGCTAGAATGAAAATCAGCTTGTCAGTCGGTTGTAAACAGTTAACTAGGTTAGCATTCACCAGCTAGATCAAGGGACATGACAAGACTGACATGGTCAAATTACATTATGGTAAAAATAACTCCATATGGGGAGGAACATAAGAACAATGAGAGAGCAAATAAAGAGCAATGCTAGAGATCCCAACTTTCCATCACAATCTATGTGAGAACACGTGAATGGCAAGACATCACATAACTTTACGGTGAGGCCACAGACTAGCCAATCACATGCCTAACCATGTGGATTAGGCTGGAAAGTTGGGATCCCTAGCATCTTCCATACATAAAATTAGATTTTATTAAGAAGTGGAGACCGAAGAGAACAAACAAGAAGACCACTTTATGAACATAGTCAAACAAGAAACATAAACTAGCCCCAAAGACCCAATATTACATAATAGCAGCTTGCCAGCTTTCATCTCAAGCAAGATCCAATGAGTCAATTCCAAGACTATCCCCAAAGTCTTGGCCCACAGAGAAGCAAGAAAAAGTACATGATCCCAAGTCAAAATAGGTGAGAGGTCTTGGTTGGTGTCTTGGTGATGCTCAGTCCAAATCCAACAAAGAATAAAGCGCACCAAAGAGTTCCCACCCTTTGCTCTCTCAAAACCACTCCCACCGAGAGACAGAGAGAGAGAGAGATGTGGCATCATGGTGTTACATCTGCCAAAAATGATGAAGATGTGCATGCATGCCCTCCAAGAGCAATGTAAGATCTTTCTCCCTATCGTAACATCTATCATAAGACCACAAGATAAACTATCGAGTTCAACCACCAAACTACCACCCTTCTAAGATTCTTAACTAGCTTGGTCTTGTGGCACTGCTCTCAGCAATAGTTCCACTCAAACACACTCCCTGAGGTTCCCCTAGCTCAAGTCATCTAAGTTTGTTAAAGCTTTTTTGGAGTGACTTTTGGTTTTTAGCTTAAAATAAGTCATATTTAAAGTGTTTGTTTCAGTTTATAAGTTAAAAGTCAATAAGTTAGGTACTACACCATTTATGCATTAAAAAGCCAAAAATCTAAGCTTTTTTAGTTTCTTGAAAACACAAAGACAACTAGTATTCATCAATAAACTTTTGATTATGACAATCTTACCCTTTTCTCATAAATACATAAAAAGAGGTAGGAATATTAATTTCAAGATTTTTTAAAAAAATAAACATTTAGTGTGGGATAAAGACTATTATAAATTATTTATTCATTTTGTTATAGGGTATAGATTTTCAACCTCCGCATATTTGACTACTCACATTAAAAATTGGCATAGAAATAATAAAAGTTAAACGTAAAAGACTACACATACTAATAGTGTAAAAAATAGCTACATATTTATTTATTATTTTAAGTAAGATTAAGTAAATAAATATTAATTAAATATTATCCCATCTTGATTTTTTCAAGAGAAATGAAAGATTTTTTCCTTAATAAGGGACTAGTTGATTTGAAAATTTAGGGTTTATGATCAATTTGTAGTAAATAAATAATTTGCAGCTTATTTAACAAATATACTAATAAACTGTTTCATCGGCTGCAGTCTATCATTATATCAGTCATAAGTCATTCAGCCAACAGCCTAAGCTATCAGCTATAAGCCACCAGCCGCGACAAACAAGCCCTGAGAGTATGGAAGTGTAGTATGTAGCTTACCCTAGCCTTCCCTAGAACTAGAATACATGGATAGGGTGCTATAAGATCACAAACCTGGGTGGAATACTTATTAAATATATGTGGATCACATGCTTCCTATGGTGGATTGGCAAGTTGAATTAGAGCATTAATCAGCATCTTGGCAAGTTGAATTGGAGCATTAATCAGCATCTTAAGAAACCATTCTTCGAAAGGTTGGAGATAGTGCAACCATCGATCCTTTCTTTTGTAAATTTTCCATATTTGTGAAACATTGACATGCAAGTCAAGCATAGGCCTTTGAACAGGTCTTTATTTTTGGCCCATAACTTATTAGGAATAATAAATTATTTCAGCATCCCACTATACAAATCTTTACCTTCTACAAAGACGCGTAGGGACAGGCAAGGCTAGCGCCGAGCACTTTTGGCAGCTAAATGCCCAATTAATCCACAGGTTCGGATGTGAATGTATGACATTTGTCCTTACAGGACATGTCTTACGCAACCAAGCCCCAACGCAGATTGATTAGCCCTTCAAATGGTCAGGAGTGTCAGATCATTAAGGAAGCCTTCATTTGAGGCCCAGAAAATATACAAAGAGCACCTTTATGAAGTCAAGAACTTGAGAGTTGATTTTTCCTACTTCAAAGTACACCACCATTCTATTTGGAATGTTCCATTTAGAGAGCCCACTTTTAAAAACAATGCCTAAGTATAACCTTTACTTTACCCTCCACACCTGATATAAGCATTTTGGGTAAGAAGCAGGCGCTCAAGAATTTATGTAATTATGACCGATTACAAGGATACTAATAGTGTATTCAAATGTGGACTCTTTGATGGTTATGGAGGGATTATAATAAACGAAACAAAATTCAAACAGAAAAGGGCTTCAATTATAGCGATTAGTTAAGACAATAAACAACTATATCACCTCAAACACCCCCTACACCCCAATTTGAATGGGAATTTAAAACACATCAAGTCACCTCTAACTAAGTTCAATGCTTAACAACAATAGTAAGCTGTAAGCTGCAAAAAAATAAAAATAAAATTTATCAAGGAACCGTAATCATTCCACTGTATGCTTTTCAGTATTAATTCCATGGAAAGAAATAACGATTGTGGAGTAGCAAACGAGCAACAAAGGTATATGAAAAGCATACCCGGTCAAGAAAGCGAGAGTCGAAGTCAGAAGAAAGAGAGCCATTAACTCGGGAATCGAGCTCGGAGATAACCCTAATGGGTTTGGCGGCAAACTGGGTTTTCAGGCAGGGCCGAGAGGGTTGCAATTGAAGAGAAGAGGGTGAAATGAAGTGAGATGGACTTATTTGGGACCGAACATATTGGGGCTTTAAATAAAACACCAATTCCATTGTCTCAATTATTCAGAAGTCAGAACCAATTTCTAGAGAGAGAGAGTAGGGGGGGAGGAGAGAATTGGAAAAGAGAGGGAAAGTAGAAAGCTGGTTCAAGAAGAACTATGTATGATATTGAAGCACACTGGTAATTAGTAAATGTCATGGCAGCGTAGCAGCACTAAGTATTACTTTGGGCAAATTTCAAATGAGTTCAATTTTAGAAGCATGTTTTCATTTAATTTTAAGGACTATCAATTTTTTTAACATTTTATATAACTACAAATTAGTTGTCAAATGACAAAAATATTACTGTACTAAGTAAGACAAAAGTCATCCGGTCTAAAAAAATAAAAATGTTGATGCCAAGTTTTGGCATCGCGCTTGTTTTTCGGGATAAAAAAACAAAAAATGTTGATCAAGGTTTGCAGCGTCGATTGTTTTTTTTTTTTCATAACAAAAAAAAAACAAAATCTTGATGTCAATCTGGCATCGCTGCTTACAGTTTTAAGGGCAAAAAAATTTTAAATGTTAATGTCAAGTCTTGGCATCAGCACTGCTTTGATGGCTTTTTAAGGACAAAAAAATTTCAAAAATGCTGATACCAAGTCTTGAAAACCTAGAACGTAATATCCACCTTCCGCTCATCAAATACGACTTAGAGGGGCAGAGACGTACTTTCATCCCAAAATTGTACCTATAAGATATGAGTAAAAAATAGATGAATTCATTTGAAAACCTATTTTAAAAGATGTATCGACTTGTAATTTTTTCTATTATTTATTTTATGAATGGCGGTAAGCTAGTTGATTGGGCTTGTGTTATAGTAATATTGGGCCGCTACAGTCTTTTTAAAGGGTGATAATCGGGTCGGTACCTTATGGAGAAATATAACCCTAAAAGTTTACGATAATTTTTTAAAATCGCTACAGTACTTTTTTGAAAGAGAAATAACGAATATACCCTTAATGAAGAAAAAACGTGCGGATTAAGCCACTGCCCAAATTTGTACGTCGCTCAAAATTTTTGAACATCACTCAAAATTTTGGGCATCGTTCAAGGTATCGACCCAGATGTGGAGAAATTTTTGTGCATCACAATGCAAAAATTACTGCCCATATTTGAACATCGCAAAGAAAAAAATTAAGCATCACTCAAAATTTTAAGCATCGTTCCCACTCCCCATCGTCACTTCACGTTAAATTGGGCATCAGTCTAAAGAAAAAAGAAAATGATGGCAAGAAAAAATGAACATAACTGACAAGTAGTACATATGGATGCTTTAATTTTTTCTCTTTCTTCCCCTTTTTCTTCCCCATTCTTTTCTCATTTTTTAAACCCCCACCTCATTCCAGCAAACAAGTGTTATGGATGAAGAGCTCTTTCAGGTTTGGCTCGTGAGCAGAACTACCTAGCAAGTCTAAAGCTCGTCAATTACTTGGTACTGATTGGAACTCCATTAATTACCTCTTGATAATCCTGATATTACCCCCACTAAACCCAAACTGGCTGAGCACTTCACATATTTCTAATTCTGGACTTGCCCTTTGAAACTTGTTGAAATAACGAGTCAAGTAGGAAAGATTACGTAATAAGGTTTGCTCCTTTACAACCCAAATTACAACACAGCTCAACCTAAATTAGATTTCCTACATCAGAGGCAACGATGCTCATATCGGAGCCTACGATGCAAGCATCGATTTGATGTCGTATGTGGTATAGGACAGTGATAGTCGTCCATATGGACCAGATTTGGGGTGTCGGTGGTTATAGAAGGATGTTTATAATTGGTGGTAAATTAGAAAGGCAACATGTATGAGCTATATGGCGACTGTTGGCACTTGGCTATGGCAAACAGAAGAAAAAAACTTCAGGAAGGGGAGATGAAATTAAAATACCTTTTCTGCCATTGATAAAGCACATGAGCACAGATCTGGCCAAAGAAATTGGATTCTGATTGCAACAAAATAAGCTTTCCGCTTTAAAAGTATATACGCGTGTGCTTATCTCTCCGACAAAAGGAAGACCATTTTAGGAAGAAAAAGAAAAATGGACTTTTCTGGTTAACTAAAAAAATAGGGTCCTTAGGCGGTTAGAATTTCACAAAAGGGAACCGCCCAACAATTATTCCCTTTTTAAAATGAAAGCCTTGAAGTTAGGCCCAATCTACTCGATGAAACCTATTGGGTAAAATTCTAACCGATCCTTTTTCCAAAGTTTCTAACACCTCTAGTACCTTGTTCTTTTTTTCAACTGCAAAAGACCACTTTTCAAAATATTATTCCAAAAATGTCATCGTCTCCTTCAACATCTTCGGCAACATACTTTAAATTCAAAAATCACCATTATTGGGCAACAAAACGATGATCGACCTGCCCGGTCAGGTCGCGGGGGTCAAGGTGGCAGCGCCCCTTCGTGGGAGTTCAGGGGAAACGCCCCCGAAAGGTAAACAGTTCTTTTGATTCATGAAATACGAAACTGTAATGGATCTGTGCTGGGTTAAATGATTTTTGGGACGAAGGCGAAGAAGGAGAAGGAAGAAGAAGACTTACGACAGAAGAGATGGAAGAAGCAGGTAGAGGACGTGGTCTGGTTCTTTATGATTTTGTGGTGCAAACTAGATTAGATAATATTTTATGTATCGCGCTTCAAAAATTAATTCATCGCGGTACAAAAAAGTTGATACATCGGTACAACTTGGATTAGGTATATGTATCACGGTTCAAAAATTAATTCATCGCGGTACATAAAAGTTGGTACCGCGGTGCAATAGGACTAGACAATTAAACTATTGAACCGCGGTACAAAAATTAATGTAATAAAATTGATGAATCGCGGTGCAATAAGACTAGGCAATTAAACTATTGAACCATGATGCAAAAATTAATACAATAAAATTGATAAAATGCGGTGCAATTAGACTATGCAATTAAACTATTGAATCGCGGCGCAAAAGTTAATGCAATTAAATTGATGAATCGTGGTTCAATAGTCAATGCACTGTGATTCATTTCTGTAGCGTGTCTCATGCTCATTAAGGGCATCATAGTCTTTTTGACCTCAAAAGTGTCCTTTTGCGGTTTGAAAAAAAAACACAGGACTGTAGCGATTAGAAACTTTGAAAAGTGGACCGGCCCATAATTTTTCCAAACCTTTTTGTCACAGCGTATATCGGCCTTAGGTTGAAAATGTGGCCTTAGGGCCGGGATCTTTTTAAAAGGGTGATAACTAGGGCGGTCCCCTGTGGAGAAATGTTAACCGAAAAAGTCACATATATTTGTTTTAAACCACTACAATACACTTTTGAGGGGAAAATGACGAAGATACCTTAATGTAAGAAAGGCGGGCGACAAAGTCACTGCCCAAATTTGGGCCTCGCAATGAAAAACATTGGGCATCCTCAAAATATTAGGCATCGCTCAAAACATTAGGCATCGCTCAAAATTTGAACATTGGCCACTGCCTAAACGACGCTCACATCATAGGAAAACATTGGGCATCGTTTAAAACATTAGCATCGCTTAAAATTTGAACATTGGCAACTGCCCAAACGACATCCACATCATAGGCAACGACACTTACATCATAAGCATCGTCACCCATATCATAGGCAACAACGCCCACATCATAAACAACATCCCAAACGACGCCCACATCATAGCCCAAGGAAAAACATTGACCATTGCTCAAACAACGCCCACATCATAGGTAACGATGCCCACATCATAGACAACTGCCCAAACGACGCCAACATCATAGCCCAAGGAAACTAAGCATCATAGCCCAAGGAAAAACATTGACCACAGCCCAAACGATGCCCACATCATAGGCAACGACGCCCACTTCATAGACAATGACGGCATATCATAGGCAACGACGCCCACATCAGAGTCATTGATGTAGTGTACTTTCCTGTTCGAATTTTGCACACACACTCAACATTTTGTTTGACTTCAAACTAATCATCATAGGGATATGCGCATTGATAATAGATTTGTATGCAAGCGATTTCTTTGGTATCGAAATGGACAAAGGAATGAATAATTAAACATTGCCACCAAATATCAACAAAGGCGGGCATCGAAATGAACAAATTTGACGTCTGAATAAATAAATTGAACACTGCCCCTAAATCTATGTAAAAATTTGATATATGGTGGGTCATGTGGTTCATCGAGGATCAAAGGTTATGGAGAAAATGGTCGAGAAAGATGAAAATAGGTCAACAATGGAGAAAAGAGGTTCAGCCTGATGTGAAGAAGACGGAAAATATTTGAAGAAAAAAAAGTGGACTTAAGCGGTTTAAAAAAGGAGAGAGAGTAGTGGAGTGATTACAATTTCAGGAAAGTGTACCGACTTGCAATTAATCCTTTTTGAAATGAAGTATTCGAACCGGGTTTTAATGGACAATTTACATTATTTTTGTTTTTGTTTTAATGAAGTCACAAAAGTCATGTAGTTTTTAATGAATAAGATCTAATTTCCTTAGATGTAATCAAAGTTTGTTTAATTTCTTAAATAATTTAGTCATAAATTGACTTTTAAAAATAGAAAGTGGACTCAGGTTGCAACGAAATAGTATGTTTTAATTTCTTGCACATGCTTCACTTAATTTTGGATTTAGTTGAATGTTTATATTCACGACATTCAGTTGTTTGTTTTGTTTGCTTAGATATTTGTTTCCCATAAATTAGAAAAAAATACCCCTAACTACGTAGATCAGCTCTTGATGAGATTGTTCTAGTTTAATTATAGGTATCAAATTCAAGTCATGTACATGGAGTTATCTTAAAATTTAGTATGAAGAGTTTTACCGCCTTGTGGTCTTAGTAGGCTCGTAGATTAATTTTGAGATTATCCTCCAAATACATGTAAATATAACTCAAAACCTTTCCATCCAGAAAAAGGAGGTACGTTGACTTAATATTAATCAACTTCATTTTTATCCATTGAAAATTTGGCCAATAATGATTATTAGTATTTTAAATGTAGTTTCAATTTATACTTTTATTTCCTACAACTAAAGAAACTTATGTTAAATATCAATTAAAAAACTCAAAAAAGTCCAGATGTACCTCTTTCTTGTTACGAAAGTAGTACAATATGGATATGACAAAAAACCAGTCTTAGGTTGTTTGATTGATGAGTAGGATATATGGGCTTGATCTGCTTCATTGAACCTGTATAAGGACACAATAACACCTATGAAGGAATGCGAGGCTAGGCCTCGCGAATCCCCTCCGACGTGAGATTGAGATAAGTGTAATGTCACGAGAGAATTTGACAGAGATTCGAGACTTAAAAAAGAATGTGTACGTTGTTTGTGATTTATGAAGGGGGTATATATAGGTCCCCAATGTCATTGAGTCCGTCTAGGATTCAGTTTCCATAGTTACCTAGTTGATTTAGGGTGAGACTCCTAAATTGTAGGTGTGACTGGTGGTTGCCCGCGAGAATGTATGAGCAGATATGACAAGTGTGTTGCTCGGGTAAGGAGACCTTTGACCTGTCTTGAAGAACAAATCACTGAGGTTCCCTGCTCGATGTTTGCCCGGGCGAGTAAGGCTCTGCCCGACTCAATGTGGTAGACTTGATAATTGAAGGATATATCTATACATATATCACACAAGTTCGTTATCTACAAGTAATCATAAGTTACCTCATGCGAACTTGAACATTGAGCGAAGCGAAAGACTTTCTACTTGAGCTACGATCTTCGTATGTCACGATTAAAGATCCTGCAAGTCTATCTCGTCGGATTGATATCACGTAACATGAATATCAATCACTGGTTCATACCGCAAATTCAAGCCTCTTGATGGTTAGGCTAGAGGGAGTATTTGGTGAGATCGAATATAAGAGAGAGAAAGAGGGGGCGGCCACTATTGGACGTCTTCTTAGGCGTGTAATAACCTTAGGGTTTTATCCCTTTAGTTGCCCTATTTATATTACTGTACAAGAAACCATATTTCTTGTAGGTTAAGTTAAGTCAATCCGAACCCCTTCAGATTAGGAAACTAATTAATCTTTAATAATATAAATATATTTCATGTGAGTGTAAGTAAATAATCGGGTTACAAGCCCAATTACTAACATCTCCCACTCGCACACATGGACTCACCTCTCTTACCACATCGTATCATCAAAACCTGTTAAACACTGCCTCTTCATACTGGAAGTGAAGCGTGCGACATGACGAAAAAGATAAAGGGTGGAGCGCTATACCAAATCACCATCTGACCAGCATAGAACGTCCTCGTTAGAAAACAAAACTCGTCTATACCCCAGACCATATATACACATCAATTTAAGCATCCTCAATCCCTCAAGAGCGGTGCTTAAACCTCAACATGTTTGTGTATCAAGATCAATCTCTTGAACCGTATGTTCAATATGATCGCCATGGCATTGAAACACAAAAATAGAGATGCATATCTTACTATCTTCCTTAGACACTAATATCAATCACTCTTGATTAACTGTTTTTCCAGCAATGCTCCGTAGGACTGTATGTGCATAGCCCGTTGGTCGGCATACCAAAGTAGCATCATCAACGTCCAAGTTCATGATATAGTTCTAAATCACATAGGGTATAATCGTGACCAGGATTTGATCACTAGAACTCATACAACGATGAAGCAGGGATCATTCAATCATAATCTTAAGTCGCATTATAGTCACATACATTATGATGTGTATGCTATGGCGAAACTCCCACACAAAGTAGGCATGTCATGCTCAAACACCATACAAACCTTAGTCTAGCCGCCCTTCTGGCGTCTAACTTAAGTACTTGAAAGCAGTCACTCTTCTAGTGTCTCTTTTAAGATCTCACATTCGGACTTTTCCTTGGGATATAAAATCGACCTTTATGCAAAGGTCTCATCTTGGCCGTATGCCAAGGCGATAAATATAATATCATTTACGTACCCCCTTTCGTAGGTGCCAAAGACTTTTACTATCTCAACTTGCTCGCCCACCTAGCGACAAGGTGAATTACCCGTGTGAGAGGGCCAATTCAATATCCACGACATCTTTTTAATCAAAATATATATGCTACGTAATTTCATATTAAAATATCCAATTAACATATAAAAGGAATAAAATGAAACTGCAATTTATTCAAACGATAATGAAAAATAATAATCAAATGTCAACAAAAGTGTTCTCAGAATAAATGTCAAATCTTACGAAGCCCTAGACCCAACATATGATCCTGAAAGATCTCTCTGGCTAGAGGTTAGTCATAGGGTCAGCCAACATGCTTCTAGTATGAATATATTCTAGAACAACTTTCTTTTCTGCAACCATGTCTCTAATAAAATGATACTTGATGTTAATGTATTTCATCTTCCCATGATACTTGGGATCTTTAGTGTAATCTAAAGTAGCCATGCTATCACAAGCAATGACTACAGGACGATCCACATGCATCGTAACATCAAGATGTTGAAGAAAACTCCTCAACCACACAGCTTCTTGAACCACAGATGAGCAAGCCATGTACTCTGACTCCGTCGTAGATAAGGCAGTGCTAGTCTGTCGCTTGCTACTCCAAGAGATAGCTCCACCACTAAGGAGGAAAGCGTAGCCCGAAGTAGATTTATAACCATCTACATCTTCACCCAACTGTCGGTGAAACCTTTCAAGCTCAAATCCCCACCTTGGTAACATAGGGTTAGATTTGTGGTTCCCACCAATAACACGTAACCCTCTTCACCGCCATCCGGTTGTTAAGGTCCAGGATTACTTTGGAATCGACTCAACATCCCAACTGCAAAGCATAGGTCAGGCCGAGTACACATCATAGCATACATCAAGCTTCCTACCGCATTCGCATATGGATTCGTAGACATTCTCTTATTCTCTTCTTCATTCTTAGGGCATTGGTTTGTACTAAGGACACATCCTTTTTCCATTGGAGTGACAACGTGTTTTGAGTTAGTCATGCCAAATCGTTCGATAACTTTCGTAATGTAAGTCTCTTGAGACAACCAGAGAAATCTTTTCGAACGATCCCTAATAACTTTTACTCCAAGCACATAGCTTGCTTCACCCAAGTCTGTCATATCTAAAAACGCAGACAGCCACTCTTTAGTGGCATTTATCATCTCCATATCATTCCCAGCTAGTAGGATGTCATCAACATATAATGACAAAATCAAGATCTTTTTCTTGGATCGTTTAACATACACACAATGGTCTTCTTCAATCATCACAAAGCCAATTGAGGTTATCGCTTGATGAAAACGAATGTACCACTGTCTAGATGATTGTTTGAGACCATAGATGGAACGTTTGAGTCGGCACACTTTGCGCTCTTGTCCATTGACTTCAAAACCCTTTGGCTGAATCATATAGATCTCTTCATCTAGTTCTCCATTGAGAAAAATAGTTTTAACATCCATCTGATAAAGTTCTAGATCCATGTGCGCTACTATCGCTAGGATTTGGCGAACAGAGGAAAATCTCACCACAGGGGAGAATGTCTCCTCATAGTCTAAACCCTCTCTATGGGTAAAGCCTTTCGCCACAAGACGTGCCTTATTTTTGTCAATTGATCCATCTACCTTTCACTTGGCTTTGAAAACCCATTTATTTCCAATAGCTTTACGACCTTGCAGAAGATAAACTAACTCCCAAACCTGATTCTTTTTCATAGAGGAAATTTCATCTTTCATTGCAGTCATCCATTCATTGTTTGTATGTAAAGAAAGAGCTTCTTTGAACGATGTAGGCTCACTAGAATTGTAAGAAGTAGTTAGGAAAGATTCCTCTTCGATTGCAAATCGACGACGAGGTATATTTCTACGTTTACTTCTTCGCTCTAGTATCGGACTCCCACTAGAATCCGTACTCCCACTCGGATGAAGATCACCTTGACTCTCATTGGCGACTTCCATAGGCTCAACCTCATGTTGTACCTTAGGATTAGGTTGAGGCAATTCCCCACCTTCGCCAAAAGATGTCATATGTTCTTCTTCCATCTCAAAAAATTCAAAGTCTTTCCTAACTTCACCTATCTGTGGGAAATCATTCTCAATTAAATCAACGTTCTTGGCGACTGTTTCGCCATTCCTACGTCAGGTTTTCCACCGTACATAACATAACCCTTTGAGGTATCTGAATATCTAATGAAAACACACTTGTTTCCTCTAGGGCCTAGTTTTCCAAACTTATTGGAGGTACTATGAACATAACCTGCACAACCCCAAGGATGGAGATGTCCCAATTTAGGCTTCTGGCCTTTCCAAAGTTCATAAGGGGTTGTGGGAACTGACTTAGAAGGCACTCGGTTAAGTATGTAGGCGGCAGTCATTAGTGCATCCCCCCAAAACAAAATTGGGAGGTTGGCTAGTGCCATCATTGACCTAACCATTTCCAACAATGTTCGATTCATTCGTTCTGCAACACCGTTTTGTTGCGGAGTTCTAGGAATTGTCAATTGTCGACATATTCCATTTTTCTCACACAATTCTTTAAATTGATCAGATAAATATTCACGGCCCCGATCAGTTCTAAAAGTTTTTAAGCTTTTATCCTTTTGATTCTCAACATCTGCGAGAAAACGCTCAAAACACTTAAGAGCTTCATCACGGTGAGAAATAAGGTAAACATAACCATAACGTGTGTAGTCATCGATAAAAGTGAGAAAATATGAAGCTCCATGACGTGCCTTAACATTCATTGGTCCGCAAATGTCTGAATGGACTAACTCTAATGGATGTGTGGCTCTTTTTGCCTTACCAAAAGGCTTTCGGCAAGCTTTTCCTGCCAAACAAGATTCACACAAGGGTAGGTTGACTTTGGTGAGAGACCCCAATAGGACTTCTCTAGCCAATCTAATCATCCTATTTTTTCCTATATGTCCAAGTCTAGCATGCCATAACTCGGAATTAGAATCATCATAAACCATACAAGAAGAAGAATTAACAAAAGAATTATGGGAATCCAACAAATATAATTTAAAGAAATTATCTGACAAAAAACCATGTCCCAAAATCTCATCACCAAAACAAATATCCAAGTGAACATCACTAAAATTAAAAGAATATCCATGTCCTAGCAATTGTACTACTAATAATAGATTATGTCAAATTCCAGGTGCATAAAGAACTTCATGAAGAGTCAATGTGCGTCCATTCCGCAATTGAAGTTGGTATGAGCCAACTCCTTTGACTTCAACAGATGAACTGTTTCCCATGAAAATTTTTCTTGTAGCCGCAGGAACTTTTCGATAATCTACAAATCCTTCTCGATCCCTCGTCATATGTTTGGTTGAGCCTGAGTCTACAATCCACACAGGGAGAGAGTCAGCTAATAAAACATAAGAGCAAACATAACTTTGCATGGAGATAGGATTAAGGGATACCTTATTGGGCTTAGGACAAGTCCAAGCAAAATGACCCAAGGCACCACAGTTGTAACACTTCTTCTTAGCAATGTTATTTTTGCCTCTACGGCGTTTAGCAATCTTGTCACTTTTGGGGCCCAAATTCTTAGTCTTCTTGCCTTTAGCTTGTTTCTTGCGTTGCCCATGTATCTTGCGCGGACCCTCAAGGGAAACAAGAGCAAGATCACGAGTCACAGCACTTATCGCGCAATTCGCTTCATGACACTCAACCTCAAGCTCAAGATGGTGAGATACATCTGTAAAATTCTGAATGGAGTCTGTATGAGTCAGAATACGCCTCAAACTACTCCAAGAGTCAGGCGGTGAACGAATCACTATTTGAACTTGTTGTTCATCAGATAAGATAGAACTAGTAGGCGTAAGCTCACGAATCATTTCGGACATCTCGTGTAGTTGTTCAAGAATGTTACGTTTCTGGTCAATCTTATAACTTTCAAACTTGTAAGTCAAAGTCTTCAACTTTGTAGCAAAAGTATTCCCATAAATGTGTTTAATGTCGTCCACATTTGTTTTGCAGTCAGGCAATCCTCAAACTCGCCAATCAAATCATTATGCATGCTGCTCAACATAGTGAAGAGTGCACATCGATCTTTCCTTTTCCATTTAAGGAATTCCTGCATTTTCTGGCGATGCTGGGTGATGGTCAAATTACTCATCTCTGGTTCTACCATCTCAGTATCTAGGTTGTCAAGAACCTCTTGCTCATTTAGCAAATACGTGATTTTTCTTTGTCAAACACTATAATTGGTACTATCCAATTTCTCACCCTTATTAAGGTCAGCGATTACATTCTTAGAAGTCATTTCACTACAATTTATTGCAAAAAATAAGACATTAGCATATATATTTCGATTCACTTTTGTTTTAAAAAATACATTACTAAATATAATCACATCATACACGTAAGGAGGGAAAATCTGCGAGGCTCGTAATCACAACCAAAGTATGCGCAACGTGAAAATATTCATAAATTGATAATTTAAACAAAAGAAATAAGGTAGAACAAATTCATCAAGCACATATCATGTACATAAATATTTTCAAGACTGAAAATAAAATTATTGGGTCTCGTATAGTCTCAATCGCAATTTTAGAGCCCAAAACGACAATTAAATATGCGAAAAATGACTTAAAATAGTTTAAAATTCACAAAGAATTTTTTAAAAAAATCAGAACAATCCCAAATGGCCCTAAAACAGTCATAGAATGACAAAACATCCCCTAGAAATTATTTTTAATTTTTTTATAAATCAAAAAACAAGTTTTTATACACTGAAAATGCCAAAATAAATACTTCCAGACTGAATTGACCAAAACAGAGGCCACCATTGGACTCAGAAGGTCAAAAAACATCCAAACGCGCTGGCCGTTTCAAAAACGGAGTTCTGGAGACGCCACACGCGCCTTTACGCGCCACCTGCGCGTGTGGACTTTTTGGAGAAGCTGACTGGACATTTGCTGACATCATTGATGATGTCATCACTCTGTGTCCCCAAAAAATAGGTCCCACTATGCAGACGTGACAGATGACATGGCAGCCACGTCAGCAGTCAACGCTTTGATCGTTGACCAGTCAACGGTTGACTAGTCATCCTCTACGTCGCCTTCCCACACGCACAGCCGGAGAGTGGGCTCCACGCGCCATCTTCCCGTGCTCCGATGAGGTCGTGGAAGGTGGTGTTGGATTCGTATCGTCGAGTACTTTCTAGTCATGTACTTTTTACATCGAAAGGAGTTCCACAAAAGGTACATACATCGAGGCGAAGAGTGCGGATCGTAGGACGCCTATTTTTCAAGCCGGAAAATCGATTCGCGAAGGTGATCCGTAAGCCAACTTCGCGAGGCTGTAAAACGTTCATTTTAAGTCCAAATTAAGCATACAATATGTCATTGGAAGCCCTCACAGAGTACTACAAGTACAAACCATAAAACCACGATTTTACAGAAAATAAATAGGTCAAAACAGCATGCAAAATTTTGGAAAAATCAATTTTCAACAAAACTTGGGTTTGCGATATTTTGAAAAATACCACACGGATTTCAATGAGAATTTAGTATGTTGTTCACCTCGTCATAGGGAACTCAGACATATAAATTTTTCTCGAAAATAAAATCGTTTTACACATAAAATAATAAAACCCATTTGGTTCGTTATCAGGTAAAACTTTTGAACAAACCCAAAAAAAAAGCATGCAATTCATGGCATAACGAAAAGAGCAATCAAGCATATATGCTCTGATACCAATGAATGATATATCTATACATATATCACACAAATTCGTTATCTACAAGTAATCATAAGTTATCTCGTGCGAATTTGAATTTTGAGCGAAGCAGAAGACTTTCTGCTTGAGCTACGATCTTCGTATGTCACGATCAAAGATCCTGCAAGTCTATCTCGTCGGATTGATATCACGTAACACGAATATCAATCATTGGTTCACACCGCAAATCCAAGCCTCTTGATGGTTAGGCTAGAGGGAGTATTTGGTGAGATAGAATATATGAGAGAGAGAGAGAGAGAGAGAGAGAGAGAGAATGTGGCCACTATTAGACGTCTTCTTAGGCGTGTAATAACCTTAGGGTTTTATCCCTTTAGTTGCCCTATTTATATTACTATACAAGAAACCATATTTCTAGAAGGTTAAGTTAAGTCAATTTCGAACCCCTTCGGATTATGGAACTAATTAACATTTAATAATATAAATATATTCCATATGAGCGGAAGTAAATAATCGGACCACAAACCAAATTACTAACAATAATGATAAGTGTAAATCCCGAGTATGACCCCTGGTCGAGTAGGCAAGACCTATACTCTGACAGGTTTAGACGGGAGTTATCTTGTTCTCTGCTCGGAGATAGAGCTGTCAAAATGGGTTGGTGTGGCGAGCCAGCCCAAACCCACTTCAACCCACTATTTGGCGGGGCGGGCCAGCCCAAAAACATGACGGGCCTAAGAAATATCAACCCAACACACCTCTTTTAGGTGGCAGGGCGGGCTAGCCCAACGGGCCTAAGCCTTTTTGACAACTCTAGGCGAGCCAACCCACAACCCACTTCAATCCGTCATTTGGCGAGGCAGGGCGAGCCAGCCCAAAAGTGGCGGGCCTAAAAAATACCAACCTAACCCACTTCTTTTAGGTGGCGGGGTGGGCTAGCCCAACGGACCCAACCCATTTTGACAGCTCTACTCGGAGACCCCGTTAGGTTGGTAAGTCTCATGCTAATTGAGTTCGTGACTGACACATAATGATCGTTCGTGCTTTGCTCATGATCGAGTTTGGGCCGGACACATCAAATATTAATTTTGTATTAACGAATCTTGTATTTTCGCCGGATCAAATCATGTATGCATCACTAACCATGTTATTTAACTTATATTTTTGTTGTAATCAACGAGAAACATATAAATTACTGTCATGATTATAATACAGTTTCTATTTTTGTAGCCCATTATGATCATCAATATGTATTCGTTTCTCATTTATGAAAAAGATTGTTACAAAATTATAAACCTCTACCTCGTAAGATGTGGCATTTGATCACATAAATTAAATGGAAAAAAGAAACGTTTTATTCTTCATTAGAGTCCTTCCAAAAACCTCAAAACAAATACAGTCTAAACACAAAATGGTTGAAATTTAGATGTTTGAAATCAATCTCACTTAGAAGGTGAAGTAATAAAGATAATTGCGATTTGAATTTGATTATTGCAAAGGTTTGGTCAAAGGTTGCTTTCAAGAATCAAATTAAGACACTTGTGATTATATTATGTGAAAAGTATTCTAAAATAAACAAAAAATAATTAATTAATTATGTACTTTCTCATTCCTAATTAATTAATGTTGTGCAAATTTTGACACTCGTGTGAGAATGAAAGAAATTCATCATGGCTTACATTGGCATGACCTCGAAGAAGACAAGGAACCAAACAATGCCTTGAGAAATCAAGTCAGCGAATCTCTACGCTGAGCTCCTACTGATTTGATCTTTTTTTTTTTTTATTTGGTAGTTAAACAAATGAAAGTGATAGTCAATAATTTGATTAATTTCCCTCAAGCCTTCTATCTTGTATGTATGTTTTGGTTGAGATCTAGATTAATATTTTCCATCTGTTCTAAAGTTGTGTTTTTTTTATTTTGTGTACAAAAATTAATATGATATTTCATATATCGTCTTATTTGAGAGAATTTTTAGGCGGTATTACTGAATAAAAGGTGAAGTCAACAAGCTAGAGTCTTATTTATATTTAGTTTGACATTACTTTTGAATCAACAAGAGTCTGATTTCTATTTAATTTGGCATTACTCTTGGCTTAAATCAGTCGCTCTTCATTTAATCTTTCGCATTTTATATTTTAATGTTAATATTTATAAATATTTGGATAATAAACATTTGTGGCGTATAAGGTTGTTTTTGGACCACGTCTTCGTATGTGTTTGTATTTCATTTGACATTAACAGAAAACACATTTTGAGAATATATTTGTCTCACATCGTCACTAAACTAAACATATGGGTTCAAAAGTGATATGCCATTAAGCAAGGTTAAAATTTTATTTTATTTTATTTTTTGTTTTTTTGCAGACAAGAACTTTTGAAGAAAAAACAAGGAACTCTACCTAAAGTAATTAAGTAAACACGAACTAATCAAACAAAAGCTAGATAGCCATGCAACTATTGCAAACTAGAAGGAAAAAATTATGGTATGTCATCTTTTAAATGACAAAATTGCCCAGAACTAGTTGCCTTTTAAAATGATATAGTTTAATGTTATCTTTTTGTTGTCAACATAACAAATTAAAAGATAATTACTATCATTTTTATTCGTATTTTCTAAAAAAAAATAATTAATATGTTTTTAACATGAAAGGTATATATTCAAGAATTATAAGTAAATATTTACATGATGTTATTTGTCTATAAAGCCAATAAAAACATAATAAAATATAATTTTAAGTTGATTCAAGGAAATGCAGGTAAAAGAAATTTAGAAAAGAAATTGTATACAGGTGACTATTTAAAGGGTATCTATTTTTTTGACATAATCTAATCTGAAAGATTATTAATGAATGTAGCGGTAAATCGGCAATCAATTAATGCAGTGGAAATAGCAGTCGTGCATTTTGAACGCCCAAATCCGAGCTTTATGTGAAACACTCATTTAGAAACACTGTAGCCCTGAATTTTGGTTACGATTCCAAATCGTCTATCTCAACTTCTGTACCTGTCATGTTTCTTGTCTCATTGAATCTCAACAGTTTATTTTAGTCAGCTTTCTTTTTATAAGGAGACGTGTAGGGCTGAGATTCAATGAGACAGAAAATGTGACAGAGGTTGAGATGGATGATTTGAAGCCAACTTTTACCAACATTTCTGGGTTATTTTCTTTATTTTTTTTATAATAAAAAAATCATACGTATTAAAAGAAAATGCTAGCAAGCTTTTTAAAGGTTATGTTGTCTTGTGATTTAGGACCTGTTTGATTTAGTTTATTGATATGTGCTGATGACTTATTAGTTATGACTGATACCTTATTACTTATAACTTATGACTGATGACTAATAACTGGTGATGTTTGATTTAGCTTTTTAAAAGTGCTGATTAGCTTTCATAAGTTAGTGTGTGTGTTTTATTAATAAGTTGAAATAGTGTTGAAATCAAATATAAAGACTAAAATAGCATCATCACAAAATGTGATTTACATTATTATTATTATTATTATTATTATTATTATTATTATTATTATTACAAATTTTATCACTATTATTAATTATTACTATTATTATTATCATTATTATTGCCTTTATTATTATTATTATTTTATTAACATTAATATTACTTTTATTATTATTATTACTTGTTAATTTTAGTATTTATTTTATTATATTAATAATATTATTAATGTTATTTATATTATTATTATTGATTTTATTATTATTAATCTATTATTATTTTTATTATTATTAAGTCGATATTAATATTACTTTTATTATTATTATAACTTATTATTATTACAATTATTTTTATTATATTATTATTAATATTAATTTTCAATATTATTATTATTATTTGTATTAATAATAATAATTATTATTATTACATTTATCATTATTAATAATATTTTTATTATTATTATAACAATTATCATTATTCATATTATTATTTATTAATATTATTATAATTCCTTTTATTATTATTTTGTTGTTGTTATTATTATTATTATTATTATTATTATTAAGGGTAATTTTGGAATATATAAAATTTCAATAAAGAAGAAGACTCACATGTTTTTGAAAAGTAGAATTAAGCACTAGGCTTCGTATTTACAACTTATGGTCTTACAAGTGCTTTAAGTGGCTTGTATATGACTTATGACTTATGACTTATGACTTATCTTATCATAAGTGAAATCAAACACTTCAAAAACATAAGTCATAAGTCATAAGCATTTCCAGATAAGTCAAATCAAACATAATTATGATTGTTGTAGACTTTCTCCTTCTCTCTCTCTCTCTCTCTCTCTCTCTCTCTCTCTCTCTCTCTCTCTCTCTCTCAGGCACTGTACACAACTTAATTTTTCTATATCTCTTTTACTATTATTTTTTTCAATCATTACAAAAACGCAACTCAAACTCTAAAATCAACCTCTCAAACCATGAAGGTGAATGCACCAAAAATGAACTAGAAGAAAAATGTAAAAGATTATGAGTTTAATAGATGAGAAATGAGCATTAGATTAAGCTAAATAAATTATTTATGGGAAGTTATCGAAACTTTGAAAATGAAGCAAAAGAGGTAAATAAAAAATCTCATTCAGAAACTGGGGACAAAGAACAAAATAAAAGAGTCCCTATTTTAAAAAATAGCAATAATTACTCATAAGTTATTATGTTTAACTATTTTTAATTTTAATGGATATCTTTATTTTAGATTTAGTTTTGCTTGATAAGTAATTAATTGTATAATTTTAAGGGAAAGCTTAATTATCATTATTGATAAATATTGATCAGATTGCAGAATCAGGTTTTTTATGATGCATAGAGAATTAGAGAGAGATACATTTATATATAAAAGAAAAAAAAAATACTCCCAATTTCATTTTAAAAAAAAATGTGTATAAACAAAAGTTACAATGAAAAGACTGCATTAAGTAGGACCGGACCGCTAATCCACTATATAGATTCTTGTTGTTTGATAGTTGATACTAGTACTCTTGCTCGTGTCGATATCACGACGTCAGTTTGAGAATTTATCAATAAATGAAGCAGATACTGTGGAAGTTAACTATTAAAAATATTATTTTCTTAAAAAAAATTGACTTTTAAACAGAGTCTTTTTGTCCAGAACGGAGGGATTAATTAATAATTTATATACGAAATTGCGGGCCGAAAAAAACGGGTCGGGCAAAAATTAAATTGATTAATTCAGTTAAAAAGAAAAAAAAAACAAATATTTTAAATTACAAAAGTTACGATTTTTTTAAATTTTTTAAATTTGTATACGAAATTACGGGTCGAAAAAAATTAAATTGATTAAGTTAATTACGATGACAATTAAAAATAAAAAATACAAATACAAATTTTCACAACCATAAAACTGTAAAACTGTAAAACCGTAAAATATTAACTATAAAATAATTGAGTGAGATAGAGTTAAATTTAGTTACGTTGGTAAATTGAGTTAGGTAAAAGACAGTTACCAACCGCCGTTCGCATATGTGAGAGTATGAAAGAATTACAACTGTAAGATTAAAGTAAAAAAATTAATCACAACCACTTTTTATCCCAAGTCAATTGCACACGTATAAACTGAGCTGTATTGTATTATAGATATTATTGAGAATTATTCCAGTCCTATATCGAATACGGGTCAAATAAGATCAGTTTTTTCGATCAAATCAAACGGAAGCGATGGATTTAAAAAAATCAATACAACGATATAAGAACATCAAATTATGCATATTAAACCTATTTGATCAATAGAAGGAAAAAGAAGATTACCTCTTACGACAATTTTCTTTTCCTTTGATCGTAACTATCGAATCTTGAAAGCTCGTAGATACCATGATTTTTCGATTCGTTCCTTTCAATTAACAGTAGTGTATGAGCACTCCGATAATATTAATACGTTCCTGATATTATATGGATCAATATTGAACTAAGCTTTTAAAAGAAAAACCCCAAAACCTTACCGTCGATCACTTGCAGAAAAATACCAAAAACAACCAAAGTGGTTTCACCTCTCTGCCGTCGATTAGCACAGCGCTAATCTCAACTATCCAAATAGCTTTATACTTCTTAATAATTATCAAATATAATTATTAATTAGTAATTGTATAAATATCCAAAATATCTCATATTTATTCAATTCTCAATACAATTGAAATTGTATATTACCCGATATTCTCGTAATCAATTGGTATGTATATATTAACCAGAAAATAATTTTCCATAAGCCTTTAGGAACATAAATATTAATTCTAATCCGTTTAAAAAGGGAAGGTGAATCAGGGACCATGGACCTATAATTATAAGCTCAAATAAATTGAATAAATAATTAAATTCTTCAATTAATTTATTCGACTTATTAACTCTGATATTACTCCACTATAAATTCGAATTGCACTCTTATAAATATAGAATATCTTACTCTACGAAATTGAACAGTTCAGCGACTTAATTATTACATATTAATCCTCCATAGACAATTCGTAATTGAAGCTAGGTAATATTCGTTAACCTTTTCAATTACATCTTTTCCTCATTTACCATTAATTCACTAGCGAATAGTTAATTTATAATTAGATTATAAATTAGAGATTTCAAACCACTCAGTTTTAGAATTAATAAATTATAGAACCGTCTTTTTACTTATCATAAGAAGGAATGGATTCCGTATCTGTGAATTCATATTCTCAGCCATTTAATTCAAATGTGAATCTAAAATGCAAGTGCTGGGAATGTCATCGAAAGGTAAATTTAGACGAGCAAATCAAGAAACACCTCGAAATAAATAGGAGTTTATAACCACTAAGGATTAAGATCCATCTATATATCATCTAGAGATTTAATTTGATTTTTAATTTCTATAGCGAAGTTTATAGAAAAATTACAAATTAAATCGGTCCAAGTCCTATAGGATCAAATCATATATAAATATCCCCACTTAGATGTCTCTACATCAACTATTCGGATAAGACAGTCGCATTCAAAATGTTTTGGGTCACATTAATGATGTTTTAATTAAAGATCGCATTCTTTAATTAATATCATCACGGACTTAAGTTTAAGTTTATTATCCACAATATTAATCCTTTTGTATATAACACTCATATACTAAAATTTTTCTATAATGTTTAATAAAATACATACAATAAGCACAAGAGTTTATAAATAAATATCGTCTTTATAAATAATCTAAAAAACAATTCAAAATTGCTTTAAGAGCACTATCACTAACACATATTCCTTTTAGGGATTTGATAACATTTGTTAAACTTTCATTAAAAAAAATTGTTGCATTAAAATTGAAAATACAGTACTAGAAATAATTTTCCTATTGGAGAAACCTTGACAAATACAACGGGAGCAACACTGCTTATCGACAACCTTTCTTTTTACATGTGAATCGTTGAAGGCCATCAAAGAGCAGCCGCCAATCTCTCCCTCTCTCAAGTAAAGGTGTATAATATCAAATGTAAAGGCCGGGGCTGCTCTAAAATAGTACCACGTGAGCTATATATTAAAAAATATAGTAAATGATATTGTTGTGTAAAATAATTTTATTAGGTCTCAAGTTCGATCCTTTTCCATGCCCCCTAAAAAGAAAAATAATAATAATAATAAAATAATTTTATTAATCGGTTTTTTTTACATATAGTCGTCAACCAACCCCTCGTCTACACAACTTTTTTTTTTTTAAACGCATCTCTTTAACTCAATTTATGGTATTTTGATTGTTGAGCTGTGAGATAGTGAGCTATTTTTTAATTATGATTTGCAACACAGTTTTATAGAAGTTCTACTCAACTCTTTAAGTGAAACATCTCAAAAGATTATAATGAATTCTTTGTCCGAAATGAATTGACTTTAGACTTGTCAATGGATCGGATTCAGATCAATTAGTCAAATCCATATCTAATTTGTTAAGAAATTATTAGATTTGGATCGGATTATATTTTAGATATTTCAAATCTCGATCTATATCCTAAATTTTCGGATTCATGATTTGTCTCTTATTAAAGTACTGAATAAAATTAATATTGATGTATTTTACTTAATCAAAGGTCGCATAAAATTAAAACTTATTATTTTCAGCTTACACAAACATAAATAACAATATTCGTAATATTTAGTGAAAATTAGTAATGATAATGACTAAAAACTCAACATAAGTAACTTTTTTATATATAATATAATACAGAGTATATATTTTTAAATGAGATCGAATCGGATTGTTAACGGGTCAAAACACATTAATCTAAATCTAATTTATTAAACTTTTGAATTATGATCAAAATCGGGTAATCAGATTGAAAACCTAAATTAATATCCTAAAAATAATATTGGATTTCAGATCAAAATTTGAGTAGTTGACACTTGGCAGACTTAGAGCATGAACAACAAAGCTCCCCACTTGAGAAACTTAAGCTCAATTTTTTTATTACAAAAATGTCATTAAGCTCCCCAATAAAAATATTTTTTCAACAATGCACAAACTCCAACACTTTTATATACCTCATCATCTTTATCTCCAATAATTTAATATTTTTATAGAAAAATGACTAGAAATTTAAAAATTTCATAGAAATTTTTTCTGATATCCAAATAAAACAAACCAAATCTCTATTTGTAGGTAAAAATGTTTACTTTAATACATAAAAAAAAAAAAATATATACTTTATGGCTGAAAATTGATGAAAAAAGGAAATGGAGGAAAAGAAAATGATGCATGTGGAAAGGAGGAAGAGGCTGGAAGGTGGCAGGGGTTGTCGAAAGCCTACTCCCCCAAACTGTTGTGTTTTGATGCCTTCCTTAAAAAAATTATGTCGTTTTTGGGCTTTTTTTTTTGTGTGTGTTAAGCTTGGAAGTTTCTTTTGCTCCCAAATCCACTTTATGCTTATTAAACATTTTTGAAGAATCATTGTTGTTTGATAGAATCTCAAATAATCTGGTTAAACATCTCCATTGTTAATGGTCTTAGAAGCTAGAATGGAGTATATACTACATTAATGATTAAAATGAGAGAGCAGCAATCAAAAAGTCTCTTTCATCAATCAATTGCAAACGTTTCATCTATTACATATTTACATGAGGACACATTGTATACATTACTTGGTAGATTCTCTCTCTCTCTCTCTTTTTCTTTTCCTTTTGGAAACATACTAGCTAGCTATTCATAACCTATTAATTAGGTGATAGCAGTTTACTAAACAACTTCTAAGCGAGAAATCAAAACCCTTTTCCTGAAATTAAAATATATATTAAAAAAAAAAACCATAAAGATAAATTGATTTAAGAAGGCACATAAGAAGGATCAATAATGATACCACATGGTGTTGGTAGTGGGCAAACCCACATCAGATAAGAAGCTCTGATCAGAAGTAGTTCCAAAGCTGGACGAGTGATTGATGATTTTCGGATTAATGGTGTCGGTTTCCTTGTTAAGGTACTGATTTAAAACAGCTTTAATGACGGATGTTTTGTCAGAAGAAAATGAAGGGTTTAGATATGTAGCAACATCATGATGAGATGGGAAGGGGATAGGTCCAAAAGTGGGTGAATTACTAGTAATTTTGGTATATGGGTTGGAGTCCATATAATTATGTTGTTGGCTAGTAGTGATCATGTGTGACAAAGTTTGGTTTGTTTGGTTGGTTGTGAAAATGGAGAAGCAGGGCACTTGCTCATAGTGCTCATCAATCAAATTAGGGTTACTAATGTTATTGGCTTGTGTTTGGGTATGTTCAAAAGTGAGATTGGTGTGGTTGTGGGGTTCCATTAATGGTGGGAGAGATGAAGAGTCATCATAGCTGCAGCTAATTGATTCCATCCCTTGTTTTGCAACACCACCTCTGTTTTTGTAGAAAACTCTACATAGTACCCAATCCTCCTGTTCATGTAATTATATAAAGATAAAACAAATTAATATCAAGCATGAAAAATTAGAATTACAACTATAGTACTCCATTATTTTATTCTTGGTTCAAAGGCTACGTCTGCAATAGGCCTCAGGGACAGGGACGACGACCCTTGGTACCATTTGACTACGGGCCGCCGCTTGGTATACACACACGGGTGCCAACTTACCTTTTTAACCTTGAACAAAGTATTTTACTAACTATGGAGGGAAATAAATAGTGAATGTGGGTGTTTGAGGTCAGCATGTTGAAAACGTTTGGAGGACAAAGGAGTAGGTTTGGGTATTTTATGATAAGTGAGGTGATATTTCTTGTGGATCGTAATTTTCATATGCTAGTAGTTACCATTATTCTAAACTACTATGCGCAATAGGTCAGCTACGTACTAGCTAGCTGGTATGATATAGACTTTAATCAAATCATTGATTTGTCATAAACTAATGAGACAGACTAGACGGACTTGGATTCTATCAGCTACAAATATAAGAACTGGAACAATTATTATACATTATTCCAAATGCAAACTAACAATCCTTGTTAGCCTTAAGTACAGGCAGAAAGGGACAAAATTAATCTAACTTCAAAAATCTATCTTGCATGAATTTAAATTAGTCAAATACTTGCTAAGACGGTCTTCTAGGTAGTTTTTGTAAACGAATCCTCTTTATCCGATCAATCGTGTGTTGGTGAGTTAAATTGTGAAAGAGGGTGGCTCCGTCTTCCATGAGACCTAGTCTTTAAATTAAATGCTCTAGCTCAAATAAAAACTAGGCATATGAGGACAAATAAAGAAAAGATGGAATATATAGTACCTGGGTAGAAGAAAGTTTAGGAGGGAGAAAAGGTCCTTCAAGCCTGAATTCATGCATGACCCAATCAGTTTTCTTTCCTTTTGGAGCCCTCCCTTGGTAGAACACCAAAGTCTTCCTCATCCCAACCAGCTGCCTACCCTTACCAAGCACTGGTCTGTCCTTTCCAGTCGCCTTCCAATACCCTGATACCGTTGCTCGGTTTGTTCTTAGTCCAGTTGCATATTTCCGGTCACGTTGGCTATAGAAGTACCATTCTTTCCGTCCCACACAAGCACTTTCTGTCATTTTTATTATTTTTATTATTTTATTTTTTTCAAGGGACAATAATTAAGACATAATTAAATATATATATATATATATATATATATATATATATATATATATATAAAAATTAAAAAAAATGAAGAAGAAGAAGGATAATCTGCTGATGATCATGGATGTCAAGATCAATGGAGAAGGGTCGATCAAAAGGACCATTGGGCGAGAACCATGTGGGTGTGGCCAAGGGTGTTGTGGCGTCATTATACTAGTGACTCACCAATTTTAAAATTGGCCATATATATATATATTGATAGACGACCTTATGGCCATTATTAAGCATAGGCAAAGTGTCAATATCCATATACTGACATAATCAAGAATTATTTGAGTTAGTCAGCCAATGAAGAAGCTCAATAAATTTTATATAGTATTGTACACGACAAACTGCTGGCAACTCACAACATTCCATGGCTTTCACAATTACATATATTTTGAAACTGGCCCAACATTTTTAACAAACTCAGACCAGACATATATATATGTATATATCTCCAAACTGAACATTCGAGAAATTAAGAAATAATAATAATAATAATGAAAAATGGAAAGTTGACGGCAGTGACAAATTAACTATATGGGACTCATAACTAATTAAGATGAAATAAAACCTAATTAATGTACACGCTTAAGTGGTATAGACAATATGACTTTGATTTTTCAATCACTGTCACAATGCTTTTAGTTGTGACACTGTCAATTTTTCAAAAAGTAGTGATATATATGGAGAATAGATGAAATTGAATGAGAGAGATTTCAACTACACACGTAGATAAGTTCTACAAACCAGGCGTGTAAGAAAAATATAGCTCACACGGGTCGACACACGAGTGTCATATGGGTCGACACGGTGCACGATTCAAACATGAGTAGATATTGAGTGTATAAAACAACAAAACGCACCAGCCTTGTTATTTTGATGATACCATGCAACTATTATATCACTATTGCACTCAATATTGTTACTTCATAATACAAGATGCACTGCTGGTACACTGTCCTATATTTACACTATAGTAGTAGTACCTAAGTAGACATATATATAATGGGGTACGAATTTAAGTGCTACTTACATCTCCATGCTTGCTTTCACTAAATAGTAAATACATATCTTGATTTGTTCTAAATAGCCAAACATCTAAGAGAATTTGGTGAATCAGTTGGCCTGAAATCAGTTGGTGCGAAAAAGCCTCATGTGCGACGACACGGTTAATTAATTACGTCATTTGCTGATCATCCAATACCTCTGAGAAAATAATCATACACTGGAAGAATCTTACGAAAAATATATAGAAACTAATAGCTAGTAATACCTTGTAGTACTAGCTAGGAATGAAGGAATTTTGAAGATGTTGTCAATTACTACTAGCACTAGCTAGCTAGAAAGAGAAAATTAACAAGATATATAGATAATTATTAATCTTGATGATGAAAAGAGGTAATTAAAAAGGTTGAATGTGGAATCAGTAAATATCTAGCCTTGCAGGTTACTGTACGTACTGGTATTGGCATGGTTAAATTAAGGCGATGACAGTCATTAATGATCATGATCAGGGAAACATATATATATATATATGATGATGATGATGATGATGAAAGTAATCGCAAGGCGAGGCGATGGAGAAGATGTTAACACGAATTAGTACTTACCGGGAATATCCCAAGGTTCAGACTTGTTGAGGTCAACTTCGACCAGAAGAGGGGGCTGAAGGTCATGACAGCGTGTTACCTTCTTCATCAAGTAATCGCATACCAGTTCTTCGTCCCTCGGATGGAACCTGAAACCTGGTGGCAACCTTGCCTCCACCATGCTCAGATTGCTCATCTGTGTGTGTGTAAGAGAGAGAGAGAGAGAGAGAGAGAAATATAGAGAGAGTTAAGGTGGAGCAAGTGAGAATATGAGCCCCCCAACAAGGACGGGGAGTGGAGATGCTTGTATTAATAATTTATATGTACTGCACCAAATATTAACAGTTATAGCATATGTTTACTGAAAAGAAATTAATTATATAAAAATATGCAGAGACGAGATGGGAAATAAGAAAGAAACAAGTGGGTAATAAGGTCAACCCAGTAATTGCGTGTAAGAGGAGGGTGTACGTGTGGTTTTGAGGTACAACAAAGGTCCTTATAGGATCTCTAACATGCTCTTTTAGCACGTAAATAAATGATGTAACTTCAGTTTGTAAATTCTCTCTGTCTGTCTTTCTTAGGTAATATATGTGGAATTGAAGGTGAGGTATTTTTTGCTTACATAGGCCCCACCAATTACTGCCAACCTCTCTGTCTGAGATTCAAAATTAAAAGGTTCCGTCTAGTAGTTGGACATAGTTTCTCCGCCAAGATTAAAACCGACCAAAACAACATTGTTTCAAAGGGAAAATATGTTTTAAGCGTCCAATCAACTCAATTAATAAAGAGGCATATGATTTTGGTCCTGAAGTACGTACTACACCAACCACACGGATCTCAACCACAGAAGTTTCAAATTAGTGATCTGCGCGCGAGAGAGAGAGAGAGAGGTGGTTGCTTTTTTCCATCTATTGTGGACAAATATATATGGTGGGATTAGATTAGATTAGATACCAAAAGTTGGCAACATAAATGAAGCAGCCAGTAGCCACACCTCCAGAATTTTAGACCCCACAGTGTCCTATGACATGACGACCAAACTCATTTTGGGCAATCCCCCTCCAACTCAACTCTTATTGATCTTATTTTTTTGATTTAATTCCTCTCTCAATGAAAAGAGTAGCTAGCTGGGGGCCATGAAATGGCCACAACGTGATAAGTGCTAAGTGCTAACCCAGTATTTTCATATATCATCCAAAGATAATGCTACACAACACACACTATACTAATCAGATCACCCAAAGACAATGCCCCCCAGCAAATTTTTAGTTTGACCTAACTATGGTTTCACAAGCAAGAAATACACGAAAAAGAGCAGTGACGATATTGACCAATTAAAACGCACAATTACAATATGATTTTCTGAAAATCTTTATTGTACATGCCGATATGGTCTGTGCATATTTAAACTCATGATCAAGTCGAGAATGAGTAATATTGATGCAGATATACATATATATATTAACACCATTTTACGAGAAAAAGTAATATATGGTCTTGGTTGTTTGCAATTTCTTTGAGGAGATGTTGGGTGTCTAAAAGCTGTAAGCAACTTCTGGGAGGCAAACCTTTCTGTTTTATGGTTTATTTCGGACGTGCCAGCCTTTTCTTCCTTTCCTACCATTCCTACCATTCCTAGAATATAGATTTACTCACAAATATACAGTGAATATATGGGTTTCTAAGCCTAAATAATATATACTCCATGCTTTTCTAACTCAAGGCAGCTCAACTCAGCTTCTTTCCTACTCATTTGAGATCAACTACATCAATCCGTCATTCGATTCATTACAAAGCAACGTCATCACACATATTACACTTCGTAATTGGTCAACGTTGTAAGTGTCTAAATTATTTTCAAGCTTGTTTGGTGCAGTATTTTCAAAATACAACTTTGTGAGACACATTTTTTAAATACAACTTTTTAAAAAACTAGTTAATAGTGGATAACAGAGGGTTCGTTTTGATAACGTAACTTATTCAAACGCTGCATTGAAACATATTTTATGTGTAAAAGCTGTGTTTTTAGGCAAATTGTAGAACCAAATAGGATATTATAGTTTTTAAATCATTTTATTTGCTATTAAGGCGATATTTATTGTCTCGTGAGTTTGTTTATTACAGATTTCATCTTTCTTAATTTTACTTCAAAAAGGTGGGCCTCCATAATTTGGGATAAGGGGTTTCTCCCTCTATTTAACAAAAAAAATTGACAATTCAAACTTTTTAATAAATACTTAACACCAAAATTGTATACAATTTTATATGAGACATTATATAATATCATATTCTCAAATAGAAAAGAACACGAATTGAAAGAAATGAAGATCTTACACTTGGAACTTTAAAAATGCGACTCATTTTTGCAACAAACCAAACTAAAAAGTACTTCCTCCCTTGCTAAAAAAAATATTTTCTTTTCTTTTTAGGCCGTATAAAAAAATGTTTTTCGTATCTAAATTAAATTACCATTTTACTCTTAAGTGGAGTATGACATTAATTAATGGACTCACTCTTACATAAACATTATTGTAAAAATAATTAGAATCATGTATAAGGATATATGAGTGCAACTTTACATTAAAGATGCGTAATCAAATGCATGTATTGGATAAGTTTTAGGGTAGACGGTTGAGCTATTATTATTTAGTAAAACTAATTGTAAATAAGCATTTAACTAAACAAATAACTTGAATTAGAAGACGTGATTTTCCCTCTCATATTTTCATGGGGCTGGGGTGTGAGGGCTATCGGGGGAAGAGTTTCCCCGTTTTGGATATATAATTACCAATTGTAGCAAAAACCAGCCATCAGATTAAGAGCCGGTCTTAAAGCCTAATCTCATATTACTAATAAGTAATACCTATACCTAGAGGCTAGGAGGATAGAGCTTTAGCAATACTCAATACCCAATAGGCCAATCTTTGTCATTAGTTAAGCTAGTTTAGTATTAGTTGGAAATAAAAGAATATTGTCGCCCTTCCAAATACTATATTAATTAACAGGTGGAAGTAGGAGGTGTCATATCATCTAAACCAAACGTTAAGGCCCGCCCACTGCCGGCTGCCCACACCACTCTTCTAATTACCCTTCTCACTTCTCACTTCTCACTTCTCACATACTTATCCATTTAGGAAAAACGAAGAATTTTTTTATTAAAGTTTATTGCCAAAACGAAGCAGATGTATCAACAATCAATGATCCACATTCCACACCAACGGCCTACCTCTATTTCATTCTATCAGCTGTTATTACAATTGATCTTATCAATGATCCCTTCTTAATTTTACAGCTTCTCAAAACATAAAAATTGCTTGCCATATTAAGTCAATATGGACAAGGGGGCTCTAATGTGCATGTCCATCCTTAACATTGATATATATTGTTGAGCCTCTATCTAATAGCTTAAACTTTTAGATAACATTTAATAACACATTGTCATGGTTATAAATTATATACATGGCCTAACTCGTAGGCTCGTCGGCTCGTTGCAAATACCAAAAAGTTTCTCTCTCTCTCCCAACAACACCCCACTTTCTCCTCTCCGTAAATAATATAGATACAATTTTTTTATACAACATTTACTTAGATAGTATCTATTAACTCATCACATACTTGACACCTTGATTTGTATGAAAGTTTTGTATCCTCATCATTTCCTCTCCTCTGTGGTTATTGCCCTTCTGGTCAACCCTTTCCGAAAGAACACTACTCCGAACAGCATTAGTCATCGGATCACAATTATGAGTAGGAGGAGCTCTTGTGAGCATAGAAGACGACGCGATCCATAAAGCTAGTAAATACATAGTAATGGGGTCGGGAAGCAATGAGGTGAGATGGTGGAGCTACTGACCTCAACTAGGAACTACTCCCTCCGCCCCCAAAATAAATGACGGTTTAACAACAACAACAAAAATTTGTCTCAAATAAATGACATTTTAGGATTTCAAGACAAATTTATCCATATTATGCCAAACTTATCCGTACTAATTAATCTCTAATTAAATGTTGTATTAGCATGCTTTAGTGCTCCATTTTTAAAAGTCATATTTAAAGGCCAATAAGTAAGATACAACACCCTTTATGCATTGAAAAGCCAAAAGCCAAAAAACCAAAATTTTAAACTTTTTTGGTTTTTTTTTAAACATGAAGACAACTATTCATTAATAAATATTTGATTGTCTTCATTTCATCATTTTATAAATATACATAAAAATATGAATACTAATTTTCAAGTTTTTTTTTAACAAATAATTATAACGACTCATGCTATAATCAAGTTGAGCATAAGTCATCACAACAAACGAGCCCTTAATGAGTTGAGAATATAAAAGGTTAAAAAAAAAAAGTAGTTCAGTCTTTTTATAAACTTCCTTAATTTATGATCAAATCTTTAAAAAATAATTTATTTTGGGACGAAGGGAATAATATAACAAAGAAGTTAAAGGGACCCGTTCATATCTATTGGAATTTTCTCATATCTTTTCAAAAATTTATGAATAATCACTTTCACTTGTAATGACCTTTTTGATTTACAAGAAATCAATGATATCATCAACCTTTAAAATGTTAAAACTTTTGAGGAAGGTCTTGTGGGTTTTTTTTAAAACCCTTTGGACTTGTATGCATTTTAATATTTCATTCTAGTCCTTACCTAAATGCACGTAAGAAGCCCAATAGTAACTTAACGGTATTTTTTAACGGCATTCATCAAAAGAAATGAAGTAGTGCAAATTTAAAACATTATGAATTGAAGTAGTGAAAATTTAAAACATTTAGTGTTCATTAATCCAAAGGGACTAATTGTGAGATCGGGACAAAATAAAAGGACTTGTAGTGTCATAAATCCTTCTTCTTTTTAACGTTTACAATTCTATGAGAAGTCAACAAATGTTTTTCTTCTTTATGGGTATATGGGCACCAGACCATTTATGTCCACATTATGAATTATCGACCCGCCAACTTTAACCCATGGGGGCCAGCTTTACTTGCAACCTAGTCAAGTCACAAGTCTATATTTTCCATTCCAATGTAAAGACAAGGAAAGACTTGGCTGGATTTGGTAATAAATTAGGGGGATTTAGAATTTTGAAAAAGGAAAAGGTTCCAGAGTCAGATGTAGTTATGATAAGTTTGATGATAAAAGTAAGGCCACTATCTCGCATCATAATTCATAAGCATGATCAGCATTCGGCATTCAGCATTCAGCCACCACGGAAATGAAAGCTATGCTCAGTCTGATGAAGTTTCAAAAACACTATTTGAGATGAATACCTGACGTACAATTCTTATGCAAACTGCAAAGCACTTCTCTTCTCTTTATCTTAAGTAGTGCTGAGGTGGAGAGGTGTTTTGTAGTTTTGTACCAAGTACATTGAAGAGTTTGAATAATCTCTCTAGCTATACTTTTCCCTTGATAGCAATGTTTTCAATCGATAAGGAGTATTACCTAAAATGGATACAAACTCGTGCCTTTTCCAATTAAAACTTACCAACTGTTCAAGATCATGTGATCACTATTGTTCAACTCTCAACACGTGTCGCTCTCCCTCTCATGGTCCCTGACAAAAACGACAAGTCAACACTAGCTTACTACTTTTATAGGATTACGACTCTCATTCTATCTATCAACTTCAACTCAATTTTCATTTTTTCCAATCAAAACCCTCGTCCGTCTCTCCCCCACCATACAAAGAAAGGTCTTGTTCAATAATGGAGCGGCAGCGGCAGCGGCTGCGGCTGCGGCTGCGGCTAAATCAACTCCCTCTCCCTCTCCCTCTCCCAAACCCTACACGTTTCGTGTTTAATCTCAATTCTCAGAGTTACTGACTTTTATTCTAAATTACTGTAAGAAATCTATTGTGCTTTCGGCTCTCACAAGCGTAAAACTAGAGAAATAAAATGACCAAAAACAGAATATACATGCCCATATTAAATTACAGCAAAAGGGATGATTATGAGAATAAAAGCATAGACTAATATACAACAATGGTGACCTAACTAATCCAATTTTCCTACTTGAAGACGGAAGAAAAAAATGTACAGAATATTATTTTGATTCAGAAAAACCAACAGATATGATCAGTACTATGCAGTTTTCGAAGAAAAACAATAGTTGCAAACATAAACTTCCAAATATATGAACAGAAAAGAAATTCAACTCACAAGGAACCAACTGCATTCTTAACCAACAACTTGCTACAGTCTTTTGGTTTCTAATGCTGACTACAACTTAAAATCTTAACACCTAAGCCGGGTAATTGGTCAGGTTTGGAGAGATGACGGGTCGGAACTCATTAGAATCTAAAAATCATACGCATTCTTAACCACCAACTTGCTACAGTCTTTTGGTTTCTAATCCTGACTACAATTTGCAATCTTAACAGTCAACTTGCTATAGTCTTTCGGTTTCTAATGCTGACTACAATTCACTATTCCTTCCAAGTCATACATCCGGTATCAGTATCACCCACTAAACTTTTGACTTGTACCAATGGTAACCAGGCTGGATGCATTATAAGGAATAAATATGTATAAATACAAGCAAATTGTTTTAAATAGTAGGTTTTCCTGCTCACTATACCAAATTATGACTGATTTTTTTTTTAGTTCTGCTAACATCAATAAATTAAATCAACTTTGTTTCAAAATTAAACACTAGGATTTAATTAAGGTGTATTCATCGACCTTTTGTATGTCCAAACAAAGAAGCTTGTATACCTTGAACAAACAGCATCTGAACCAAGAATTCGGAATGTCATAACATTTGGATAACCTCCAATCAGATTGCATGTGCTTCTGGAAATATCCATAGAAGTATTTTCTAGGCAGAAGTTGGCATTCCCATTTGAGAGCCATGAAACTTGAATCTAAAAGAGTTGAAATCATATGTTAGCAAGCATAAATACAAGTCACATAAATAGGTGCCCAATAGAAGATTGAGACAGAAGTAACTTTGAATGCTAGAGAAATCCACAGCAGATTGAAACAGGTGTATAATTTACAGAGGGAGAGGGGAAAAAAAAAGTTTTTTAAATCGATATCAAGTACAAAACAACTCTCTGATATGTAAAATTCCTTGAACTAAACTTGTAAAGTAGCAGGGAAAGGTACAGTTTTCTGTCAGTAAGTAAAAAAGGAAAGGACTAACTGTTTCAATTGAATCCCTCTAGCCACATTGCAGATATCTGATAATTGCTGCTGCTCGACATTGCAGAAATATTAACTCGCATAGAGCCATATTAATTCTGCCTTCTCAAAAACTATCATGAATAAAATTAGATATCAGCTTCAACCGAACAAGACATTGCATGAAGTTGCATCCAACAGAAAAAAAGTGGGTAACTTCGAGGAAACCATTCTAAAGTTTGATGGCCTAGGAATCTAGGATGTACATCTGAAAGCCTGATTGGCAGTCATAGCATAATATATTAGATAGTATTGTTTTCTTAAAGATCTTGATTACAAATTCATAAAGATCATCACAGCCCAAAACTTGTATGTGAAAGTGGCAAGTATGTCAATCTGTTATATTATTAGATATCTGACCGCTCCATTAGTTGATTATCGCACATTAGAAGACTAAACAAACTTAGGTATTTTGGAATTCATTTCCCTGACAATATAATCGGGAAAACTTAAGATGTGCATAAGTTTCAAGTAAATCAATTCAATCTCCAAATTCCATGTTCTCCCAGAGCACGAAGACTCTGTCAGATTTTCTTCGCAATCAAAGCCATGTTCCTGGGGGATAATGAAGGATCGAAAATGGGTAGCATGGTTACTTCCACAGAGTTGCCTTTCTCTTGGAGGAACAACAGACGATCAAGCAGAAGAAGAGTTTCCAAAACAGGCCCCAAAGCTGCTCGAAGGGACCAATAAGGCCCTATCAGTTCCTGCATGAAGTTGGTGGAGTAATCAATAATCAAGCTAAGTATGGACTATAACAGCGTGAAGCAAGTTCCGCATTTAAAGCTGTGGTATATATCAAGTATGGTCTTTTGACCCAGCCACTTATCTTTTTTGGCCTTTGACCAACAATTGATATAAACTACCCAAATACCCCCCCCCCAAAAACCCTCAAACCCTCCCTCCCCCTAATACCCCCAAACCCTCAAACTCTCCCACCCTCCTTCAAACCCTCCCTCCCTCTTCCCAAATACCCCAAAACCCTCAAATCCCCCCCCCACCACCCTCCTTCCCTCTCTCTCTCTCACACACACACAAACACACGCTGAAGAAAGCAACAGCGACGAAGGATTCGCTGGCTCATGGTATGTCGCCACCGTCCTCTCCGCCCTTTCTTCTTCAGATCTAATCCTCCTTCCTTCTGCCTTCTATCTCTCCAATGGCTTTCCTTACAGAGTGTTGTGTTTAACTTGGCACACAAATTAAGAAAAGCTAGTTGACTCTCTTATAAAGTTTAGGATGGTACGAGTATTCCAAAAAATGTACATATAGTGTGGGACAAATCAATTAAAGTTGGAATCAAATACAGAGTAAAATGGTAAAAGTAATATCTAAAAAATAAAAGATTAAAAAATGAACACTTTATATGGAACAACTTAAAAAGGAAAGATGGACTCTTTTTTAGGAACGGATGGAGCAATAAGAAATATATAAATAAATAAATAATAACATCAATATTTTTATTATCATATTCATCAACACTATTGTTATTAGAAAATAATTCCACAAGTCTCATTACAAAAACTTCATTCCTGAAAAATATCTCATTCCTGTTCTGTTCAGAAAGCCTAGCATCCCTTTAATCCTATATTTGCATGCCATCATGCCTTTAATCCTATTCCTATATTCCTGTGACACAGAAAACAATTTGCAACTAGCATCCCTTTAATCCTATATTCCTGTGACGCAGCAAACAATTTGCATGTCATCATGCCTCAAGCAGGCAAATTTACAACTACTGCATCCATGGGAAAAGGCATTGAAGAGAAAAAAAAATCCTGCCCTACATTTGGCTTTAAATAGAGATGTATTGCGATATTTCGATAGTGATAACCGAGACAAAAGGAGATAACAATTTAAAGGTAGAATAACATACAGCTAATGGTTCAGCTTCCTTCCATAGTCCAGCAAAATCAATATCCAATGTACGGGGGAGGCTGAGACGACTTAATCCAGACAAGCAAAATTTCTCAAAGTGCGAACATTTCCCAACTATTTTACTATTTTCCCTTTTAGCAATCTGATCATTCAAAGCATTGGAGGCCCAGCCTGGAAAGATCAGTAGCACTTCAAGATATCAAGAGTAAAACTTAAGGTATTAAAATGGTAACTCATGATTCCCAATACAATGGATCATTGAGAATCAATCAAAATAAGGGATAAGCTATTTCCTACATCAACCACCAAAACATTTTGATGCATGCAAATTCTACTGTTTGTCCTGATCAACAGTTAGTAGAACTCACAAGATCTACTTAATTTCTCTTAAAATGCATGAAAAAGTCCTCACGAGAGAGAAGATATGCATTTCCATTTTCCAGCCTGATTCATCTGTACTATTTTTTTAGTTATATGAAAAGCAAGCTATACCTTTCATCACGCCAATTTCAGAAGTAGCACATTTCATTTTAGGCCAACATCCTTCCACGTTAGAGTTCTCCATGGCAAATAGTGGAGGAAAATCTGTGGTTTCTTCACGATGCAGACTAGGCTCTAGTACTCTTTGTTGCCGTTGGCGACGCAAAGCTTTCCCTTGACGTCCTATCGTAGGACTTTTTGTCAAAATCTCTGGAAAATATTTAGAAAGAACCTATAGAGGTCTAAGTGACTGATTTAACAGCAGTGTGTGGTTACACAATAAAACTACTACTCCCTCTGTTCCTAGAAAAGAGTTCATCTTTCTTTTTTCATCTGTTCCAAAAAAGGTGTCTTTTTTCTAATCTTTCCTTTTTAGAACATTAATTTTACCATTTTACCCTTACTTTACTTGCTACATAAATGATGGGTTTCACTCGCACATGGGCTTTAAAAGAAAATACATAACATACCAATATTTATACTATAGTCAATTAACTTATTTTAAACTATATATGAAGTCACATGGCATTTTTTTAGGAACGGAGGGAGTACAAATTAAAAAGGGTGTTGATAAAAACCGACCCCCTCCCCCCCTTTACTAATACCGCCCTTTTAAAAACAAAAAACCTTTTCTTTTTTGATAAGTAATAAAAATATATAGACAAGCATCAAAACAAGTGACGCATCGTACGTACACAAGAAGTATACTAATAAACGCCACCACTAACAACCAAAAATACTATCCACAAACTCTACATAGAGATTCATTTTCCTATTCTACACATACATAAAATCTACATGAACAATACTAATCTCAAATAAATTACATTTAACAGAATAAACCAAGAAAATATATTTAACAACAAACAAATAACAATTAATAACAAATAATAGAGGTAGATCTGAAGATTTGAAAGGTAAAGTAATTTGGTTTTTAATACTCCGTAATACAAATTTGTAAAAGAGACAAGCGATGAGGGTTTTATTAAAAAAAGATGAAGGATAGTATAGAAATATTGGTTTTTAAAAAGGGTGGTATTTAACACCTATGTCTAAAGAACAGACATCAAAATCAGCCCTTAAGCGTTAGCCACAATTCCCAACTACACATAATATTAAAGCAGAATGGAAAACGAAAAGTAAGTTTTTTTTTTTTTTTGATAAGTAAAAAGGAAAAGTAAGTTGAGAACACGATGTAGCACTATACCATCTGGAACGCAGCGCGGAAAGCATGCAGCTCAAAATTTTCAAGACCAGCATCCTTTCCCATAGTTCTCCATCTATCAGCGCTCTAATAAAAATTCACAAGGTCACTGTACGTATAATGTAGACATAAAAGGGCCAATACATGATATGTCTAAACAAATAGCTATTGGTTCATTACTTGCGAGCTTTTGGAGCATAATAAATCCATTATAGACAGATGAAATACCGGAACATAACCTATGTACAAAAAGTTAACATATTCAAAAGGAAAGCACATATCTATTCCCAAGATTTATTCAGAAAAGCACATAATACTACCCGCCCAAATCTCCCCTTCTAGGAATCAGTGGATAGAAACCATAGACCAAAAACACGGCTGTAGGGAGGATCTGTTGATTTGGTTGTAAATTAACGACATATCTTGAAAGGATTGCAGCCACCCAATGCAAATAAAAGGGAAAAGAAAAGGGTGGAAAATATTAGAGCATTGCATACATTGTTGAGCCCTCTTTATGAGCCGTTAGTTTTTACATGAGCTGCTGATTATAACAGGTTGCATACGAAACGTGCTCCCTCCCTCCCTCCACTGAAGGATAGGTCTCTGAGTAAGTTTCAAGGCGTATATTATTCACCTTGAAACATTAAAATACAAGATTCTACATCAATTTTCCTATGACTGGTCTAAACAGACATGTCTACAGTATAAAATTCCCCAAATATCAAAGAAAACTCATAAAAGTATGATTGATGTATATTTACAAACTAGAAATTTAGGGATTAAGTTTAAAACCTCGAATCACTCGATTTTAATTTTGAGAAGATCAATTTATGCTTATTTAAAGTAAGAACAGTTGTCCAGAATCTGTAAACAGACTACAAGCAGCTATGATTCATAAATTCTTTGGCGAATTTCCCGAGCTCAAATTTAATGAAACTTAACAGACTTATACTATTATACATGAAATACGAAAGTCCACAGTATCCAAATGTCATGATTTTTAAGTGGGCGGATATTTCACATAATTTGCGGATTGAGTGTAAAACAGAGACTACAAACTCAAACACTTTGAATGCTTTTATTGCAAAAAGCCCTAATTCCTATCCTTGTCAATCTTAAATCATGATTCTTATCAAATAAATGCAAAACCTCAAACTTTACCCCCAAAAACCATCATCAATGCAAGTAAAATCAGAGATTGTGCATGACCTACAAAGAATCAAACAAGGAGAAAATCTAACACGTGAAGTCATTAAAAATCAAACAAATAAGCATGAACCAGGATTTTCTTAGCTCAAATCAAGTAACCAACCCATGAAGGACCCTAGTAAAAATTCTTGGCCAAAGCAATCAAATAATTTCATCAATTCCTTTTTCCTTTTCTTTGTTCCAGTTTTTCTTTCTCTTTCTTAAGTCTCTCACCCCCTCCCCCCCCCCTTCTCTATTCCATCATACAATAGTAGTAGCATGGAAGGCTGAATTGTTGATTCCTTCAACTCCTTGTGTGTACATGAGGGACAGGCGTTAGAATGATAAGGTTAGTAGCTTTCCGGCCGGCAATGGGGCATCTATTTCTTTCTCATTTTTCAACATACAAATTTACCCAATTACCCTTGATTGAATCCTCTAAAACCCTTATCTTTCAGCAAATGCACCAACCTCCCCTAACGTTTTATGGTGCCATTTTATAGTTAGTGAAATCAACCCCACTCTCGTTATTATTATATGCTCCATATTCTCCAACTCTTGCATTAATTTTCGGCCTTAGAATTAAAATCATAGGTAAATTCAACTCATGCAAATTTTTGGGACGGTATTACACGCTACACCAAATGTTCCAACGAGAATATGTGATATAGTATCTGGGCAGTCATACACAAATTTGGGATTAAATTCTCTTTTCTTGAGCTGTGAAATGAGTAACGCAAAGGTTAAGCCCACCATCTCACGCCCTGACCCCTACAAACTTGCAGTAAGGGAAAGAAAAAAGAAAAGAAAGAAAAGGACATGAGCAGATATCCCAAGTCTTCGTGTCAGAGCCAAAGTTGGATTAATGACTTAGTTATATCTCCCTTAAATAGCTAGCCAGATATGCAGTAAATGTTAAGCCAAATATATTATAAAAGCAATTAGGAAAGTAGGTAAGATTTGCATATACCTGACAAGCAAGATCACGTGAACTTTTCCCCAGTAATAAGCCAGCAGATTTAACACCTTTACTCGTTGGGAAACCGTACTGAGAATCAGTTTTTTCATCTCCTTCCTCGGAGAGTAAATTATAGCAGCAGCCAATGCTTACCACTGCTTTAACTTCCTTACACTCCAAAAATGTCCTTCATGAAAAAGAAAAAAATATCTTTGAGTTGAGACTTCAAAAAATCACCGATGGTACGGTTATATACTTATGGACAATGCAGCCAGCAAGCAACATTAAATCTAGAGCAGCACCGTGACACTGAATTCTGATAAGTTCACTAGCCTTAAAAGGCTCAAAAGTTACCAGCAAATAGAATTCGACAACGCCATTTGTAAGGGCCTGTCACACGAACACCGCCAAAATGGCATGATGCGATATTCGCACCCGAAGATCTTCTTAGATGATGTGAACCTTGGTATTAGGAATGGAGCACAACTGGGTTGACTATCCAATTGATAAGTCGAATTTCAAACACAACAACGAATCCACGATGTTTTATTCCGGGCCTCCAATCAAAGACACTCAAAAAAAGAACACAGTTTATATCCAGAAATCACTCAAATTCAATAATAAATCTCTCCTAAATAAAACAATGTTTATAGGCTTACAAATTCTAAAGAAATACCGAAAGATAAATCCTAATTAACTTGTAGGAAAAGATATCTAAACAAAAGGAAACAACGTTATAAAAAAACCCTGATTAAATAAGGAAACAAAAACCTTAAAAATAACCCAAACAGTAAAAACAAATAAAAAGAACAACAGGACGCCGCAAACAAGGCGACGTGTCACCTAGAGCGACCGCTCAAACTGCTGGGAGTAGTTCTGAATTCTACCAAGTTTCCAGTAATTGCACTTTACCGCCCTTTAAGTTTCCAAACATATTTCTAAGCCTCCAAACTTGTCTCCAAGCTTCCAAACGTGTCAAATAAACCCCCAAACTCTTGGAAACACTTCTAAGGATTGTCAGGATCATATCACATCCCTCCTCTTAAAAATAATTTGTCTTCAAATCCACACTTGGAACCTGATAATCCGCCCGCGAAGTGAGATCCATCCAATCAGCTAATTGAGTTGAGAAGAAGTTGTCATTGATCATTTGTTTAATTAAGCATGAACAAGACATAGTTGGAGCTTTGAAGTAAAACGATTCTTGTATGGATGCAATAGCTTCAATTCTTCTCGAACCGCCATTAATTCTCTCTCAATTTCTTCTCCCTCCACCCTTTCTCGCTCTCCCTCATCTTTCTCAATTTTCTCTCTCAAGCCTTTCTCGCTCAAGTTTCTTTCTCAAGTTTCTATTTCTCTATTTTCGCTCTTTCTTCCTCTTTTTCTTTTCTCTTACGATATCTTGAGAAGCTTGTGTTGGTGTCAAAGGTACAAGCGTGATTTTTCTTTGATTGAACACAAAAGAATATTTGTTGGTGAAGCCATCGTGTATTGTGCGCCTATCATATAACCAAGGTCGCTCTAGCAAAATATGGTCCGTTTGCATTGGTACCACATCACACAACACTTTATCTTTGTACCTTTCGATGCTAAATTCTACCAACACCTGTTTATCTACTTCTATCTCATCACTAGAAGTGAGCCCTTGCAATTTATAGGGATAGGGATGTTGGATGATTGGTAGCCCCAGCTTGTCAAGCATCGTAATGCTAGCAATATTACAACAGCTACCCCCACCAATAATCAAGCTACATATCTTATCTTGCACACGACATCTAGAACGAAATATATTTTCCCTTAACGATCCTTCTTCCATCATGGCCTCCATAACTCCCTCTCTTTGTTCTTTTTTTAACAACTATGAAAACACAAATTTAAACTACGGTAGATGACCTAAAGTTTAAAAACAAAAACTAGCTAGAAGAAAATAAAACAACACAACTAATTTATTTATTTTGAATAACAAACCCTAGAACAATTAGGATTTCAAGATTGAAAGAACAAAGCAATAAAACAAGGATTGATTACCCATGTTTAGAACAACTAGAAGAAATCAAAACAAAACAATAAGATTTTATTTTTACCAAGATTGAAAAACAAGACAATAAAATTAAGATAGAATGGAATTACCGTACTTAGGTTTGCTATGACACCAAATGATACAATATTCCTCGCCCCGATATCTTCCTAGATAGGTTAGTGAGTTAGTCGATGAGTGACACTGTGACCCAATGCCCACGAGATGACATGAACCTTGGTATTAGGAATGATGCCACAATTGGGTTGACTCTCCAATTGATAAGTCAAATTTCAAACACAACAACAAATCCACAATATTGTATTCCTAGCTTCGACTTCAGAACACTCAAAAAAAGAACACACAATTTCTATCCAGAAATCACTCGAATTCAATAATAAATCTCTCCTAAATAAAACAATGTTTAAAGGCTTTTATATAGGCTTACAAATCCTAAAGAAATACTGAAAGATAAATCCTAATTAACTTGTAGGAAAAGAAATCTAAATAAAAAAGGAAACAACGTTATAAAGAACCCTAATTAAATAAGGTAACAAAAATCCTAAAAATACTCGAACATTAAAAACAGTAAAAACAAAAAAAGAACCAGACGCCGCAAACAAGACGGCACAGTTGCCTAGAGCGGTCGCTCAAACTGCTGGGAGTAGTTCTAAATTCTACCAAGTTTTCAACCTTTCACTTTGCCCCCTTCAAGTTTCCAAACATATTTCTAAGCCTCCAAACTTGTCTCCAAGTTTAGTCAAATAAACCCCCAAACTCTTGGAAACACTTTTAAGGCTTGTCAGGATCGTATCATGGCATGTCCTCACTAGACATTTTAATTGATTTTTAAGTTCTTAGAGTGACCGTCTAACCTTTCCCAGTAATGGGAACACTAAAGGTCATTGACTAAGGTCACGATTTGATAGCATGGCTGGGGTGTCAACCGACCTACATAACAAAGAATCAACTTATGAAACAAGTCTACATAAACTAGAGCCTAGGTTCAAGACTAAGTTACAAGATGGATTATGTTAGACACTTGTTCCTGTTCCAATCTCTATACTAATGCACGATTAGAACATAGTTGTCAAAGTCGAGAGGCGCTAAAAAGTCGATAGATCCAAATTTGAGGCGAAAGACGAGGCGCTCACGGAAATTTTATACATACATATATATATATATATATATATATATATATAGTTTAATAAATTTTTTTAAAAAAAAACATGTCAAATAGATAAATAATGGATAAATAATGTCAAATAGATTTGATAGCATGGCTGGGGTGTCAACCGACCTACATAACAAAGAATCAACTTATGAAACAAGTCTACATAAACTAGAGACTAGGTTCAAGACTTAGTTACAAGACGGATTATGTTAGACACTTGTTTATGTTCCAATCTCTATACTAATGCACGATTAGAACATAGTTGTCAAAGTCGAGAGGCGCTAAAAAGTCGATAGGTCCAAATTTGAGGCGAGAGGCGAGGCGCTCACGGAAATTATATATATATATATATATATATAGTTTAACAAATTTATAAAAAAAAAAAACATGTCAAATAGATAAATAATGGCAATAAAGTGGACATTAGAGATTGTTAAATATGGCAAATATTATAGCATAATTATAGGAGAGTAATTGTAGGAGAAAAATTATAGGAGATTTGATTTATAGTTTCCTAGAATATATCCTAGAGAGTATAAAAATCTGTACAGCCTTTTTTCAACAGAGATTTGTTTATTTTCAGTTCCAAATCCACAGAGTACATAAATAAAAATAAAATAAAATCTGGCAACCAATTAAATAGATTTAGACCAAAAATAGATTGAAACTGCCCCAATCCAAAAACCAAGCAAGAGACTAACATTTATAGTGCCGGCATACATCTCTGTGGACGTCCGGCAAAAAAAATTCGGCATCGACACCGGCGTGGGGCGCGTTCCGACGACCTCCGGCTAAGGCGAAGGCGAAGGTACAAATAGATTCGCCTAATCACGGTGATACCAGATCTGGCCTTAGATTGGGTAAAAAGTGAAGATCAGAGGCTAGATCTGGAATTGAAACTTCATGGTAACCCTCGTCCGGTGTATCAAACGTTTAAAAAAAACTGACGAGAGCGAATTTCACAATCTTTTAACGCCTCAAGACTTTCCAAAAGGCATCGCCTTTTCAGTGCCTCTGGCACATTGCCTCGCCTAGGACACATGAGGCGCTACACCCTCGCCTCACCTCGGGCGCTCGCCTTTGACAACTATGGATTAGAAGGTAAAATTGTCTCCAAGCAATCTCAAGAAAGAATTAGAAAGATCAAGAAAAAGGGTCGGGCACACTGATTAGGGAAAATAACTTGAATAAAAGAACACTAAGAATGACCTAATGAAAGAAACTAAGTTAGGGGAGTCAACTAACCTACAAAACAAAGAATTACTGCAAAACTATGGTGAAACAAGTCTATGTAAACCAGGGAAATCAATGTCTGGGGCTAGTGAACAAGATGAGAAGCTTTGGGAAACCAACCTGCCCTTTTGACCTATATATACTATTGCATAATTAGAAGGTACAATAATCTTAACAAGAATTTGATAGATTAGGGGAAATAACTTTGAGAAAAAGAAACACACATAATTAAAAAACAATGTACCGAGGGACTTCAGACCTACTCCTTACTCCTTAGGTTGAACTAGTTTTACACCCGTGCATTTAACACACGGACATATATCTTTTTCAATTAAATTAAATCAAGCGAAATGAAGAGGAATAAAAAAATATAAGAATAGAGAAAAAATCACGTTGGAAAAAAAAATTAGACTAATTATTTAAGAACGGGGAGTAGTTTTTATACTTACATGGTCAATATCTCACCAGAATTTTTTATAAAAAACAGAAGAAGAAGAAGAAGAGAATAGCGAATGACATACCTACAATTATGCGGTAAGACTTCCAATCATAGTCCATTAAGTATTTTAGAAAATTAAAATGGAAAAACTAGCTTAATAATGCCCCCAAATTACTTCGCTTATTCAAATTAAATAGTCTACTAATCTCTTCTGAAAAGTTTCATTTTAAAATTTAATTTTTAGAAATTACATTTATAATTTTCACACCTCTTCCATCTTACTCTTCATATGTAATACTCCGTCTGTTGCATAATTATTGTCATATTTGACCCGACACATGGATTAAGGAAAAAATTGACTTAATTATCAATATTGGTTTAAAGTGTAGGTTGAAATTTTTTAGGTAAAATGATAAAAGTCTTGTCATAAAACGGAAATTTACAAACAAAACAATTTTTTTGCGAACAGAAGAATAAAGGACAATAAAAAAAATTGGGATAGAGAGATTATAAACATCCTAAGTATATGTTCAACAATTTTAACATTTTTTTGTAAATATGGACAACTTTAAAAATACTTCTCAATGAGGTCCCAAAAAAAAATTAAATTATTTTTATTTGTCTTGTCCTCGACGCTTTCTAAAAGTGGAGCATTAACTAAACGAATTTATAATATTTTTATAATTAATAGTTGGTATAAGAAAAATAGAATTTAACAAATGATCTTTTCTGAAGGAGCTCGGCATGGACCGACCTAGGACCCACCACTACTGAGCTGGCCCGGTGGAAAGACCCGGCGATCCCATGAGGAAGGTTCCTCGACTTACCATAAGCCGAGTTAAAATTAGCTCGCCACATTCATCCACTCCTTCTCCATTAGAGCCGAAGGCTAGGGTCCGATCTCGGCAACGACCCTACCGACTCGGCCTAAAGCCGAGCTTATCACAAAAAGGCCATGGAACTGTAGCTCTGCCCAAAGCTTGATCATACGACAAAAAGTGTTGCCACACACAGCCAACAACTTCCTTGACAGGCATGCATTTTTCTCACATCACTCACCTAACTCAGCATCAGAACAACGATGAAAGGCCGCCCCACTCTACCAATGAGAAACCGCCACCTCACGGTTAGAGATGTTAAAAATGTCGGAAACCGTAGGATCGACCCTATTAACCGGAAACATGAAAGGTTAGGGTTGGGAAAATCCAACCCGTTTAAAAAACTGGCTAAACGGGCTGGCCCTGTAGGGCCTATGGCAAATTGGGTTGGGCTGTTGGGCTGTCGGGCTAGAAGCTTTTGACTAAAATGAGGATTCAAAATGTTAGAATTGAGATTCAAACCCACAACCAAAGGAACTTATGGATGACCCCTTACACCATTCAACCATCCAAACTTGTTTGTTTTAAATTCAAATGTGTATATATTATCATTTCATTTGGTAAACCAATGTCTATCCCCTATTAGCTTTGTGATGATGTATGTGTATTTGATGAAAGCCAAACCCAAACATGATCTTAAGTACAGTTCTAAGACATAAGATTCCAAAATTGGTCAAAATGAGATTTTTAGATACATAAGTAGATATGTTAAAAGGGTCGAGAACCGCATGGTTGACCTTGCTAATCGGGAATCGGAGAGGGTTAGGGTCGGGGAAATACAACCCGTTTAAATTCCATGCTAAACGGGTTGACCTTATTATTATATTTTACTATTTGATTGTATTAACTTCTTACCAGCATTTATTTTATGTTATTTTATTATTGTAGATGAAGAGGATAATGATGTTGAAGAAGATACTTTCTCAAAAGAAAATTCGATTTCATGTTTTTAATTCGTATTGTTAATCGTTGTCACTTGTCTGTCAATATATTTGTTACTTAATTTCGATTTTTTGATTTAAATAAGGTATCATGTGTTAATAGGGCTGACCCTGTTAAACCGTACCCTACAGGGTTAGGATTGTGATTTGAGTGGCCCGTTTAACCCGCGGCCCTATAGGGTCGTAACCTTATAGGGCTGACCCTATAGGGTTAGGGCCAACCCAATTTAACATCTCTAGACTCACGGTCAATGTCAACAGCGCAATAGCCAGAAAGGGTATATAAGGGCCTCCAGAGTTACTAGAGTTACTGAAGAAGGACGATCACTACTTTCTACCCTTCATCTTCACCATTATTGACAAGAAATCAAGATTTATCTTCTTACTAAACCTTGTTCCAAACCGACACCACCCTAAACACCAGTCTTCTAAATCATCACCATGAACAACTTCAACGCCCAAATATTTCTCAAAACCCTTTAGCACCGAACCTCTTGAACGATAACAGCAAGTAACCTTGATCATAGTCAGCGTCACTCAGGTGCTAGAGAGGGTTTGTTAATGTTTGCGTGATCATTTTCTAATTTGTATAAATGTCATAGAAAACAGCCTTTTTGAAGCAAATATATATATATACACACACACACACACACACTACCTTCCTTCTGGGCATCGAATCTATAAAACTATTTTGAGATGTTTCACTTTAATAGTCTATTTTCAAAAATGATGTCAATAATCTTCAAAACATTTCAACTTTACCCTCTATATTGAATATTAACAAATTGATTATAGTCCAACATTATTATACTTATGAAGTAATTCTCATACTAACTATACAGCCTTAAAATGTTGTAAGACCTTAGAAAGCTGGTCTTAGAGTTAATGAAAATTAAACACCAACATACTTATTTAGTAGAGATTTTCACTAAAAAAATATCCCCAAAAATATAATCCAAGGGAATTACCAAAGCAATTGATTATTTAATGAAGCAATTGATTATTTAATGTCAAACAAAAAAGTGGTATTAAGAAAGTTAGAACCTAGTCCGTAGCCGTCCAATTGGGGCAGGGCACCAATTGTTTAATGGGCCTATCATCCTAAACCATCACCATCAACCATTGTGGATCCATTATCCATAGTCACACAGAGTGGTTTCCCAACAAATGCAAAAGTACCGATTATAAAGCAGTCGTAAACTTTGGTTTCCAAAAAATTGATAGTAATTTTATTTAGTGTACAATGCATTAATTACATAGTGTTAATAGGAGTTCCTTTTTTTGGAAACATATTTTATATATCTAGATTCGAGTCTTGAATGCCTACATACTAGAAATTCGAGATCAAACTCCCCATATGGAACGCTTGATACAAGGGAACTCTAATATTCCCCAAAAAAATCCTTCTAATCCATAATAAGTGTTATTCATGAAGAATGTTTTTTTTAATAAGTAAAGAGTATATAAATATAAAGCGGGCGCCAAAAGAGGTGACGCGTCCTTTTTACAGAAGTAGGAAAAAGAACTCCTACAACCCTACAAAACTATTATCCACAAGTTCTACAAAGAGGCTTAGCCCCTGTGAGACCACATCGTGGCACCAAAAATACAAAAGTCGGATGATTTGCTCTTTAAGATTCTCACAGCTCCTCTCTATATTATCAAACGCCTTGGAATTACGTTCTCTCCAAATAGTACATCAAATTGCTGCCGGCGCAGCCATCCAAAAACTTCAAGGTTTCTTCTTTCGTTTGTAGAAAGCCCAGCTCATCAACATCTCTGACAGAAAGAGTATTCACCCAGGCCACGAATCAACAAAGAACAAAATTCCAAATACCCTTGGCCATTGGGCAGTGAAGCAGAACGTGATTCAGAGTTTCTTCCTCCCTTTTGCACATGAAACACCTATTGACATAGATCATCCTTCTCCTCCTCAAATTGCCTCCCGTAAGAATGGCTTCATTTGCGGCTTCCCACAGAAAAAAACCCACCCTAGAAGGAGCTTTAGTCTTCCAAACACTACCCCAAGGAAATTAGTACTGCCCCGTCAACAAACTATGGTACAACTTGACAGAGAATTTTCTACACTTTTCTCCACCCAGATGACAGAATCTTCAGCATTCTTGTTCACCTTTTGTTTATACAGAAGATCAAAAAATTGCCCCAAAGTGTCAACCCAGTCTTGCGCATTCCTTCTAAAAGAGGGAATCCATACCACAGTGTCCCCAGCGAAGTGCAAAACAGAGTTAACAGTCTCTTCTTTGTCGACTGCTATGCTGTACAGGGAAAGCTCTCTTCTGCAACTCTCTCTCGCCACACCACTTATTATTCCAAAAGCTAACCGAGTCCCCCTTACCGATGTCAAAGGAAATAAATCTCTTCTGCACTTCTCACCGTTTCCTAATACCTTTCCAAACTCCCATACCATAAGAGGAGTGAATCTCATTTGGGAACCACCTTTGACTGTCGCCCCCAAACTTTCTTACCACTACCTTCCTCTAAAGGGATTCTTTCTCACCAAAATAACGCCAAAGCCATTTCCCAATAAGAGCTGTATTAAAAACCCTAAGGTGCCGTTTGGTAGTCAGGATTAAGGCCAGATAGGATTAATAAGTCGAGTTGCCCGATGTTTGGTACGCAATAGGTGGTGTGGACTAATAGCACGAGTTATCCGAATAAAGTCATTATCCCCTCACTATTAATGCCAAGGGGGAGGGTGGTATTATTAGCGCCCTCATTAAAAAAATTGGGATTAACATTTGTAATCTCAAAACTACCCCAGATATACAAGTGAGGATTAATAGCGAGGGCACTAATAGTACTGGGATTAATAACACTGCTTATCCTTGTCCGACTACCAAACAAGCCCCAAGATTCTTGACCCCAAGCCCTCCAAACCTCAAACTCGAACATACTATCTCCCACTTGATCAGATGGAATTTTCTCTCTTCCGATTGACCCTCCCACAAAAAATCTCTCTCCAGTTTTTCTAGTCTTTTTGCCACTGGAACCGACAAGTCAAAGATAGACATAAAATATGTAGGCAAGCTAGAAAGAGTACTTTTAATGAGAGTCACTGAGTCAACCTACCCCCTTTGACAAGTATTGTTTCTTCCACCCTGCCAATCTACGTTCAAACCTCTCAATCACTGGTTCCAAATTTCTTTACTGTTAGATGGAGCCCCTTATGGAAGGCCCAAATAGGAGTTTGGAAAAGTGCCCACCCTGCACCCATGAAAGCTAGCAAGCTCATCAATATCATCCACGCAACCCACAGCATACAACTCACTTTTATTAATGTTAACTTTCAACCCTGACACCCCTTGGATGAATAACAGCGCTAAGTGAAGATACCCTAATTGATCACAATCAACCTCGCAAAACACCAAAGTATCGTCCGCAAACAAAAGATGGGATATCGGAATCTCCACGCCTCCTGCTCTCCCCACATCAAAACCACGAAGCAGGCCTCTAGAGACCGAAACATCCAAGATTCTGCTCAGGGCTTCCATAACAATAATAAACAGAAAAGGCGACAGAGGATCTCCCTACCGTAGGCCACGCGAACTACAAAAAAGCCCAGCCAGCTCCCCGTTGACCATCACCGAGAATTTGACCGAGGAAATGCAAAAGAGAATCCATTCCCTCCAACGATCACCAAACCCCATTCTGAGCAACAAAAAGTTCAAGAACCTCAATTAACATGATCGTAGGCCTTCTCAATGTCCAGCTTGCAAACCAACCGAGGGTCCCCACTTCGAGATCTCGAGTCGACAACCTCATTAGCAATGAGCACTGCATCGATAATCTGACGACCCCTCACAAAGGAATGTTGGGAGTTGGAAATAACCTTACCAATCACTCTTTTCAGCCGAATGGAAATGACCTTAGCAATGATCTTGTAGACACCCCCAATCAAACTAATATGTCTAAATTCTTTAATGTCCACCGCTCCTTTTCTTTTTGGAATCAACGCTATAAAAGTGCATTCAAACTTTTTTCAAATCTTTTGTGGGCATGAAAATAATGGAAAATCTCCATCAGCTCATCCTTGATCATCAACCAGCAATTTTGGAAAAAAGCCATGGGGAATCCATCCGGACCCAGAGCTTTGTCCCCTTTCAGACCACTAACCGCTGCAAGCACATCTTCTTCTAAGAAAGGCAGTTCTATTAAGTCCTTTTCTGCTGTATTCAGCGACTTAAAATTCAACCTCTAATATCAGATTCCTCTTCCAAAGACTCACCATTAATTAAAACCTTACAAATCTGATTGCCTTGTTTATGAGCATTAGCCATCCGATGAAAAAACCTAGTATTATTGTCCCCTTCTCGTAACCACTGAATTCGAGCCTTTTGTCTCCAACTAATTTCCTCACTGCTCAAGAGTCTCTGCACTTCTATTTTTGCTGTGTTCCTTCTTACCATTTCCTCCTCACTCAAGCCCCCATTGCCTTCTTTCTCATCCAGCACTTTCACTGTTTCTAAAAGGGTAGTCAGACGTACCTTAACATCCCCAAAAATGGTTCTATTCCACACTTTCAGCTCCTCTTTTAGCCTTCTCAACTTCCACGCAAATCTGAAACACGGGTTACCCTCCATTGCAAAAGATTTCCACTTCTCTTCCAACCACTCCCTGAAGCCCGGCTCTTCAAACCACATAATTTCAGGGGATTTGCTTTTACCTAAGCTACCACAATCCAGCTGCAGAGGGATATGATGGTAGGCAAGACTATGAAACTCCACCAAAGTGCTCAATCCAACCCATAGAGACAAGGAATCTGTCTATTCTCGAACACTGCATCAACTCACTATTCCTCCATCAGGTAAATCTTCCCCCTTCTAATGGTAAGTCCACGAGCTCCAAGTCATTAATCAGATCATTGAAGTCCGACATAGACTGGGAAAAAGTTCTAGTTCCAGTACGCTCATGAGGAAATTTGATGGCATTGAAATCCCCACCGATACACCAAGGGGAATTCCACTTTGAAGCCACACCTCCTACACTAGTGACTAATAAGTTATCAACTTCCTCCAACTTCGTCCCCCGTAAACAAATAACATGAGGATTCCAACGCCACACAGCTGCTTTGATCACACACCTTTTCGACTTGTCATTAATTCCCCTTACGTTCCAAGAGATAATTCTTAAATCCATAATCATAACTGATTAGAAGTGTCTGAACCCATATTTCCCCCCTCCCAACATGATCAAAATTCAGGCTGCAGCTCAGGGTTTCTCAGCTCCCTGCTACCCTTCATCTGAGACTTCAATTTATCTGAACGAACCTCGATGCCCACTGACTTTCTGCCCTTCTCCAAATCCAGTAACAGCTCCAGAATTTTATCTTCATACCCTTGGCACGAAACCCCTAGAGATTTACCAAAACCTTTTAATCTCCTCTGAACACAGACCGATATTTTTTTTTTGTCTTCAATGCACCCCGATGGCTCAGTATCATTACATTGCTCTGGACCAATCACGGACAACGGTTCGCAGATAATTGGGGTTGCCTGAAGAACTTCAGGAGTTCCTGAATGAACCGTAATGACCTTCGAATTCAGTCTTTTAGGCGAGGAAAACCCCTGCAAATTTTCCTCGACAGGACCCCTCCATTGTCAGTCAGAGACTTATCTTCAGCTGTGGACAACCCTTCAAGCTTCTCCTCATTCAAGCACGCAGATGTCGTATCCTCTCGCCTGCCCTGAGAGAAACCTACCATCCAATGGCAGTCGAAATGACTATCTTCGCTCTCTTGGGACTCCTCCGAAGCCCAACCTTCCTCTTGTGAATTTGTGAAATTCTGATTTCCATTAAAACAGTTGCCGTGAACCCCTCGACCTCCTTGTGCCTTTGGTGCGACCTCCCCAAATACCTTAGACTGAAACCCCTCACTAGAGAATTGGACTGCCTTCGAATCTGAAACACCTCGATCCCACCACCGAGGTCAGAGGGATATGGTCCACTAATTACACCCACAGTAACCACGCTATTAACCGGCCCAGCGATGTCCTCATCCTTCTGGCCCATTTCTGTGCTATCCTTAGCCAAACCTTTCCCTTTGGTGTGAATTGGGCCTGACTGCGGCCCATCCTTAAGCCCAACATGATCGCCCATGCCAAAGGCCTGTTTGAGACTTTCTTTACTCTTCCCAAAAACGACGCCGTTGCCAGACGAGGATTTGAAATTTGAATTCCTTGAGACCCACGTGCTCTTGGCAGCAGGCTTCTGCTGTCGTACACCATCAGAACGAGTAGGGATCTGCCTCTCCTTTGACAGCGCGTGATTACTACCTTCCCTCCTAAAGGCAGACTTCGACCTAGCGGCACCTCCCTCCCTATTCCCATCTCCTTCGTCTCTCCGCCACGGGTGGCAAACAGCCGCCGTCTCCGCCCAAATAGAAACCACATACTTTCTGCCTTCTATACCAATCTTCACCGAACCTGGGGTGTTGTCCTAAAAATGGACAAGGATTCTTGCCCATCTCAGATCTTTCCTATCCTCTGTTGCTTCATCAACGGAGATGAAGCCCCCACAAATATCTCCTATGGTTTGAAACACCCCACTTCCCCAAAGATGCAGAGGTAAGCCTACAACCCAAACCCACACCACCTCTGGTTTCCGACACGATGGCATCCAGACACAAGATTCCACTGCTCTAAGAACAGAGGCTGCTGGTTGAAAACCCAGTTCTTTTCCTTGAGAATCCTCTGCGTCTCCACCTTTGACGGGAATACAAAAAGAGAGTATTTACCATACATATCCACCACTTTGACACCTCCCGCTGTCTTCCACTTACGATATACCCAACGCTGAAGTTCAACTTTATCAGTAGGTGTCCACTCGAGTTCTCCAGCATTGCCCACCAAACATCTTTCTAAGAACTCCAAAGCTCCCTTGCAAGATTTCTCCTCCACTTGGATATCTACCTCTTTTGCTCCCCCCCCCCCCATTTCTTCTACACGAGATTAAGTCGGGCCATGGCAGAATGTCAGCCGCCTCCTTATTTGAATTGGGTTTGCTATGCTCCCTATAGTCATGTGAACCGGCAAATCTACGAAGCTTGTCTGCCACCATTACCCAGCCTTCATCATCTGCATTCTCCGGAATACAAACCATATCCGGCTTCCCTTTGCCTCTCACTATGACTTTGATGAATCTCCCAGCAGCATTCCTTTCCTTGGCCACAATGACTTCCCTCCACTTTTCCTGCCACTTCTTCCACCAAACATCGCTGGAATAGGAAACATTAACTAAGTTTCAAGTTCATGACTTGATAGAGGAACCAGAGTTTAGGCAAAATAGATTGGAGGATATATCTGGCATGTCAAGCGTAAGGGATGACACAATGACCTCCCCAGACACTTAATTAGAGGAAGACAACTAAAGAACACTTGAGAGATAGACCAACTACAATTAACTTAACCAATAAACCAACAATATAATCAAGAATCATATGTAAACTCAAGTTATTTTCAAAAGAACAGTGATAGGGATACAAATTTCTCATACAAACGTAGGTGGCAAGCATGTGATTGGGTTAGATATCACGTGACTTAGCATGTGATGCTACCTTTAACCCATCACATGCTTGAAACCTAGATTTGTACGAGAAACTGTACAAAAATGTTTGTACCCCTATCTTCTCCTTTTGAATATCCTAGAAATTCAAAGAAGATGGATATGTATCTTTCCACTGGTAAGCCTTTCCTCAAGACCTCCTGCCTTGTTCTATGGATTCTAAAAGATGGTGTTTATTGTAGATAACTGGAGGAAGATGATTTTCTGAACTAACTATGGTCACATGAAACATTGAAAAGAGGCAATGAAAGTGATACCAATTCCACGGGAAGCCGGCTTTTAGTGGGAGTGGATCCCCTTCTAGAAAGCCCCTAGGTTCCAATTTCAGTGAATCAAGGACAACAATGGAATAAATGGCCAATATAAATTTGAACAACATTAAAATACCTCAAAGACCAATTAAGGGGCAAAAGGGTCTAGTAATAGATCTCAAATTTTGTCAGCAAATTGGAAAACTGTGAATTTTTTGTCTTATTTGACAGGTGAAGACATCAAAAGAAGTAAATTAAAAAAAACATTTTACTCTTTCATTCCATTATTGATTAGTATAGCCGACTTCAACTTGTCCATTACATGTCTGCTTTCAATTTTCATGAAAGTATCTACTTAACCCCCCCCCCTACTCCCATAGCCCCTTTGAGAATATATTTTCATGCTGCTGCTATAGAATCCATTTTTATATAGCTCATACATCTAGGATGTAATAGATTATTGTGCATGTAGAACAAGATTAAACGAACAAAAATGGCAACAAAAAATATTTTGGCACTAACCTCAGCATTGTTACAGAGAGATCCCCACAAGCATGAAGTCCAGTGAGAAGAAAGGAAGATTCACGATCTGCATAAGATGAAGAAGGTAATTCACTCTCAGAGAATCCTTCAAGAGGATGTTTGCCAGCAGCAACATGTTGGTGCATCAAACTTTGCCTCTCAGCATCATTTGAGTTAGTAAATGTCTTCAACATGTCAGTGGACAGCACATGGCATGTGACTGTCTTAGGCACGGTCAAGTTTCTTTCTCCAGCACTGACAAAAGGTTAACTATAATCAACGAGTGCAAGTAAAATGAGCATCTTCCTAATCAGGTTGAACTACATAATGCAATTACAACGCCGGCCCTAAGGGATGTCTGGAAAGACAATTTTCATGGGCCTCAAATTTTGGGGGACCCAAATTTATATATACAACCTTATATATGTACATATAATATGATGTTATAAATTTCTACAATTGACATTGTGGCCCAATGGATAAGGTGCTCAGTAAAAAAACTAGAGACTAGAGACTTTGGGTTCAATGAATCCCAAGTGAGTTGTTCAACCTCTATTTTTATTTTGGCCTGTTAATATATATATATATATATATATATATATATATATATATATATATATATAATATAATATAATATATATGATGTATCACAATTTTTGTAATTGACTTTGTGACCTAATCAGTAAGGAATTTGTTTTCAGACCAAAGATTCTAGGTTCGATCCCTAGTACAGACATTCAACCTATTTATATTTTGGGTCCTATCAATTTTCCCAACAAATATCAGGTTATATTTCTCTTTGACTTATCTTTTTTATTGGATTTATGTTTGTTTGATTCTTATAAGAAAGAGTAATCTCAAATTTCCAATAGATGGGCTTTCTAGATATTTTTCATATTATCAATATACAAGAACATTACCAAATGAAGAGAATCAAGATAGAAAATGGCTAGTGTACTCAAAAGATACAAACAAAGAATATTGTTTTTGTTGCAAATTGTTTAAATCAGTCAAAACTATAGTTTTCAATAATTATTTGATACTTGTTTCTTTTTTGTATGGTTGTAGGTGTTGCACTCAATACTTTAAATAATGAAAAGTGAAAAATTGTTCGTTTTAAATTTTTATTTTTATGTTTCCTTAAGAGCCCCTTTTATTCTTTTTTGCCATGGGCACCCAAAAGTTCACAGCAGACCCAGGCAATTACCAGAAAAACAGAAGATATTTGACTTGTGCGTGCCAAAACTCTGTGTATCACAAATTTTATTAAGGCAGCCACTGACAACAACCAAACCACACTGATGGTGAACATGCAACATTTTGACGATACACAAAACTATAGTGACAATGTAGTTCGAACCAGGTAAAGCTTAGCATAATCTCAAATTGTGGTATGTCGTCTATGTGATGAATAGCTGTTTGTTCAACGATAGAAACTTTCTAATGCAATTATATTGACCACATATCCAGAAGCAGAATCGTAAACGTGAATCTACTAAGATACCTATTAAACCTAACCAGAACTGGCAAAAGAGGGGCTCAACCTAAGTATGAAAAATGAGTGGAAAAGGTAGTGACCCAAAAAAGTCCATCTCATTTGCACACACACACACACACCCAAAAAAAGAGGCACAAGCGCACACGTACGTGCATTGATTTATGAATATACATGTATGTGCATATGACAACAATAGGATAACCAATTTAATGATCTTTCTTGATACCAAGATTTAAGCATATTAGCTGCATAATGCTTCTTGATTCGCTCTGCACGTGCATCGGTGATCCTCCCATGATGAGAACTGGCATCTATTGCAATTACAGACAACTGATACTGAAATGAAAGTACTTGAGAAAGATAACCCTAGAAAAGATACCAAAAATAGAGGAATGTCAATTTGGTGCAGGAAACAAGAAACAGAAAATTTATTTTCCAGATAAAGACAAGATGAAGAAACCAATATTCTTATGATTCTAACTACCAAAAAAGAGCAAAGACCACTATGCTCCATTCAAAAAATAAATTGATAACATCAGTATATCTTTACAAAAAAATAGTCACGTTTCTAAACAAAAGCGAAAAGAATTTCCGTTATTTTTTCCATTTTTCTAAAAACATGACGTTAATTTAACTTGTCATACAAACAAATGTAGTCTTAGTGCAATTTAAGGAAAAATGTATGGAAGATGAAGTCTTAGGTAGTCAACACATGTCACACTACATAATTATCAATCTCAAAAGCTGGATGGCAGACAAATCTTTATCACAATCTTATCTTTGAAAATAAAATAAACAGAAAAAGAAAAAGAAAAAGAAAATTGTCACATGAAAGATAGTTTAGATGAACAGCGGTTATGGCAAGAGATCTCATTTGGTCATTCCTTTCTACTTCTGTTTTCTCGTAAAACTTTGCACATACTGACTGTATCTCTAAGTAGTACTAAAATATCAAGGGCCTGTCTTGGTCCGTCATTTTGGAGCTCATTTTTGTCTTCTTTCCTTTTTGGATGAAAATGATGGGTCATTTCAGATCCATCACTTCAGCTTCATTTCAGCCCATGTGTCACTATTCATAGTTATCTTCACGAAATGAAGGGGGTGAATGGAAATGAAGGCCGTCTCCTCCTCTAATTAGGTGTCGGCTTGTATCACGCACTCCCTTCCTCACTCTCCGTACAATCCAAGCCCCCTCTGTGTGTGTGTGTGTGTAAGTCTATGCAGGCATAGTGGCAAATAAATACATATATAAACAGAACTGTACAAAAAACATCAGATAAAACTATATACACACACAAACATATACAACTTGAATAAGATGCATATGTAAAGACAGAAAAGTGATAAGAAAATGTTAATTATTTTGAAAAAGTAAATTTAGTCAGAGTGACAAATTAAGCATCCAAACGTCATTCAAACAAGGGGAAGTGAAAAGTGACAAACCCAAATCATTCTCATTTAGGGGAAGTTGCAGGTAAACCCAAAATGGAAAGTGGCAACAGGAGACGAGACTGACACTTCGAAATAGAGTCTAAAACTATCAAAGTTATGCTTCAAATTACTCCTATTATATGATCACAATTCACAAAGGCCAGCTACTAAAATAGACCATGCTCAAATGGTAAGTGCAGTAAAACGAAATTGCAGACTACTTAACGAGAAAGTAACTAAAATAAAATAAAACAAAAGGTTGACTCACCTGACCAGCACCAACATCAATTATTGTATTAGTTCCAGTTTCCCTTGCAACTGAACTGACTATACCCGCCAGAGCTTCTATCTGTTAAGACAAAGTCACAAACCCATTAAGTTCCAGAAGTAAAAACATCTAACTTCCCGCTATTGCTACAAGAACTGAAGCATCATAATTCTACCACCATAGGACGAATAAAAAAAAAGATTTCAATTAAAAAACTGGTGTATCCATTATGCCTTCCCATTAGGCTTTAAGTGAAAATCTATTGACAATGGATAAAAACATAAACAAACCACATCTTCTACATGAATAACTTCAGTATTTTTATCATAAGAGGTGCACTATGAATAAACATCCAACTGTTTACCTTTGGATCCTTTCTTTTTTTTAATAGATAAGTTTGACCCCCTGGTATGGGGATTTGAACTAAAGACCTCCAGGTCTTTCCCTGAGTGCCCTTGACATTTCTCCCACCCCTTGGGGTTGCCTTTGGATCCTTCATGTTAAGAAATTAATGTTGCTCAAGCAATTAAAGGTCGCAATGTCTCAAAAAAAAATTCAGTAATCTGGTGGCTTTAGGTGGTCATTTATCATTATTGTCATGTTAAAACTGCTCTAGATGTGTTAGTTATTTTGTCAAATAATAATAAATATAAGAATTTGAAAGAGAATGACAGAATTAATTTTATTTTATTTTTTAAAGTAAATGATAGACTAAGAGTAAACGAAAGGACAGAGAATAAGCGTTGGAAATGACATAAATTCATGACCTACTTCATGTTTCTTCTTCCGGTTCATGCCTTGCGTAAGAACATTAGCAAGTGAAGTCAACTCCAGCTCCGGGAACACCTGCAAGGAGACAATGAACTTACTTTCTGCATTGGTGTGCCAACGTGAGCTTATCAATAAAACTGCATTCCCCTCCCCCTCCCCAATGTAATAGTTTCCCGCAATATTCTATATGATTCAAATGAAATTAACTTTCACGTCTTCAATCTTCAACTCCCTTGATGTTGCAAGTATGCATATTGTGCAGTTAGCAGTGAAACAACGAAATAGACTAATCTGAAAGTCTAACAATAAGCCTCTAACTAAATCAACCAAACAATACCTTCTTCAGATCAGCCTGCACGCGAGGAAGCACTAGAGACCTTAATGTAAGGATGAATTGCTTGAGCGAAGCAGGCCAGTTATCCTATCATCATAAGCAATCAAAAACAGTATCATTATCCTAATACTGAAGTTCCGCAAGCATAAAAAATAATACAATACACAAAAAAACAAACATCATATCAACAATTACACCAATCACTTTCGAATACACGTTACATTTCCAACGCATAGGCGAACGAAAATATTCAGAGACAAAAATAGCGCCTTACCTGGACAACTCCAGACGGAATTTGTAGAAGATTTTCGACAGATTCGTTCCTTAGGCAATCAATCCAGTCCTTGTCAACAGCTTCCCACAGTCTATCCTGCAAATAATTGGAATAGTTTACACACATTATGCTTAAACAACAGCATACACGTATCTAAGTATACAAATTTTCATGTATAGAAAATACAAACAGAGTAAAGTGAGGTGTGGCTAATACCTTGAAGAAATTAACGACATGAGCCTCCCAGAAGAAGTTGTAAGGCTTGATAAATTCGATAATGGCGTGAATCCACTCTAGGCTTTCAGCGGCAGTTTCGCACGAATATTTGCATTCGCCTGCCATGAACGCGGAGAAGGTTTGAAGGATGAGGACGACGACTGCGTGACGTTATGAGACCGGAGTCGGACCCAGAGCCAGTTGAAGTTGAACCATTCCGGGTATCTTGTTGGTCAACCAGATCAAATCTTTAGACCCACAAAAGCATAACCCCGTTGAATTGGCCCACGATTATGGACGGTTTGATTTCGATTGGTGAAATCTGTAAGGTGCCATGAGAGCAGGTAAAACAGTGTGGCAAAAATCAAATCTAACCCATTAAAAATCAATAACTTAGAAAAAATTGTGGGACTATTCGTTTTTTAAAATTTTTAATAGATAAAGTGTATCATTTTTATTTTCAATCAAAAAAAGTTACTTTTGATGGTAAAATAACTACGATATCCTTAAGAAATTATAGACGCGCTACAGAGGTCATTATTTTTGCACCACGATTCATCAATTTTATCACATTATTTTTTGCACTGTGATTCAATAGTGTAATTGTTAGTCTATTTTTGAACCGCGATTTATCAATTTTTATTGAATTAATTTTGCGTCATGGTTCAATAGTGTAATTGCTAGTCTATTTTATACAGTGATTCATCAATTTTAGTGTATTAATTTTTGCACTGCAGTTTAATAGTGTAATTGTTAGTCTATTTTTGAACTGCGATTCATCAATTTTAGTGCAATAATTTTTGCGCCGCGGTTTGAAAAGGTTGTTTAAGTGCAGAAAAGTAATTAATTTTCAATAAATTACAATATAAAGTGCAAATATACCGCGGTACAACAATTTTACATGATTCAAACTTTTGAACTGCGGTGCAAAAATAATGCAATGAATTTTTTGCACTGCGATACAATAACATAAAAAATCAGTTTACGTATTTCATGTTCGTCTTCAATCTCCTCTATCGTAAGTCTTCTTCTTCATCATCCTTCTCTGTCTTCGTCCCAACTCAAAAATCTTTCAACCCAACACAGATCCATCATATTTTCATATCCTCATTTCGTTGCGAATAATCGTGATTTTCGAATTCAAAGTGTGTTGCCAGAGCTGTTGAAGAAGATGATGGCATTTTTGAAACAATATTTCGAAAAGTGGTCTTTTGCGGTTGAAAAAAAAGAACGATGGACTTTTGGGGTTAGAAACTTTAAAAAAAGTGACTGGCCAGAATTTTTCCCAATAAACTAATCCATTAGATACTCATTTGATTTAAGGACAGACTACACAATTGGTCCCTGTACTTTTGAGTTTTTTTGGTTTTCGTCTCTGTACAAAAATTTGTTTGCCAGTAGTCCTATTTATTATCCTTCCCCAAATACACATGAGACCCACGTGTATTGGCTTAACGGTTCCAAAATAACGGAACTAGACGGAATGACCAATTTCAGGGACCAAATGTGAAAGGCGAGAAGAACTGGCGCCATATATAGGAGGACGTCAATGTCAGTGCAATAAATAGGCAAAAACCTCCATTGATGACCAGGAGCTAAAAATTGAAGAAATCAAAATAGAGGTTTATTGTCCATGTGGAATGAAGGCACGATTGTTAACTTCTTGGACTGATTCTAACCCAGGCAGAAGGTTTTGGACTTGTGGTAATCGTGTAGTAAGTCTTTCCTCATTTGTTCAATAAAATTGATTGTAAAATCTCAATGTTGAATATTTTTTATATTCGTTTTCAACTACCAGCATCCATATGGGTTTTTCCTTTGGTTCGATCCACCAATGTGTCATAGGTCTGTGGATATTATATCAGGGTTGCTGCGAAGGATTAGGGAGAATGAAGCTCTAATTGAAGGCAACCAAAGAAGGCAGGGGAGTACTTGCAAATATTTGTGAGTATGCCTTCTCGTAGCTTTAGTGAGTCTTACTTGGATAATTTTTGTAGATGAAGGAAGCAACAATGATGAGTCAAGCAAATTTCTAGCCATTAGTGGGTCAATAGTGTTGTACCTTGACAAAAAAATATCAGAGAAGAAAGAAGTTGTATGGTATGGAAAAAAAATCAGGCATTGATGGTGTTTGGTTCCAAACCTCAATTTCCAGTTTTTGGTTTCAGTAAGCTTAATCCTAGGTTGTAGTAATTTGAAACTTGATCAATTTTCCAATTTCCAGTTGTGAAATAGTTTGTAAAAAAAATCAGAGAAGAAGAAATTGTTATATGATATGAAAAAAAAAAAAATTAGACATTGTTGGTGTTTGGTTCCAAACATCAATTTCTAGTTTTTGGTTCCTGTAAGCTTAATCCTAGTTTGTAGTAGTTTGAAACCTGATCAATTTACAATTTTCAGTTGTGAAATAGGTTGTAAAGAAAATCAGAGAAGAAGAAGTTGTTGTATGATATGAAAAAAAAATATCAGGCATTGTTGGTGTTTGGGTTCAAACCTCAATTTCCAGTTTTTGGTTCCTGTAAGTTTAATCCTAGTTTGTATTAGTTTGAAACCTGATCAATTTACAATTTCCAGTTGTGAAATAGGTTGTAAAAAAAAATCCAAGAAGAAGAAGTTGTTGTATGATATGAAAAAAAATCCAGGCATTGTTGGTGTTTGGTTCCAAACCTCAATTTCCAGTTTTTGGTCCATGTAAGCTTAATCCGAGTTTGTAGTAATTTGAAGCATGATCAATTTCCAATTGTCAAATAGGTTGTCAAACTGATGTTGTAATTACTCCTAATGTAAAAAACCTGCTTTACTTTATTATGAAGAAAAATATGTCTTGACACATCCTTTTCACATTCACTAAAACAAGACTTTATCTTGAACTTAAATGTTTACTGTAATGAAAACAAAAGACAATGACATATGGGAAGAACTAAATAAAGGCATGTTTGGATTTGTTAAACAAAAAACATAGGAGAATCACTTCCTAATGAAACAAAAGTAGGACATAAATATTCATTTCTAGGCTATTACATAAACTAAGATAAGAATTCAATGTTAAGGCAATTACATTTACAAAAGTAAGACTTCACAGTTTATCCCCAAAAAGAAGTGTAATCACTAAGATTAATGATTCATAGTAAACCAACTAGGATAATTCAATCCACATTCTTGCTTTTGTTACTAGGAAGCTTCCTCTTCTTTACACCAACATGAGCACTTAATGGTTTTTTTGCTGTATTGATATTACTTGGTCCCTACAAAAAAAAAAAAGAACCTATATAAAATCAAGAATAAGAAATCATCAACTTCAATTACAATAAAAAATACATAAGCAACAATTAGAGTATGCAAGAAATGCTCACAACTTGGGAAGAACTATTAGGAGTCCTTTGACCCCTGTTTGAAACTGGTTGGGAAGCACTTAATGGCCTTTTTGCTGCATTGATATTACTTGGTCCCTACAAAAAACAAATATATATAGTATCAAGAACAAGAAATCATCAACTTCAATTACAATAAAAAATACATAAGCAACAATTAGAGTATGCAAGAAATGCTCACAAATTGGGAAGAACTGTTGGGAGTCCTTTGGCCCCTGTTTGAAACTGGTTGGGAAGCACTTAATGGCCTTTTTGCTGCATTGATATTACTTGGTCCCTACAAAAAAACAAACAAATATAGTATCAAGAATAAGAAATCATCAACTTCAATTACAATAAAAAATACACAAACAAGAATCAAAGTAAGCAAGAAATGCCACAACTTGGCAAGAACTGCTAGGAGTCCTTTGACCTCTATCTGATGTCGTTGCACCCTTGCCTTTAGAACCATTTACTTTTGTTGGTTCCTATAAAGAAAATAGAAAAAACTGAGTGGACTTGAACAAAAAAAATAGAAGGAATCGGGACTTAAACAGAAATAGGTTGTGGAATAAGTGGAAAAATAGGAAAAAAAAATAGGATACAAAAACAGAGATCAATTAAGAAAATATCTTCTGTTGGTCAAATATGAAGACCCACTCCTTATTACTTTGAATCCCCAGGTCAGCTATCAAAAGTTCCAGGAACCACTGTCAGGTTTCACTGTTTTCATTCTCCACAATAGCATATGCAATGAGATACATGCCATTATTAGCATCTATACCAATTCTGACCTGAATGAGGTCCCTTTAGAAAGCATCCATCTAGCCCTATCACCTACCTGCATCCAGCTGCAAATCATGCTTTCAATGGCCCCAAACAACAGTAGATCCTTTTTAATTTTCTTTCATTTCCATTAATACCCTCCTCAGATCTCAGCTCAATTTTCATGGTTGAGTTGATATTTGTTCTCTTAATCTCTGCACAATAATCCTGTTGATTCTTATGTTAAGATTTATATCTGTTCAGTTCATTACATTAGTTTTATACTTCAGTGGCTAATCGGGCTGCGTATCGATTAGCGTGGCAACTGTGTATAGAACTTTGCCTAGTATAGTTTTTATAGGACTTTAACAGATTCAGCGGAAGACCTCTTCAAGATTCACCGGAAGACCTGCTCAAAGCTTACAAACGGCAGACCTTGTGTCCAACTGGTCTCTCATGACGTGTCCTATCCAGCAATGACTCATTGGGTTAATTCAAGCTTATCATTATCATTGTTTGAATTAATCCAAGACATTCCCTGACATATCAAGCCGCCGAAAGCAACTTTCGAAAAGCAGGAAGACTTTTCGTCCGAGCGATGAAAGCGAGGAAAAGCGCGTCTCCTACCGCTGCAACAACTCTCAGATCTGACACCTAAATCGCCTACTTTTTGAAGATCTCAGAAATTATTCCCTGCTCTAGATATCTGTGAAGACGAAAATCCTTGACTGACAGCCCCATGCATTTAATGCATTCATAAAAGAGTTGTTGAAGTATTCGTCTTCTCCAATGGATCTTTTGAAGTGCACCTGCTATAAATACTGCCATTAAAGACCGGAGATAACATCACTGTACAGAATCGATCGAACACTTAAAGAATTGCTTTGAAACTCCATAACTCCAAGTCTTACAACTCAGTGCAATCAAGAGATCCTCAACAGATCTAGAAGTCCTCATCAACAACAAGAAGCTGTTCATCAACACCTATTGTGTTTATCTTCTTGTTGTTTACATTAATTATCTATACTTCTGCACGAATTAAATATCTTGTATTTACAGATATTTAATTCCCTAGACCCCAAACACAAGTCAATATTTTGTACACGATCCATTAGGGATATTCTTTGTAATTGATCTAGTGGAAAACATAGTGCACTATTTAAATCCAAGGTTGACTGCCTTGGTGGTGGACGTAGCACTCATTATAGTGTGAACCATCCCAAAATACTTGTGTTATTTCTTACTGTTTGTCTGTTATTTGAACTGATTAATACTTTGATTATCTTTATCAATTTACAGCAGAACTTAAGTAACTTGTAAAAGGTCTACCGGTAGTCCTTATCGGCAGACCTGGAACAACTACCTTGAAGGTCTTCCGCTACTTTTATGTTTTCAATAGATTGCAAGTACCCTTCAAAGAATTTACTTAAAAGTTTTAATTGTTTAAATAAGCTATTCAACCCCCCCCCCTAGCTTATTATTGTGCCCTTTGGGACCCACAAATCCCATAGTAAACCAAACTACTCTGAATGGTTTCCATGGTTTAACTGATCTGCAACCCTTTTGGCTTTGTATGCTTGACTCAAGGAAATTTCTAGATGTGTTTCTTCTCTTACTGTTACCATTATATCCTCCAAAGTCCAGTTAGGTGTAGACCTAAACCTCTCAATAAATCTCCTTGCAACCAACTCAGATGTCAGATGTCTATTTGTATAGGTGGGGCTACATGTATGCACATTCACAAATGTCTTTACTCCCAAGTACCCTCAAACTGCCTAGGGGAAGTAAGTATAACCCAAGGACATGACTTGGTACTCCTACACTTGGCCCTAATCCTTTTTGTGTCATTTTTAACTAAATGAATATCTCTCCTATTTTTTTTTATTGAGTACTCTTTTAATGCTTGTTTCACCTCCTCATCATTTGAAAACCTCATTGCCAACTTGTACACTGGATTTCTTTTTTTTTTTTTTTTTCTATTCAGGCTGAAAGTCTGACCTCTTTTCTTTGTCTATCCTTTTCATCATCAAAGCTTCCAATGCTCCACAAGTCATCAGAGCTTGCATAATCAGACTCCACATCTATTTCTTCACCAGTTAAAATATTTGACTTCCCCTTACCCTTATTACACTTCTTAGCTTTCACACCAGCCCACTTAACTGGCCTGTCAATATTTTTTTCAAACTCTGCATCATCAGTATCATTACCAGACCAGTTATACTTAGGGTCAATAAATTGATTATAAACCTCACCATCCTCAGAATCATCATCTTCATGTTCAACCTTAACCTCAAAATGTCCATGTTCAAAATCTACATTATCAGCATGCCCAACCTCCACGTCATGAGTTGGTTCAACCTTAACCTGATGTTCTAACCATGCATCATCAAACTGAACATGTTCTGCATTATTAATCAAAATCTCATGCAACTCTGTACCAGATTGGTTATGTTCTTTTTCTTTGATTTCAGCTTGATATTCATATTCAAATTTAGCCACAACATCAGCAAGTTCATCCACATTATAAGTTAGTAACAATTGATGAAGTGTTTCTATATTTTCATCCAATATATCCAACTCTTCAATAACTACAGATCTTCTAAGTGTTGGTTCCACATAGAAGTCATCATAAGAAGTGATACCATGTTCCAAGTACACCTCAATTAATTTATATTTCTTTCCTATCTGGGTAACAACCATCATGTCATCATTAGTCCCTAAAGCTTTCAACCCATATTCAAGGTCCAATGTTGGAACCTTATAATGGTAAAATATAATCCCACCATAACCAAGCCCCTTAATAATCTGGTTAATTTCTTGAATTGACATTTCATCAGGATGACAAAAGTCAAAATGATCAATAAAGCCCCCACTATAAACCCTTTTGTGGAGTGTAGTCAAACTCTCCACCATGGTATAACTTAATGCTCAACCAATCTGAGTCAGGATCTGTGGTAAAAGGCAACAACACAACCTAAATAAGATATAAATGAAAACACAAGGGATCACATGTCCTATCTTTTTCTACCCACTAATGCAGAGTGAGAATTTTAATTTGACCACACACACACACACACACATATATATAAGGCCTCAAACTGATAACCAACAATATTAATTTACAGTACTAATAATAAATATAAAAATCAACAAAACAAAAGCATTTGATACAAGGACCAAAGCAACAGACAAACGAATAACACTTTACAAAAAAGAGATATTTTCAAAACCAAATAAAACTTTATAGAACAAACAACATGTCATGTCTCTAAACAATGCATTTTACCTATACCCTAAATCACAAAACAAAAGAAGCTAGGAACCCTTTACAGTACAAAATAAGCTAAGAACCCTTTAAATGACGAAGAAGAAACAGAGAAATACTTACTGTAAATATCACCGACATCCCACACTTCTCATCTTTTTCTTTGAATCCACGTCATTGTAGGAGGAGTTTAGTCGAATCAAAGCCAACCCTTAGTAAACCCTAACAAAATTTTGCTTCAATCGCTTAAATGACCCTTCTCCTTTCACCTACTGATTTGAGTACGGGTATTATGAACATTAACTCTTTTTATTTATATTTCACAGTTGGTCCCTGTACTTTTGTAAGACGAATTGTCTATTTTGTCCATCCACAAATATACTCACGTGGCACGTGATCGTACTTAACAACCAAAAGTTGACGGAAGAACAATGGTGTAAAAGTTTTCAGTTTAGGGACCATTTGCGAGGTATTGGGACGAATAGCCAAGAACCTCAACAGTACAGGGACCAATTGTGTAGTTTGTCCTTGATTTAATACAAAAAAATCCTCCCAATAGTGGCACAAAATCCAACACATTTACATACATCACCATCTTTATCTCCAACAACTTTACCTACCCCACCATCTTTATCTCTATCTATATATATATATATAAAGTCTAGGTAGTCTAAAAATAGTAATTTTTAGCCAAAATTTGCATCTCTAAAATAGCAACCCCTATTTATAACAAACATTTAATGAATCTTATAATTAAATAATACAAATTCAAATACTGATACCTCATTGAAACTAGAGCTTAGGAACTAGAACAACTGCATTCATTGCTTTGTTATCAAAACACAACCTTTTATGCATGCAACCGTTAGTTTTTCATTGTTGCCAAATAAACTTCAGAAAAATCATGGATGACTTTGCGCAAAAAAATTCACTGAAATGAATCACAAATACTCACAATTAATTCTAACTGAATGACTAATCTGTATATATTTATATATGATTTTATTGTGATTTTTTTTGTCTACTTCACCAGATTAAAAAGCTATTAAAACAAATACTTTCAATGAAATCACAAAAACTCACAACTCATTATAACTAAATAAAATATATGAATACTTTTTTTTTCTATTTCATCGGATCAAAGTTCTTAAAAGAAATATGATGAACAGAATTACAAATACTCATTATTGATATTATATTTATGACTGACCAACAATAATATATAGATTTAAAATTTTGTTGTCCATTTTATCGTATTCAAAATTTTAAAAACATCAAAAGTTCATCTAAAACACGAATGCACATGATTAATTATAAATGGCTGACAGATCTAAAAATATATAGATTTGAAATAAATAAAATTTAACAAAATACTTCGAGTAACAAGAACTATATAATGGTAAATAACAAAACGAAACAAACAATATTGCAACATGATTTTTCCTCTAACAAAGAGGAAATGTTTTGGAAGTACAAAGTTACCTCTCTTTAAAAAAAAATGAACCAGCCATTTAATCATGAACGAATTGATTTGCCGTTGTATTCGAAAAAGTAGTCAGATTTACATCAAATTGTAGAGTGCCCAAGTATTCTCACTTGGAAAGCTATCTTGATGATCCCCCTTCATAGAGTTCTATATTTTCGAGGATAGAGAATGAGGAGAGGGATAATGAGTAAAGGGAATGAAGAAGAAAAATTAAAATGGGAGTTAGTTCCATAAGTTAGGTTAATAGTTTGTTTTTTCTTCGGTGAGAGGACAAGGTTGCTGGTTCCATATATATATATATACTCTAAAACTATGTCGTTTTAATATTCGTGAGTGGGACGAAGTAACAAAGCCAAGAGATTAAATTTATCTTTTTAATTGTTATTGATTATTGATGAAATGAGCCATAAACAAGCTTAAATCAACACAAATAGAATTATTTTAGTCAATTTTCAATTATTCATCGTCAATTAAATTTGTTTATGGTAAGTTTTGTCATTTAATTAATATGTGTCGGGTTATGAACACGTCAAACCCATTTATATTTTTTTGTCTTTTAAAGGTTTGAAAAGAATATGATGAAAATTGGGTCGGTCTCTTTTGACAGATATTCAACCGCTGTCCACTATGCTTTTTTAATTGGGGGAAAAAAACATTTTCGATGTGAAAGGACGAGTATACCTTTAATGAATCGGACACGCTTACGATAAGCATCAGTTCATACATTGTCATGCATGATTCAAAATTATGTAATTGTCATTCTCATATCATAGTAGTGCATCGCGATTTTAAATCGATGCCTCGCGTTCAAACAAGTCTATTTCCAATTCATATCGATGCATTGTGATTCTAAATTGATGCATCGCGAATCCAAATCGACGTATCGCTACTAGAAATCAATACACTGTGATACATATTTTTTTTTGTATTTTCATTTTATTTATTTATTTATTTAACTTTCATAAATTGCAGTTATTCCAATTTATTTATTTTATTATTGTTAATCAATTGACACATTTATTTCTTTATTTTCATAATAATTTTTAATCAAATGAATCAAATGATATTTTTCTAGTCATTAAAATAATCTCTTCTTTTAGTTTTGTTTTTTGTCTTCATTTTGCTTGATTATAATTTAACTGAGTATAATTTGATTGAAAAATATATATGTCCGTGTGTTTAACGCACAGGTATAAAACTAGTTAATTTAATATATTCTTTCAATTTATACTAACAAATAAATTTGATATTGCATAAATAAATAATTTCAAAATTATATAAATAGTCATTATTAAAATAATATTTATTTATTATAATTTGAGTAATATTTATTATAATTCGATATTATTTTTTTATAATATTATTAATTTAGTATAACCAGAATAATTCAATATTATTTATAATATAATATTATTATAATTAAATAATATAATAATATTATCAATTTATTATAAGTCGAATAATATTTATATTAATATTCATTAATAAATTTTAAAAAGTACAATAATTAACTTCATTAAATAAACAATTCAAAGAAAATCACAACAATATGAAACTAATACAACAACTATAATAAAAATTATTAACTACCAAAAAAATTCAAATTTTGCAAAAAATTCATTTGGTATCTAAATGAGGCAAACCAAGTCTTTATTTATAGATAAAAATGTGTACTGTTTTAAAAAAAAGTTTTTTTAGTGCCCAAATTGCCCTTGAATAGAAGATAATTCAAAATCTCGGCCAACCGCCCAAGACGTGACACATGGATAGGCTATTGTCAGTCCTGTCAGCGGCTTTTTTTAAATCAAAACCGGCCATCAAAACAACGTCGTTTTGATGGGCTGTGGCACAAAACGCATCGTTTTTGCAGGGGCTGTTGTGGAGATGCCATGATTTCAGGGGGTTCATTTGCCGAACTTCCATGTTTTAAATCATCAAAAGCTTTGGTTTTGATTTTTTAAAACCTCCATTTTTTGGCTAGAATCCATGAAGATTTGGAGGAAAACCTCCATTGTACATGCTCTGAGGGCGCTGTATCCGCGTGTCCGCGAGGCACGCGCTCGAATTGGATCCTTGGGCCACAAACTCAATTTGGGCCATGCCTTGTGGGTTGATGCAAGGGGTTGTTCACGAACCAAGATGAGTCAAAATTTGGAGGTTCAAGCTTAGAGATGTTAATAGAGTCGAGAACCGTAGGTCCAAACCTTTTAAATCGGGTTTTTTCAAGTTAGGTTCCGAAAATTCCAAACCGTTTAGTTTGCGGGCTAAACGGGTCGGGCCTATAGGTTCGCATTTTGTGACGGGTTGGACCATAATCCTCTTTTTAAAAAATAGGAGAAAGAGAAAAAAAACGCTCAATTCCGATTTGGACCACCAGTTTGAGCTTTTATTAACAAAAAAAAAAAGTATTGTGTCTTAGTTTGACCAAGCCATAACTTAATTCCTCAGACTCACACACAGTCACAGAGAGCAGAGAGGCGAGAGCCAGAGACTTAGCAAGATGGCCCAGTAGCCCAGACCAGTCGGCACTCCGGCAGTTGCCTTCGCTGTCGTCAGACTTCATCACTTTCGTCGTCACTCGTCCCTGTCGCCGTCGACTAGTGAGTTCACTAATTGACATTCGATCCTCGACTCCTCGCCCCTTTCAAACTGTAAGTAATTAAGCTCTAATTATGTAATTTCTTGCGAGTTCTCCTTCTCCAGATCCTAGTCTCGATTTTGGAATCCTTTAGTAATTAGTATGTTTTCAGTATGTGTGTACCGTGTGAGTATGTGACTGTGAGCACCTGAGCAGGGCTGATGAGAAAAATAATTTGCTTATGATATATTGATATTGATGGATGTGCTTTAGTTTGACTCTACAATTGCTAGGAAAAATAATTTCTTGTTGTTGGTTTAAGTAATTTCTTGTGAGTCCTCGACTTGTGTTAGATTTTGATTTCTAATTTGGTTGCTTAAATCAGAGGGAAATGATTTCTAATTTGATTTATAATTTTGTTCTTAAATTTCTATCTTCGTTACTTTTTTGCAGTAGCCTATGGATTTTCAAAATCGATTACTTGATGTTGATGATGATGATGAGTTAGAGATTTTAGAATCTAGGACTCATACTCCTACCGGTAACATCAATGTGGATGGAGATGGACATGGTAATTCTAACAAATCTAAGAAGCCCCCAAAAGGCCAAAAGCAATCACGTCTGATTGTTGGAAGTATTTTGCTATGCCTAGTAATGGTAAGACATCATGCACTGATTGTGGGAAAGAATATAGTTGGGTTATATATATATAAGTTTTTTATTTTGTTTAGATGTAACTCGTAGGGGTGAGCTTGGTCCGGTTCGGTCCACTTTTTTGGAAAAAATGAGAGAACCAGGACCAGACCAATAGTCCGGTTCTCAAAAAATATAGAACCAGGACCAATCCAATATGTCCGAGAACCAATACATTGGTCTGGTCCAGAACTAATTGAAGACGTATGAGAACCAGAATCGGACCAATACGATGGTTATTTATTTTTTACCTGTTCAATCATCATTACTCCTTTATTTCTTTCCACATTTTCCCTGTTTCCCACTCCATCTCTTATCTTGCAGCATATTCAAACTCCAAAACACACACAGACACACAACTAAGCACAAGTGCAAACAACCTAAATTAGGCTTTCTTCTTCAATTTGCTAGGAACCCTCTTTTGTAAATGTATAAATTCCATAACAAAGAGTTCAATTTCACTGTATACCTTTAAGTAGGGTTCAAAACTTCAAAGTTCAAATTGAACATAATTAGAACTAAAATGGGTTGTAGAAAGTATAAACTGCTAAAATTGAAAGATCACATAACATGTAATAAGAAGCAGGGCAGAGGCAATGCCGCAATGGACCATTGAGAAGCATGTGAAGGCAGAGGCAAAGAGATCACATAACATAAACATGTAATGAGAAGCATGCGAAGACAATATCTTTGGCCGACAGCCACAGCCAACAACGAAGGAGACTAGGAAAGTGAGGGAAACAGGAAATCTAGGGTTTGAGTCTTTGAGAGAGATAAAGAAGAAGGGAGAGAGAGGTACCGTACCTGGTGACTGGCCTTGTTGGTTGGTCGGAGACGGCGTTAATGGTGGACGTCGGACTCAGTCGGGAGGTTGGAGGAATAGCGAGAGACGAGAACGGTGAGAAGAGAGAGTGAGATGAGTACTGTCTGAGTGTCTGTCGATAAGAGAGTGAGATGAATTCACAAATAGGAATATAGGATTTAGTTTTAGGGTTAGTATATATATATATATATATATATATATATATATATATATATATAAAATACTATATTAGTATATTATATATAATAAAATAATAATAAATACACATTGGTCCGGTTCGGTCCGGTTTTGCGTTTTTGGTTTCTGGAACCGGGGACCGACCCAATTGTTCGGTTCTATAAAAATTCAGATCCAGGAGCAATCCAAAGTATTGGTCCGGTCCATTTTTGACTGGTCCGGTCCGGTTCCAGAAAACTTCTGCTCACCTCTAGTAACTCGTTTAAAATCGAAATTGAGAAAGGTAGGTTTAGGTTTGCATTTCCAGAGAACTGTTTAAACCGCAATCGATTAGGGGCCGAAACCGACAGAGTTAGATCGATTAACATCTCTATTCAAGCTTGTTCTCAAGAAATACCGGGGAAAAATTACATGTCATTCCACTTTTAAATGTTTTTGTTTTACATTTTGATATTTTTTTTAAATCGGAAAAAGACACGACATGCATTGCGATGCAAGAAGATGTCTTATTTTATGTATTGCGATACATGGCGTGTCTTTTTCTGGTTTCAAAATATTAGTGTGTAAAATAATTAAAAATTGTCAAGAAGGGGACCGGCCCGAATTTCTTCCAAATACTAGTTGAGCCTGAATTAGGCCTCCATAATCCTATATGGCCTCCATTGAATCTCATTCGACCAAAGACGATGCTACGAAATCACTGAAAACTCCTAATATGTAAATACTCTTTTTGTTCCTAAATAATTATCTTGTTTTTCGTTTCTATGTGTTCCAAAAAAATTATCATGTTTTTAAATTTTATTTTTTAGGAAAATACGTTTACTACTTTGCTCTTACTTTTTCTTCTTAAATTATAACCATATACACACGAATTTTAAAGAAAACTATATTATCTATCAATATTTATAAAATGATCAATTAATTTTCTTAGTATGTGCAATCAGTCAAACAATACGATAATTAATAATTTAGGAACAAACGAGTATATCTTTTAGTCACGAATGTAATAGGTGTTGCTGCTATTTTAAGGCCTATGCCATAGCAAAGCCATGTGGAGCATAAAAAGGGCTACCTAGCTATGAGAATCTCGAATTAAAATTGTTTTGGGAAATTAAAAAAAAACAAGTTTATCTATCCTCTTAATGGTAGTCAGCTGCAAATTAAAAATCATCATTTTTAGTTTAAAAATATTTTGTGTGCTTTAATTTGAGCATGAGAAATATACAAAAATAAGCATGATAGCATGAGAAATTACATAGTTTATTTTGAGAGTAATACAATCATAATCATAATCATAATCAAGCATGTAATCATGGTGGAAAAAATAGATTAAACATATAAGAAACATATTCTTTTTAATGCAAGAATGGAAAAATGGTTCAATAAATAATTTGGTCCCTAAACTTAACAAATGTTCATGTTTGTGTCTCATACTTGAATTATTCATGTTTGGTATCAAAACTGCACATTTGGTCATACACTCAGTCCCTCAAGTGACGACCTTTAGTTGAGACGTTAAAAATTGTGTGAGATGTCTCAAATGCCCTTACTAAATGTTGAGTGTGATTTCACGTTGGAATTAGATGTTGACTTGGAATTTTTTTAATCTTTTATTTTAAAATCCTAACTCAAATATAAAAAGGAAAAATAATAATAAATCAAATTAAAAAGTCGAAATTACCGGCAATTTATACATTTCATATTGAGTTTCAGTCTCACCTTGATTCCTATTCAAGTATTATACAGTGGGGTTTGGCCTTATATCATGACAAGAAACTCTCATTACACACAAGCACAAAGCCACGTTTGATTCAGTGCATTGGAGTCTTCCCATTATCTAAAACATTTTTAAATACTTACCTATGTCATAAAATCAGTCGTATTCATCGACTGGAGATGACAAAGCAACGATAAGGCGTTCTAGGGCTTTCTGGTGGGCCCATGTGTAGAGGGTCATATCGGGATTGGTGTTAAGTCCGACACCAAAAATGACGATTGTGAGGAAGCTGGTGATGTAGCAAGGGAGCTCCCAGCAGTCTTCCCACGTCCTTGATTGACCTAGTGGGGGTGGAGTTCGGTTGAAGAGGTAACTGTTGCCACACTCTTGGTGACCGGGGTGGTCCATCGGCTTGGTCTGTCTCCACCCCGCCTCTTTGACGGAGACTGGTGGTTAGGCGGATTCAGAGGGTACCGGTGGCGGTGGCGAAGTGTTTAGGAGACGACATCATTGGAGAGGCAGTAGCCTTTCTCTCTCTCTCACTCTTTCTTTCTTGATGAATTATCCCCCAGTTCTCCAAAAGAAAGATTAGCCGAAAGACAAATCAAGAAAGGAGACTCAAGGTCATTGCCAAAGATCAGTTCCACAAGGGGATATGGGAATTGGAGCAGGATCACCCCCTTTTGACTGTTAAGAATAATATTGCAATATCATGTCCAACCAATCACCCAAGTCACGGCTTCAATCAAGGAGATCAAATCTCCCATTCCAGTACATAATTAGCATAGTCTATTTACTGTTATTTGTTACCTTATACAACTCCTATTATTATGGAGTCTATTATTTTCATTCCTTATATTTAGCCCCATGTATATTCTCTTATGCATATATATACTCTATGTAATTGTCAGCATTAATCAATAATATATTCTACACAATTCATTTATACTTTACATGGTATCAGAGCCTTGCTCCTAACCCTTGCCATCCTTGTTGTACTTCACACTCTACCCATGGCCGGAACCAGCAGCACCCTCATCCCAAACGCCGCCGAACCCACCAAGCCACTCCTATCCGTCTCCTTCCCCAACTGCATCAAGCTAACACCATCCACATATCGATCGTGGCAATTCCAAATTACCCGACTACTTCAAGGCTATGGCCTTTACTCCTTCATTGGCCGGCACCAATCCTCCCCACCACCACCGGTTACCCTCCTACCACCGATGCGACACAAAACCGAGCCATCACCCAACCCAAATTACATTACTTGGTTCAAACAAGATAACCTCATCCTCGGCGCCTAGCCTAACGCTTCATGAATCCATCTCCACCATTATTCTAGATGCTAACACGTCCCGTGAAGCGTGGCAAACCCCGCCCTGACCTATGCCAACCCTTCCAGAGGTCACATTCTTCAATTGAAGGATCGATTTCGAAACGTAACTCTCGGTGACAACTCCATTACCGAGTACATGCTCTCCATTAAAACCATCACTGCTCAATTAGCCCATCTTGGCAAGCCTGTGGACGACGAGGATATCACCTCCCAAATCATCCAAGGCCTCCCTGAAACCACCTACAAATCAGTCATCGATGCTGTAAGAGCACGAGATACTCCGATCTCGTTCGATGACTTTCATGAAAAGCTAATACAGCATGAGCTTCTCATCAAACGAGAACCCACCACCACCACCTTCTCTCCCTCGGCTCATGTGGCCACAACCCGTTATCACCAACCTCACCCTAATCAACGCTACACCAATCAATCCAATCGGCCATCACTCCAACAACCAACCCCCAACCTCAAACAATTATCAAACCGCACCAACCCAATACTCCATCTACCCCTAACCCATTTCGTGGTAAGTGCCTCGAACCACCTGACATGTCATACGTGATCGTCCGGATTTTAAGAGGATTATCCGATCGTCGTCTTCCTCCACCACCATCCGCACAAAACAAACCCTATGCTCACACCGCCACCATTCCTCCACTTCGAGTGCCTCCTATCTAATCGACAGTGGTGCCTCTCACCACATCACTAAGGACCTCGAAACCCTCTCCCTTCACGCCCCCTATGATGGTCCCGACGACCTCATCATTGGCGACGGGTCTGCTCTACCCATCACTCATCATGGTTCATTCACTATCCCTCTTTCCTCTCGATCTATTTCTTTTCATAATGTTCTTGTTGTACCCTCCATCTCACGTAACCTTTTATCTGTGTCCCAGTTTTGTCATGATAATAACGCCATTGCTTGTTTCTCGTCTTCCTCTTTTTGTTTCAAGGATCGCACCACGGATGAAATCATTCTCCAAGGGCCGCTTGTCGATGGCGCCTACACATGGCACCCTCCACCCTCACGCCTCAATCCTACCTATCCACCACCTCGTCGAACAGCAGTTTATGGCATGCTAGATTGGGTCATCCCTCCAATGCAACTTTAAAACACTTAAATTCTATTTATAATTTTCATATTTCTACATTTAATCATTGTAATTCATGCCTTATCAATAAAAGTCATAAACTTCCATTCACTACGTCGACACTTCACTCCACTGCTCCTCTCGACCTAATCTATTCCGATGTTTGGACCGCTCCAATTTTGTCAAATGAGTCGTACAAATACTATATCCTATTTGTTGATCATTATACTCACTACTTTTGGCTCTATCCAATTAAAAACAAGTCGGATACCTCCACTATTTTTCACCGGTTCAAAGCAATTGTCGAAAAGTATTTTCAAAAACCGATTCGGCAATTCTATTCGGACAATGGTGGGGAATATGTCAAATTAAACCCCCAACTTCTTGATGACGGGATAACTCACCTCACTTCCCCACCTCACACCCCCGAGCACAATGGGTTTGCCGAAAGACGCCATCGCCATGTAGTAGAAACGGGCCTTGCCCTCTCACAATCCTCTACGGAAGCTGAATTCCGAGCTGTTTCTGCCACAACGTCTGAAGTTCTTTGGCTCCTTTCTATTCTCACTGAGCTTGGTTACACACAATCGACATGTCCAACTATCTACTGTGATAACCTCTCTGCCACTCACTACTCTGCCAATCCGGTGTTCCATTCACGAATGAAACACCTTGCCCTCTCCTTCCACTTCGTCAAAGAACAAGTTCGCAATGGTTCCATTCGTATTCAGCACATTAATGGCACTGATCAACTAGCTGATACGTTAACAAAGCCCTTACACAAACCCCGGTTTCTTGAGCTTTCATCCAAGATTGGTCTTCGTCTACGCCCGTCCATCTTGCGCGGGAATGTTAAGAATAATATTGCAATATCATGTCCAACCAATCACCCAAGTCACGGCTTCAATCAAGGAGATCAAATCTCCCATTCCAGTACATAATTAGCATAGTCTATTTACTGTTATTTGTTACCTTATACAACTCCTATTATTATGGAGTCTATTATTTTCATTCCTTATATTTAGCCCCATGTATATTCTCTTATGCATATATATACTCTATGTAATTGTCAGCATTAATCAATAATATATTCTACACAATTCATTTATACTTTACATTGACAATCCATTTTTATAGAAGTGAAATGTAGAGCACGAGAATAGGTTGAAAAGTATAGGAATCATCAAACCAAAGCAAGCCGAGAACACGTGACAACAACAACCCATTCTCGCCTTTGGATAGACCCATAGCTATTATTTATGGTTAATTGTACTGGAAGTGGAAATCTTTTCTGGACGAGGGACTTCTAATTTTGGACTATTTTTCACCCTTATTTTCAGCTACAAGACTATATTCTCTTTTACGTAAAGTCTTCTTCCTACTACTAAGATGCTTGTAGCCTATGCAAAAAGTACTTCCAGTTAATTTCTTTTTCATCTTCTCTTAAACTGTTGCATGCTTACGTTAATTTCTTAAGTGAAATGAATTCAATTCAGTAGAAACATTGAAATTTCCTTTTCCATTCTTTATAGTGAATTTATTTATTATCAGTAGAAAAGGGGTTTGACTGGGTATGTAAAAGGAGGAGGTTTTTGGGTATGTAAAAGGAGAAAGATTATAGTATGTACAAGAAGATGGTTCGTGGAGGGTGGGGGGTTGGAATGAAAAAGAAAAAAGATTATTTAGTATAGTCATATTTTTTGTATTTAGTTTTAATATTATAAATTTTAACTTTAAATTTGTTAAAATTTTATTTCCCCAAAGAAAAAATTAAAGAAAAAAGTAATATTTTAATTTTTTAACAAATACATATTGAAATAATAAATATTTCATGTTAAAACATTTTTTGTATTATTTTCCTTTTTATATTTAGCGTAGACAAAAAGAAAATTCAAACTCAACATCTAATTCCAACATGGAATCCCACATAGCTTTTACTAAAGGGTATTTGAGTAATTTCATGTCATATTTGACATCCCAACTGACGGTCGTTACTTGATGATATGTGAAAACCTAGCCAACTAGACAAGCTGGCCAAAATCACCTTCGAACAAAAACAAGTTGTCCGAATTTCTATAAAATAGCCCCAAACAATAATAAAAACAAAGAATAAAATAAGATAGTTGCAGAATGGATAGAGATGGAGGGTTCACCGGTTATGCTTCACTCACCTAACATAAAGATCCTCTGTGAATTACTTTCTAGCCACTAAGAAAGAAACACACAGTAGTTCGAACAAATTTCTTCGCTCTTTTCTATTACTTTTTCTCAAAATTCAACACACAAAATAACAAACAAGTAAAGCCTATTTATTCTAAAAACTAAACCCTAACCTTAAAGGAAATAATAAAGTAAATCCTACTCCTTAAGGGATTACAACTTTAATTAAAAAAAGGAAACAATTTAAAGCTATAAATTAAATCCTAATTTTAAGTGAATCCTTCAATCTTTTGGATTGAAGGAGTTGCCTCTTTACAATCCTGATTCGGCCTCCACCCTTTTATCCCTCTTTGCGTTGCACCTTCCTTTCTTGAGCCATTGAATGACCACCCCATTAGGACTAGGCTTGGAAGTTGAACCCACCTTGCTACCATATTTCCACAAATATGCCTGGCAATTACCACCTGCAACTAGTTAACCATCTGATCTGAAATTTACCTAACACAACCCAACTCGATAATATTTTCGGGTTGAATCGTGTAACCCGTTCCGATCCGAAAATATTAACGGGCCAGACATTTTGACCCATTTTTTATAGGGGGGATTCGGATTAAGACGAGTTGACCCGTTTAAACTCGTTACGTGTTATAACCCAACTCGATTTAACCCAACTCATTTCGAATTATTTGGTATTCGGTTAAAAAGTGTTTGGTAAGATAAAGAAATGTGATTACTAATACAATACATATTTATATTGCATTGTTTGGTTAGAAACAAAACAACTCGGAATGCAATCACGTAATTAAGACAATTGATATTACCTTAAAGTAGACGAGGACTACTTGTTAATGATTTTCAATATAAAAATTAAGCATTAACATTATTATTGTTGGTCCACAAAATATCAAATTCATTCTTTTTCAATTTAGGTTAAAAATTTTAATTATTCAATTTCAATAAAGCAAAATAATAATAATCATTAGGGTATGTTTGGATACCTCAATTTTATAACATGGAATTGGAATTGGAGCCTCCAAAACCAATTTCGTCGTTTGGAAACACAATTAAAATTTTGAATTGTAATTGAGTTGAGATTTCAAATGTCTCGGTTCCATAATACTAATTACATACTAAATCCTAAGAATTCAAATTCTAAATTCTAGTCCATTACTTTACACAATAACAATTTATCTTCCTTTTACTATCATTACAAGTTCCAACCACTACCTCCGACCACCACCGTCAGCCACTATCGCCCGACCACAACCACTAGGTTATACTAGATAATTTATAATTCTAAAGTTTTACCACCCCCACATTCTAAACGTTGTTAGGAATGTTTGAATATTTGTCATTCATAATTACTAATTAACATCTACCACCAATATGCTAGACTGAGATTCAGTGTTTACTCTACTAGTTAGAGCACTTACAACCCCTGCATTGTTTAAATTTCATGGAATTTGAATATTTATTGAATTCAAAATCAATGTATCAAAAAGGATCTAAATTGAAAAATTTTATAAAGAAACAAGGTAATGTTATAATGAAGTTGGGTGAGATAAAAGCTTGATCATTTGAAACAATTTGAGAAAATACATGTTGCTACTTAGCTAAGATAATTATTATTTTATTCTCCTGTATAGTAACAAGCGGTTTAAATATAAAACAAATATTTGGCCTAATAGAAGGATATAATTAGAGATGTTAATCGGTCCAACCCTAACGGTTCCGATCCATCATAGGTTCGATTTAGGGCATTAGCGATATTATCCGATCAAAAAACCTAACAGTACTTTCGGTTCAAACCTGCGGTTTCCAACCAATTATTAAACTTGTACGTTTTTTCCCAATTACGAGGCTTATATGTTTTTTCAACGTATTATACACGTCTCGTATATTATACTACCTATATTAAAGTTGTTAATCGGTCAAACCCTAACGGTTTTCGGTATTATGACCGTCCTATATATTACTAACTATACTAAATCGTATGAAAGTCGGTTTTCGGTTCAACCCTAACGGTTTCGGTTCAAACCCCGCGGTTTTCGACCCTATTAACATATCTAGATATAATTGTCATTTTACATAGATTCCAACTATTAGGAATCCAAATCACATCTCCTCTGTCAGGGTTGTGATTCCTTAAATTTTAAGAATCAATTCCCATAGTAATCAATTTATTTTTCAAATAAAATTTTGACAACACCAAACATTATTAATCAAATCTATGGAATCAATTTCACAAATTGATTCCATTTTTGTGTTCCGATCAAGACCTTAAAGTAAAAGGGGAAAATGGGTCGTTGGAGACCTAAAGTTGGCCAAATTACAATTCCCCCTATTGTATCCCTCAAATCTCATAGTGCACCCCAATTAAAGATTTATCCCATAATGATATCTAACGTTTCATTTTTTTTTCTCATTTACCCCCTACCCGTGAGTAGGGGTTGGCAATTAGGTGTTAATGGATAGCTTTGGGTAAGGCCATTATCCATTAAACCAATGGATAATGGCCTAACTCAAAGTTATCCATTAACACCCAATTGTCACCCCTACCCGTGAGGGATGTTACATTGGTATCGTTAAATTGCACATGTCTGCACAAGGCAAAAATGTTATTTAAAAAGATTTGTATGTTTTTAAAAAACCCTATTATCTTCCTCCCTCGTCATTCTCAACCCATTACCGACGTCCACCCACTCTATTCCGATACGAAACTCTTTGTTTCTCCCTCTCTATCTTTTTTCCACATATTTCCGCCTCGTAATCTCCTCATCGACTTCCTCAAACTCCACTTCTCTTAAGCTATCGACGATAACACCGCCTTCAATTATTAGGTGTCGGGCCTTCCATTCAAGCAGTTGTTTCGACTGATATACTATTTTGAATAAGGAACCACCCCTTCTTGTGTTGATTAGCTCCTCTACACCTAAGGCTAGAATTGAGCTTCGCTTGATCCAAAAGAAGGGAAAGCCTAGCCCAGGTAATAGAAAGAAATCCTTGCAACTTTCATCTCTTTATGATCTTTCAAGATTGGAAGGTCAAAATTGTTCAAGATTCCCATATGGGTTTTCAATTATCGGAATTGTAAAGATTGTTGAAGAAGAATGGTTGGGTCGGGAACTATTCGTTTGGGAGGAAGAGGTTAGTTTAGCTGACATATCTAAGGGCTCGTTTGGTACAGCTAGTTTCAAAACGCAGCGGTTTCCTTACAATCACGTTTGAGATATAATTTCAAAACGCTATTTTCATAAACTTGAGTAGTTGTCAAAAAGACAATTATACCTTTTGATCCAAACCAAATCAAACCAAACCACCATAATAAAGTAATATTAATAAATATTTTTATATTACATATATTAGTATATAACTAAATTTTCCACTTTTTATATTACATATATTATTATATAACTAATAGTCAAATGTATAATTTATTTGGATGAGTGATTCTTGTAAAATAAAGTTTATAAAAAATGAACATAAAATATATTTTTGATCCAATTATTCCAATTCAAACTCAAAGTCTGACTCATTAGGTCTATCCCTCTCTCACTCTTTGTAATTTCTTTTTATCTATCAAAGCTTCGGTCTCTCTAGTCGCCTCATCCTCTCCTCTAATTTCTCTATCTCTCTCTCCCACCCTCTCAATCCAACCCCTTCTTCATTTCCCCCAAATACACTCTGTTTTTTAAGGGAGAAATCCTTACACACTCTACCTCTTTGTTTTACATTTTCTTCCTTTCCCCTATTTCTCTTCAACAAAATATTTACCCCAATTATTAGATTCAAATCCCTAGCCCCAACATTTGAGTTATAATTATAGATTTCTGCAAGTTCACTTGTAAGCAATGAAAATTTATTTTCTTCTCCGTCACCGACCTCATTCGATCTAGTTGCAGAACACCCATTTTCTTCCATTTATTTTTTTTGCTTCTCCGTCGCCGACAACAATTGCGAAGCTCATGTATCGGCCGACGGTTCGAAGAAGCCACCGTCGTCAATGAAGCGACGCCATTGTTGAAAATGCATAACACTCACTGTTACCGGGTATAGAAAAGAGGAGAGGAGGAAACAACTGTGGATATTTTCGTCCACCAACCTTTTGAGAGCGTTTTTGAGGGAGCGTTTTCTGAATAAGCTAGAAAATCCAGCGTTCTAAACGCAGCACCGTTTTGAATACGCTAGTGTTCTATTAACGCAAGATTGAAACACAAATGATGCGTTTTGGACAGCGTTTTGAGCCAAAACGCAGTACCAGACACATCCGGGATTCAGATGGATATTCTAAGGCTTATTCAAGAAAGAGCAGAAGTATTGATGCTCATAACCAAGAGATTGGATTTCTTGGAAATCAAGAGAGGTTTGAAAAGTCCGATATCAAGGATCAACGAATAATTCAAAGCTCTAATTTATTTTCAAATTATCATTGCACATGATTGGCACATGATTAGTTTTGTTGATTTTTTAATGATCATTATGTGTAGGTTGGGGTGCATTATATGATTTAATTGATACATGAGGGAGAAATTGTAATTTGCCCCTAAAGTCATATGGCTTTAAATGGCTCCGGCCTAAGCCGTACGGCTTTGATGGATTTATCCACAAAAGTTACCAAAACGCTCCTTCCTTTACTTCTATTAATCCCGTCCGTTAATTCTAGATTCATTGAACTTGGCTTACAACTATTCAATGATAAGATGATGAAAATGTAATACTCGTGGGCAGAGGGGGTGTAATTGTGTAATGGAAGAATAGTAAAAGATGGTCACGTGAGAAAAGCAGAGGGAGTGGACAAAACAGAGGTGTACAACAGTACAAGTACAAGTTTTGCTACCAAGGCCAGTACAAATAGAAGAACAAAAGTTCAAATTCAAACCCAACCAAATCTTGTATTGGACCACAACCAGATGGTGTAGGCCCCAACCTACTCGGGCTTCTAAAACTTCCCATGTGTATTATACAGTATATCAACGAAGACACTGTTACTTTACCCAGCTTATACTTACAATGATTTCAAAAAACATTTATTTATAATAATTATTGAATTCGTGCTAAAGATCAATAATTATCCATTTGAATGATTATTGTACATCGATGAATCATGTATATAAAATATAAATTATATTTCAAAAAGGAATAGATGTAAATAAATGAAACAAACAAATTCACATATAAAGTAAAAATCATGCTTTCGTTGTTATAAACGGTAGCTGTCGAAGCTCTATTTTGGGATTATGGCTCGGTTTTCATCATATTAGAGATTTGTCCACGAAAAAAATATTGAAATAAATTTACAATATTATTTCATAGAAGTTACAATTAACATTATTTATAAAATGGATATTGGTTACAAAAGTTTTTAGATAAAAGAATTTTTATGTTAATCACCAAAAGTCATTTATCTAAATATTTTTTAAACAAATATCAATTTTCAACCAATATTTGTTACATTACTTTTATTGCTACATAATAATAGTAGAGATGTATCTTAGTGAAAAATTTGTGTTATTAATGAAAGAAATTGTGTAACTTGATGCACATATTTTTTTTACGTGTAATTTGTTTGTTGGCAAATGTAATTGTGCAAATGTGTTGTACTCGGTGAGAGCATCGAAATGATATATTTATTTGTCCAAATCTAGTTTTAGATTAATAAGATATCAATGCATAAAGTATAATATATGTTGAAAAATTAGTGTTTTTAGTGAAAGAAATTGTGTAACTTGAGGCACGATTGTAGAAGTCTTTTATCTAAAAACTTTTAAAACAATTATCAATTTTTTTTACCAATGTGTGATATATCTATTTTATTAGGTAATAATAGTAGATGTCTTTTATTTAAAATCTTTTAAAATCAACATAACTTTCTAACGAATATGAGATACATTTATTTTATTAATAATAATAGTAGAAATATTTTATTTAAAGACTTTTGAAACCAACATTACTTTCTATCTAATGTGGGATACATCTTTTCTATTGTTAGTAAATGAATTTTATCTAAAAACTTTTAAACTAAAATAATTTTTTAACCAACATATGATACATTTCTACTATTAATTTGTAATAATAATAGAAATCTTTTATTTTTAAATTTTTTAAAGAAATGTCACTTTTCAAGCCAATGTGAAATGTGTATCTTCTATCGGTCATAATAGTTGAAGTCACTTATCTAAAAAAAGTAAAATTTATAATTCTTTGTAACCAATGATTTAATACATCATTTTTATTTGTAAGATTTTGTCTAAAGACTTTTAAAGTCAACATCAACTTCTAACAATTGTGAACATATATCTTCTTTTGTTAGTTTAGTAAAAGTCATTTATCTAAATATTTTTTAAACAAATATCAATTTTCAACTAATGTTTGTTACATCACTTTTATTGGTAATTATAGTAGAGATGCATCTTAGTGAAAAATTAATGTTGCTAGTGAAAAAATAATGCAACTTGATGCATGATTTTTTTTGCATATCATTTGTTTGTTAGCAAAAGTAATTGTGCAAATGTGTTCTACTCGGTCAGAGCATCGAAATAATACATTTATTTGTCCAAATCGAGTTTTTGGATGAATAATACATCAATGCTTAAAGTATAATAATTGTTGAAAAATTAGTGTGTTTAATGAAAGAAATTGTTAAACTTGAGGCACGGATTTATTTACATGTCATTTGTTTGTTGGCGAAGGTAATTGTACAAATGTGTTCTAGTCGGTGAGAAGCATCAAAATGATATATTTATTTGTCCAAATCAAATTTTGGATGAATAATATATCAAAGCTTAAAGTATAATAATTGTTGAAAAATTAGTGTTTTTAGTTAAATAAATTGTGTAACTTGAGACACGAATTTCTTTACGTATCATTTGTTTATTGGCAAAAGTAATTGTGCACATGTGTTCCACTTGGTAATAACATCGAAACGATATATTTATTTGTCCAAATCGAGATTTGGATGAATAAAATATCAAGAATTAAAGTATGGTGTTAGAAATCGGTCATCAAAGTAAAGTACGCACCCAATGTCAATATAATAATATTATCTCACATTGTTAAGAAATGATGTTGGTAGTAAAATTATTTATATATAAGATTTTTACTATTATTAACAATAGAAGAGATTAATAGTAAATGATTAATATCACAATATCATATTAACTATTATTTTTAGCTAATGATCAGAAAGTGAAAAGTTTTAAGTCAAGTGATGTGGAGGCTTGAAAATTTAACAATATCAAAAGTTGGGTGATGCATCACTATGAGAGTTACCCTCACCAACTTTAATATACTATAATATGAATTGGCTTCAAATCATCTATCCCACTCTCTGTCACATCTCCTGTCTCATTGAATCTCATCCCTACACGTTTCCTTATAAAAAGAAGACTGACTAAAATAACAAAGAAAATGTACGGCCGAGATTCAATGAGACATGGAATGTGACAGAAAGTGAGATAGACGATTTGGAGCCGTATGAATTTTGCTAAAATTACACTTATTTATTATACTTAAATTAAATGTTATTAAAAGATAGCTGTTGAGTGAAAGAGATAAATATCAGTGTAACTTATTACGATAAATGATTTTAAATGAGAGTAGATTAATGTTTTGTAACATTCCTTGTAAATGGTTAAAACATTATTTAGTGTGTATATAATTTGATCACTTGCACTAAATTTTATGATTGGTCCTAGATTTTTTTTCACTAAATCATTTGGTTCTTTGAGTCGATTTCCTTACAATGAGAGTCATCAGAGTTTCAACTTTCAAATAATTGGTAGTGACCCAAAAAGCCAAACTGAGTTTTTTTTAGTACTTTTGTTGATAATTTCATCATCAAAATGTATCAAATTCAACATGGAATGCACACAATCCTATACAACTTATGGAATGCCCCCAAATCCTAAACTCCTCGACCTCTTTATCTTCGCCACAGGCATCTCCTTTTTTCGTGTGCTTGGATTCGCTGCAATTCTTCGTCTGTTTCTCTATTAATTAGAGAGGAATGGCTGGGACGAGATGAGAAATAATCGTCATCTTTAATCTGACACATTGTTTAAAAATAGTAATTAACTATATATATATTCACTAAAATTAAATGCATGCACTAGAAACATATAAATATTTTTGTTTTAATTTAAAATTGATAATACATTTGGAATCTGATTAATTGAATATTAAGAGTTTGATGCATGAGAATTTGAAACGGGAGCTAAAAGATTTCTTGGCAGATGAAACAATTGCCAATTATCACCTCAAAAAGGGTTGGCCAATAATATTATTTCACACCTAATTGGATGTCCAACATGCAACGACATCAAACTCAATATATAATCTACATAATGTGTTCAAACACATAAGTGTAAATTTTTGAGTTTATTATATCAGATTTGTTGAGATACATTTTTGAAATTTTAAATAATACTTGCAAGAAATAATTTTAATGACTTTATTTTCGTAGATATATCAGATTTTGAACATACAATTATGTATCTTTCAAATCGTAAACAAATTGAAATAAGATAACACCTTTATAACCTAAAATTAGTCTCAATGTAAAGAAATCCAACTTTTAAAATTTGTTTGCTTTCTCAGCTACGAAAATCAAGTTAAAAGAAATAATTTTTTTTTCTTAAAACCATAAATAATTGAAATTTTGTTTGAATATAAGTAAAACAAGATTACTACACATGTATGAATTTTTCAAGACATGGTTACTTGTGGAAAGCAAGCGTAAGAACATTTGTCATGAAGGGTTAGAGGAAATGAATAGACGTTGAAGAGATTGGAGAATCGATTAGGGATTGAAGTATGGGGAGGGCAAGATGAATAATGTTTGGGGCGGAAGAATTTATGTATGTAAAGGGTAGGATCCAATTGGACTGAGTTTATTTACGAAAAAATGCAGGCAAGTCTTCTTTTCAACCACTTTACACTTATATTTTTTCGTAACTAGAAAAATGTACTTCATGCATCGCAAAATACAATTTACCCGGTTGGGCATTACAATGCATGATGTGCCTATTTCTGATTATGAAAAAATGTAGAGTTTAAAGCGGTTGAAAATTATTAAAAAGGGACATGGTTCAATTACAAAAAAATAAAATTTGTTGAATGTTCGTGTTTTATATCGGTCCGTAATTAATTGAATGCGACATAAATAATATTAATGATACAATGATGTATCTCAATTAAATTGTTGCCTCCAACACAATTGTTCCTTAATTAACTTTTTTATCTTCATTTGCTTGACTATAATTAAATTAAAAAAGATATGTGTCCGTGCGTTTAACGCACGAGTGTTAAACTAGTTATCAATAGGGAGAAACTATTTTCACAATAATTTTTGCTTATCCACTAGATCCTTAATTAATGCATTAAAAAGTACATGTTTTGACAAAATTACCCTTTACGTATTTGCTCATTTTAAATTGACTAACCAAGTTACTTTCCTAATTACATTTTAACATTATTTTTTAGTTCAAAAATTATAAACAACATAGTTATTCTATGATTATTTTACTTTTTGTTAAGACTTTATTAATTAATCTTATGACTAAATGTATATTGTATAATTAAAAAATATCGAAATAACATTTTTTGTCTAGCAATCTTTGAGTAAATATGTGTATTTTGGTTATGAAAAAATAAAAAAAAAATGAAATTTAAAAGATGTAATTGTAAAAATTGATCGAATAGTGAAATCATTGTATGAAATTGTATCGTAAAATTTAAAATATTTTGCATACATTTATAATTGATTCAAAATTATAATCTTTGAGTTGATATTGAAACCAATATTCAATTTAATACATACCATTAATATTATTGAATTGATATTTTAAAATAATATTTTTTAAACTAAAGTGGAATTTTTAATTTTTAATTATAAAATATCCAATGTATTCTAAAATTTTGGTAGAAAAAGTATTAATCATATTATTTTTATGATAATGAATATGAGACGTGAGTGATTAAAAATTAATCGAACATATTTATTATGAAAAAAATAATAAATACATTGTTTGTTGAGAATTAATGTGTTAAAAATAAAAAATAAAATCATTATATTGTTCATTGATGTTTGAACTAAAAAAAATGTTAGAAGGTAATTAGGAAAATAACTTGATTAGTCAACTAAAATGAGCAAGTATTTAAGGGGTAGTTTTGTCTAAACATATATTTATTTAGGGCAATAATTAAGGATGTAGTGAATAAGAAAAAATTGTAGTAGAAATAGCTTCTCCCTATAAATATTGATGTAATGTGTGTTTTCATTTAATACTCTTATGCATGTAGTAATGATTAACGTAGGTAGAAAAAATAAAAATAAAATAATTAAAGTGATTTATAAAAAAGAAACTTTTAAAAGATGATAATTAATTTAAAACAGACAAAAAAAAAAAAAAAGGATAACGATAACTTGCTACACTGGTCTAAAACCAATTCTTGCTCATGGTACTAGAAGTCTGTTGATGGTCAATGTCTACTGAGTAACAGTTAAAACACAAGACATCCTCTTAATTAAATTGATTTGCATACAAATTAATTAAGTAAGTGGCCTAAGAGCATTCACAATTGATGCTTTTATCAACCCTCTAAAATTGATTTTAGAGTTTCTTACTCAGATGTTAATAGGACTAAGAACCGCAGGTCTGAACCTATTAAATCATTTTTTTAGGATTAGGTTATCAATCTTAGCAGATCGTTTAAAGCGGGCCATAGCAACCGATTAGAGACTGAAATCGACAGGGTTGGATCGATTAACATCTCTACTGGTCACATTAGAATTTAAGTTATCATTTCAACCTTCCATCCGTTTTTTCATACTAACAATTATGTTATTCTTAACTTAAGTGGTACAATTTAAATTTTATCTTTAAAAAAAGGTAAAATTGCTTTGAACATAGACAAATTTTTAATATAGTTTTTCTTTTTGGTCATCTATTTTTTTCCCGATCATTACACAATGAAAATCTAAAATATCTAAAATATAAATAGGCAAAACACACCTTTGGGCCACTGTACTTTTCAAAAAATTGCAATTAGGTCACTGAGACGTCAAAATTTTCGGAGTGGCCACTGTACCAGAGTTATCGTGCAGTTTAACTCAATTTTTGGATGGACGTTAACTTTGACCGTTAACTAAGGTTAAATACCTATTTTGCCCTTATTGTCTTCATTTGATCAACTAAGAAAAAAAATTCTCAGATTCAATCAAAGTTGTTACTAAATATTTTAAATTATATTTGAGACTAAGGAAAGGACAATTGATCAATTAACTAATTGCTTGCAAGATGTACATTTGTTAAAGAAAGTCTTTAATGAGGTCTCTCAATTGATCAAAAAATACCCCCTCCGTCCCTAAATAATCGATCTGATTGATCCGGCGCACAGTTTAAGAAAAAATAATTGACTTGATTATTTATATTGGTTTAATGTGTAGTTTCCTTTAATGTCCATGTATATGTGGCCCATAATTAAAATAGAGTGAAAAAGTAAGGGTAAAGTGGTAAAAGTGATGCTATAAAAAGGTAAGTTTCAAAGTGGACACTTATTTTGGGACGGACGAAAAAGAAAAGAAGGACGATAATTTAGGAACGGAGGGAGTATTAGATTCAATCTCAGCACTTACACAATTGGATGGGAAGGGAGCTAGGGTTTCGGTGGAAGGAGAAATTGGTGATGAAGATGATGGCTTTGAGAGAGAGGTTTTTTTGATCGAACTCAGAAAAATTGAAAAATCTATAGAAAAAAATTGAACCGAAAATCGAACCCATAAAAATTTATCACAAGATCGAAGGATTGAAATTCAAAAGCAGAGACACCTATCAAACCCATATCTGAAAATAAAATCCATGGCAAACCCACATCCTGTGCCCGTTGCATCTGTTCCTGTGCCCACTGCCCCTGGTCTTGTGCTCGCTAGCACCTCCTCCATGGTTACCCGCTCCAAGAACAATATCTTCAAACCTCAAGTCAAAATGAGTCTCTCAGCTCAACTGGCAGCGGACAGCGAACCAACATGTGTCACTCACCAGTTCTGTGCCCGCTGCATCTGTTCATATGCCCGCTGCCCCTGGTCTTGTGCCCGCTAGCACCTCCTCCATGGTTACTGATAGACGTATTTTATACATCTTTATCGGGTACTTTTATGACTTAAAGTGAGCAGTTCCACGAGGCTTTTGGCTACTGATATGTGTTTTTGAGCTATTTTACGAGTTTTAGGGTTTTAGGTGAATTTATGAGATTTATGAAGCTTTTAGTGAAGATTTCGAGGAAGGGGGCAAAGTGCAACATTGGAAATAAGGCAAAAGAAACATTCTAGCCACCTTGCGGCCGCAAGGTCAAAAGACCTTGCCTTCGCAAGGTAGGCAAAAACACGAAGAGCCAGATCAAGACCCTTGCGGACGCAATGTGAAGACCCAATGCGGCCGCAAGGTCCCCAGAACCAACTTTATGGGGGGTTTTGACTTGGATTGAACCTGCTATTCCCTTACAACTCATTGGTATAAATAAAGGACGGTAGCCAAAGCCAAAGGACGTCCAAGAAGTGTTAGAAAACAACTTTAGCTTAGGAATTAGATTGTTTTACATAGATTAGTTGTTGTAATTACAGTTTTGAAGATCGATTCATGTATTCCTTCATCTCGTTGTGCAGTTCATCTTCAAGGATGAACTAAACATCAATTAATCTAGGAGTTGGGAGATAACATGTATCGAATCTATGGCTTAATATATATTTTTATTCATTCAATTCTTGTTGATCACGGTGTTTATCAACCCCTTTATTATTTAGCTTTGAACAAATGAATGTAATCGCAAGTAATAAAGGCCTAGAGGTGCGGATACCTGCACGGCCATATGCATATGTCGCACACTGGCTCACCATCATGATAAATTGAACCTATTGATGCACGAGAGTGATAAGTTAGGATCATGTTCTATATATGATCTAAGTGACAGTTAGGATCCGTATGTTCTTGTACTTAGGATATAGAATGGATGAATTATTTGGAGATGGAGACTGAACGGTAATTCGACAGGCTATATCTATCTTTCGTGAACGAACCCAAGTTATTGAATGATACTTTATCTAAATAAGCTATAGAATAGATACAAGTGAAACCCTAATCCTAGATTTCCCTCCTCCGTAAGATCTTTACAACTGTGATTACTGCGTAGTTTAATTAGAATTATTGTGTTATTAGAATAATTAGTTTAGATTAAATCAATAAACAAACCCCCCTTAGTTTAAAATTGCTACTGATATTCTTGCTATTCGTATTCTTCTTGTCTCTGTGGTTCGACCCTTGCTTCCCAAGCTGTCCTACGATAGTCTTGTGACTCTTGTCCACCTGCAAGGAAATAATTAAAATAAGACACGATCAAGTTTTTGGCGCCGTTGTCGGGGACAAGCTAGTTTGCGTAGTTAGTTTGTTGGTAGCATAGTTTAAATTCAGTTTTTATAAATATAAAAATACAAAAAGATTTTATTCTTAGTTGTTAGTTTTTAATTGTTTTATTTGCTTTTATTATTTTATGCACGGTCGTAGATCTCTAAATCCTAAACTGGTTGAACTGAATCAAAATATAAATAATCTTAGAAAGAATCAAGAAGACCCTGATAATTTGGAAAACCAGCCTGTTAATCAAGAACATTTGAATCGAGAGGATCCTCTGGTTGATCCTCCAATGGATAACAATAATCAAAATCCTGAAAATCTAGTTCCTCCGGTAAATGTGAATCAAAGAATGGAAGAACCTGCTGATAGAAATATGGAAGTAATAATCAATCAAAGAACTATAAGTGATTATGGTCGTCCTATGTTGAATGCAACATCGTCATGTTTAGTCTTACCAGAAGCGGTAAGAAATTTCAAACTTAAAGGCCATTATTATAATATGATGCCATCATTTCATGTACTGCCATCTGAAGATCCAGCACACTTTGTTAAAGAATACGAATTCATGATTGAAAATTTCCCGTTAGGCGGTTTGACTGAAGATCAAATAAAAATGAAATATTTTCAATGTACATTAAAAGATTTGGCGAAAAGATGGTTTATGAATCTAACACCTAGAAGTGTTTATACTTGGACTCAATTATATGATTTGTTTATGGGTAAATTTCATCAACATGCATCTCTTTCAGAATACAGAAAACAAATTATGTCTTTTCAAAATGAGCCAGGAGAGACATTTCATGAAGCATGAGATAGATTTAAAAATTTATTTATCATGTGTCCTCATCATAATCTATCACAAGATGTGCTAGTAACTCAATTTTATCATGCTCGTTCGCCTGCATTACAAATTATGGTTGATAGTGCTGCCGGTGGTTCTATTAATAGAATGACACCAGCTGCATTAAAAGACTTGATTGAGATGTTAAGTGCAAATTCTTAACAGAAAAGTACAAGAGGTAAAAGTAGAAGTTTATTTCAAGTTCAAGAAAAACCAGATATGCAAGCTCAAGTTGAACGTTGGCAAATTCAAGAAGCATGTGCTATTTGTGGATTAAATTCTCATGCTATTAATTTGTATCCCTCTAGTGATGTATATCCTGAACATGTTAATGCAATAAACATGTATCCTCAAAGACAAAGGAATGATCCATACTCAAACACATATAATACTGGTTGGAGGAATTATCCTAACTTTTCATGGGGAGGAAATAAGCCATTACAGCCTCAACAACTTCCGAAGCAAGGACAATTACAGATTGAAGAAGTTCCAAAGTCAAAAGGATCGAGCAGTGGTCAAGCTGCTGTTAACAAATATTTGCTAGAAGTGGTGGAAAATTTAAGGAATCAACTCGTAAAATTTCAAGAAAAAGAAAGAGAATAAGGGAAGTTCCCTAGTCAGACAGAACAAACAAAATCTATCACTACTCTGCGAAGTGGTAGAGTAATTGGAGAAGAGGTAAGTAACCCTATTCAATCTTCAAATGTGCTTGATAAAATAGATAATTCTGGCAAAGAAGATAAAAATGATAAAAATGAAAATATTCAAGCAAAGGATAATGAAGTAGAAAAAGAAGTGTCAAACAAAGATAGTCAAGAAGAAGTTATTAACGAAAAAGAGCAAGAGGTAGAAGCTCTTGAGGAACCTTATGTGGCACCACCACCATATCTTCCTCTAATACCATTCCCTGGTAGACTTATGAAAAACAGAATGTATAAGCAATTTACGGAAATTTATAATATGCTATCCAAAGTGAACATCAATCTCCCTTTGCTTAATGTTATTAAAACATTCCGTCCTATGCTAAGTTTTTCAAAGATCTTCACTCTAGAAAATACAAATTTGATAAGAATGAAAAAATTATTGTGTCTAAAAATGTGAGTGCAGTTTTACAACCCGAACTTCCTCCTAAATTCAAAGATCCTGGTAGTTTCAATATCCAAGTCTCCTTGGGTAGTTCTAAAAAGATGAAAGCTATGCTAGATCTAGGAGCAAGTATTAATTTGATGTCTTTCGCTGTTCATAAACAATTAGGGTTGGGTGAACTGAAACCCACTACTATGTCTTTACAGTTAGCTGACCGTTCGGTTAAACATCTGTTAGGTATAGTAGAGGATATCCTAGTACGGGTAGACAAATTAATCATCCCAGTCGATTTTGTGGTTCTAGAGATGGAAATAAAGATATGCACTAACAATGAAGTTCTTATCCTGTTAGGTAGACCTTTTATGGCCACTGCCAATACAATGATTAATGTTAAGAATGGTAAACTTTCAATGTCAGTTATGAGTGAAACTGTAGAAATTTCAGTTTTTGATGCGTTAAATAGATCGAGTGACATGAATACATGTTTTTCAATTGATGAAATTGAAAAATTGACAACCCAAACCTTTGAAGAAAATCTAGATGATGATGACTATGAGAAAGACAAGTATGTAGGATATGATAATATAACCTTCTATCATCTAAAAGCTGAAATAGAAGAGAAAGAAAGACTAGAAGAAAAGGAAAGACTAAAAGCTCTCAAGAGTAAAAATGAAGATAAGAACAAAGTGAAAGATTCCAAATCAGAAATTAGTCCTGATAATATAGAAATAGATGAAAATGATAAAGGAGATGTGGAAAATCAAAAGTCTGATTTTGATGAAACAAAATCAGATAAAGAAAAAGAAGAGAATTCTAAGGAAGAAGATAAAGAAGAGATAGTAAAACCTGAAATTCCTGAGTTTATTTCGTCTGTCAAATCCCCGCCTGAAGTAGAATTAAAGCCATTACTGTCCCATTTAAAATATGTATTTTTAGGAGAAGGTAAAACTTTACCTGTTATAATTGTTGCGGATTTAACAGAAGAACAAGAATCAAGCATGTTAAAAGTTTTATGGACACATAGAGAAGCTATGCAGATTTGAAAGGAATTAATCCTTCTATGTGTATGCATAAAATTCATTTAGAAGAAGGTAGTAAACTTTCTAGAGAAAGACAAAGAAGACTTAACCCTCACATGAAAGAAGTAGTGAGAAAAGAAGTACTTAAGCATCTTGATGTGGGTATAATTTACCCGATATCTGATAGTAAATGAGTTAGTCCAGTCCAAGTAGTTGCTAAGAAATCAGGGATTACAGTTGTTAAGAATGAGAAAAATGAGTTAGTTCCCACACGAACTATCACTGATTATAGAATATGCATAGATTTGAGGAAATTATATTAAATGCGGCAACCAGGAAAGATCACTTTCCCTTGCCCTTTATTGACCAAATCCTTGAAAGATTACCTGGTCATGAATATTATTGTTTTCTTGACGGTTTTTCCGGTTATAATCAAATTCCAGTAGCACTAGAAGACCAAGAGAAAACCACTTTTACATGTCTCTTTGGTACCTTTGCACTTTGTAATGCCCCAGCTATTTTTCAAATATGCATGATTTCTATATTTTCTGATCTAGTGGAAAGATGTGTAGAAGTATTCATGGATGATTTCTCAGTATTTGGAAATTCTTTTGATCATTGCCTAGAAAATCTAACATCGGTTTTGAAGAGATGTTGCGAGACTAATTTGACCCTAAGTTGGGAGAAAAGTCATTTCATGGTTAAACATGGAATAGTTTTAGATCTTGTTGTGTCTAACAAAGGAATTGAGGTTGATAAGGCTAAAATTGAAGTTATATCACAACTACCTCCTCCAACTTCAGTCAAATGTGTTAGAAGTTTTCTAGGACATGCGGGTTTTTATATAAGATTTATAAAAGATTTTTCAAAATCTGTAAACCTTTATGTAATATGTCGGCAAAAGACACCGAATTCATTTTTGACCAAGAGTGCTTGAATGCATTTAATTTATTAAAAGAACGATTGACATCTGCCCCAATGTTAACCAGTCCTGATTGGTCTTTCCCTTTCGAGATCATGTGCGATGCTTTGGATTTCGCAATTGGAGCTGTGTTAGGACAAAGAATAGATAAGAAACCGCATATGATTCATTATGCGAGTAGGACATTAAATGATGCACAACTCAATTATACAACCACAAAAAAAAAGTTTTTAGCAGTTGTGTATGCATTAGAAAAATTTAGATCATACTTGTTAGGATCAAAAGTTATCATATTCTCTGATTATGCAGCCCTAAAATATCTTTTGAGTAAGAAAGAGGCAAAGCCTAGGCTCATACGATGAATGTTATTATTACAAGAATTTGACATTACTATTAAAGATAAAAAGGGAATGGAAAACGTTGTGGCCGACCATTTGTCTAGGTTGGAATTTTTACCTTTACTTAAACATCAATTTCTTGATAATAAAATCCCTATGAATGAAGACTTCCCTGATGAACAATTATTAGCAGTTACAAATTTTGAACCATGGTTTGCTGATTTTGTTAATTACTATGTATCTGATATCATCAATCCTAACTTTGATTTTTATCAAAGAAAGAAATTTTTAACTGATGCAAAACACTATTTTTGGGAAGAACCACATTTATTCAAAATATGTTCCGACTCTATAATTAGGAGATGTGTTCCAAAACAAGATCAACAAAGTATAATGGCATTTTGCCATGAATACTCTTGTGGTGGGCATTTTAGTGGTAACAAAACTGCTAGGAAAATCATGCAATCGGGATTATATTGGCCTACTGTTTTTAAAGACACTGACATATTTTGTAAAACATGTGATAAATGTCAAAGAACTCGTGGAATAAGTAAAAGGAATGAAATGCCCTTGCATGTCAATATAGTTGTCGAAATTTTTTATGTTTGAGGTATTGATTTTATAGGTCCTTTTCCAGTTTCTAATGGTTGTGAATATATTTTAGTTGCTGTTGATTATGTGTCCAAATGGATAGAAGCCGTTGCTACTAGAAATAATGATGGCCAAACCAAGGTCA